>CM028351.1:10574742-11022390 GCA_016618105.1 Dendrobium huoshanense
ATATAGTATATTATAATATAATATAGTATACTATAATATAAAGTAGTATAGTACTAGTATAGTATAGTATAATATTTTATATTATATTATAGTATAATATTGTATGATACTCTACTACTACTAGTGGTATTACATAACAGCATAGTGTAATAAAGTATAATGTAGTTGTATAGTATACTAATATACTATACTATATTATGTTATACTAGTATATAATATAATATAATATTGTAGTAGTCACACTATAGTATACAAAACTACTACTATTACATTATATGACTATAGTAAAGTGGTAGTATATTTTAGTAGCATAGTATAGTATAGTAACATAGTTAGAGTAGTATATTATTATATTGCATCATAGTAGTATAATATAATAAAGAAGTATAGAAGTATATAATATAATATAATACTAATATAGTATAGCATAGTATAGTATACTACTATACTATTCTACTACTACTACTAACCTAAACAACTATACTATTATATTATACTATACAATAATATATAATATCATATTATACTACACTACACTATACTATATCATATTATATTATATTTCTATGATAATATACTAAATTATATTATACTTCTACTACACTATACTATACTAAAATATACTATATTATACTATATTATACTATACTATATTATATTATAATATACTACTACTATACTATACTATATGATACTATATTACCACTATACTATATTATACCTCTACTATACTATATAATACTGCTATACAATATTATACTATAATATATCATACTTTATTGTACTATACAATATTATAGATACTACTAATATACTATATTATATTATACTATACTATATTATACTATACTATATTATACTATACTATACTATACAACACTATATTAGACTATACTATAATGTACTATACTATACTATACTATATTAAAATATGGTTATAATATAATATAATATAGTTATCGTATAGTTGAAATATATTATAAAATAGTTGTAGTATTGTATTATATAATTGTAGTATAGTGTAGTATAATATAGTATAATATTACATAGTATAGCTGTAGTATAGTATAGTATTTTAGAGTATAATATAATATAATTTTAGTATAATATCACATAGTATAACATAGTATAGTATAGTATAATTATAGTATATTATAGTTATAGTATAACATAGAATAATTTACCATAATATAATATATTTATAATATAATTGTAGTATAGTATAACATAGTTGTAGTATTATATAGTATAGTTATAGTATAGTATAGTATAATGTAGTATAATATAATGCATTATTGCATAGTATAGTTATAGTATAGTATAATATAATATAGTATAGTACTATATTATACTACTACTATTATTACTAGCTACTATTATTATTCCATTATTATACTAAACATCTTCTGTTACACTTTACTATATTATGCTTCAACTTTACTACTATGCTATATTACTATACTAAACTATTATATATTACAATAAAATATAATATAGTGTTGCAGAGTATAGTTATAGCATAGTATAAAATAGTTATTGTAGTATAGTATAGTTATAATATAGTATAGTAATAGTATAATATAATATAGTACTTGTATAATATAATATATTATAGTATATTATAGTTTAGTAGTATAGCATTGTATCATATAGTAGTTGTATAGTATAGTATATTATAGTAAATTATAATATAGTATAGTATAGTACAATATAGTATTGCATACTATAATATAGTATAGTGTAGTTATAGTATAGTATAATATAATAGTAGTATTATATAGTGTAGTAGTTGTATATTATATCATTGCATAGTATAACATAGTATAATATAGTTGTAGTATAGTAGTAGCAAAGTATAGTGTAATTGTAGCATAGTGTACTATAATATAGTATAAAATGGTAGTAGTATAATATAGAATAGTAGTAGTATAGTATATAATAATTGTAATATAATATAATATAATATAATATAAGTGTAGTATTATAGTATAGTAGCATTATTGTATAGTAGTAGTTTTGTATACTATAATGTAATAGTAGTAGTTTTGTATACTATAATATAATAGTAGTAGTTTTTACTGTTACTAATAAAGTATAGTGTAGTTGTATAGTATACTAATACACTATACTATATTATATTATACTACTATATAATATAATATAATATTGTAGTAGTCACACTATAGTATACAAAACTACTACTATTACATTATATGACTATAGTAAAGTGGTAGTATATTTTAGTAGCATAGTATAGTATATTAACATAGTTAGAGTAGTATATTATTATATTGTATCATAGTAGTATAATATAGTAAAGAAGTATAGAAGTATATAATATAATATAATACTAATATAGTATAGCATAGTATAGTATACTACTATACTATTCTACTACTACTACTAACCTAAACAACTATACTACTATACTATACTATACTATAATATGCAATATCATACTATACTACACTACACTATATTATATCATACTATATTATATTTCTATGATAAAATACTAAATTATATTATACTTTTATTACACTATACTATACTATAATATACTATATTATAATATACTATATTATAATATACTCTATTATATTATAATATACTACTACTATACTATACTATATGATACTATATTACCACTATACTATATTATACCTCTACTATACTATATAATACTACTATACAATATTATACTATAATATATCATACTTTATTGTACTATACAATATTATAGATACTACTAATATAGTATATTATACTATATTATACTATACTATACTATACAACACTAAAGTCTGGTTAAGTAAAGAAAGAAACGGACACTATTCATCAGTTTGAATAAAAACATGAACTATCCAGAACTAACAACCCGTACCAAGGGATTTACTGCCAAAGTTCAATACCATTATTCAAAGAAGAATTGTAGTGTCAATAACGTTCAATACATAAACTTCTTATCATGTCCTACCGCCATGATTAAAAGTGGTGAAATATAACCTTACCAATCGGAGTATCACTACTCACACATGGCTCTGATACCAATTTTTACGGAAATGGAAAATAACTTGCAAGAAAGAAATCTAAAAGAGCAACGAAAGAACTTAAGCAAATCAAACTTACAAATTTTATTTCTTCAAACAAACTTCAGTACAAACTTCTTAGGCTTGCCTCTTCTCTATGAGAGGCTTTCCTTTTATAAGCAAACTTAACTTACATAAGTGGAACAGTGCTCATACAAAACAGTTCAATAAAAGAACTTTAGTGGAGCACTCAGACTAAAAGTACAATAATATGGAGCACTCAGACTAAAAGTACAATAATAGAGAAAAAGTACAATAATAGAGAAAAAGTACAATAATAGAGAACATTAGTAAGTGGGCATAATAATAGAGGTAAGTGGATCCTGCGTGGAGAGCATTTTGGCTTCTTTTTGCTGGCACCTCAGATTTGTTTGCTTTTGATAGAGTGGGCTGGAGATTCTTTTCAGATGGTAAAATCGTTTTCGTCTTCCAGGATGGCTTTTCCTTTACTTGAAGAGGGTCCAGTTTCACGAGATGGAGTACTGCGGTGTTCCCAATGTTCTGGAACATCGTCAGATTTTTGAGAGGCTTTATCCGAGTCTAAAAATATTTCAGCTAATTGATTTTCATAGACCTTTTTCAGACGAATTTTTATTTGATCAGGAGATTCATGCGGATATTTTTTCTACAAATTTCTATGCATCTTTTTTAGTGAAAATTCCTCTCGGATGGGCAGGCTGCGAGCTTTAGTTTTGTTATTATGAATGACTTTATTAAGATGTTTGACTTTGTCATGAATTAAAATGGCAGACCACTATTTAATAGAAAAATTTCGAACAAAGCATTTGATTTGGATAAATGTATCATTGTTAATTTCAATATTTCATGTCCAAATATTTTCCTAAAGATTTTTTAGGGTATTTGATTCGATTTAATGATAATGGAATTTCGGAATGAGAATTTAATGTTGTTGATTTAAATTGATCTTCTAATAAATCGACGTCATAATCGCTGGGGGAGCTATCTAGAGCTTCATTATCCAGGGATATCTCGTCTAATGTAGTTATTTTTTGAGATTTATTTTGTTTTATTACT
The DNA here is from genome assembly GCA_016618105.1 of Dendrobium huoshanense. Lineage (NCBI taxonomy): Eukaryota > Viridiplantae > Streptophyta > Magnoliopsida > Asparagales > Orchidaceae > Dendrobium > Dendrobium huoshanense. The sequence goes on from CM028351.1 coordinate 10,578,867, forward strand.
TCAGACATATTTAGGTCTTCATCAAATTTGACTTTAATTGGTGGTGGAAGTATTATAACTGGTTTTGTAATAATCATACTAGAGCTTGAAGTTGCAATTTGTGTTGGTTCGATTGCTTTGAATAGATTTGGGGTTTTATTAATGTTTAAAGATTTAGATTGTTCTATTGTATTTTGTAATATATCTAATTTTTTATCAAGACTGTCTAAATACGAGGTTATAGTTTGTATTGTTTGATTATTGTAATTAAGCTGCTTGATTATAATGGCTAGTTCTCTTATAGCATTTTGATCTTATGGAATATTTCCAAATTGACTCATTAAAATATCCGGTTTAGAACATTGTCCTTGAAGCATTCGGATATTATAAGTTATATGTGTTATAAACCAATATACAAATGGAATAGTAGCTTTTCCATTTGATTTAGATTTTCAAGTTCAAGAAAATATTGATTGGAAAATTTTATTCGTTCTTCTTCAGAGAACATGTTTCGATACCATGTTCTAAATGGCTTAAATTTTTCTAACATATAGTGACGGATAACCGTCTCTCTAAGAGCTGTATTTAGTCCGTAAATCATTGAAATTACATTTCGGAAGGAGTCGGGGATCTAAAATCTTGATTGTCCCTGACATGATGAAATATTCTATTTCTATTAAGAGTTAATCCTGCATTAGGACAATTGCCATGGATTTGGACATGGAATATTGAAATTAACAATGATACTTTTATCCAAATCAAATGCCTTGTTCGAAATTTTTTTATTAAATGGTGGTCTGCCATTTTAATCCCTGACAAAGTCAAACATCTTGATAAAGTCATTCATAATAACAAAACTAAAGCTCGCAGTCTGCCCCTCCGAGAGGAATTTTCACTAAAAAAGATGCATAGAAATTTGCATAAAAAATATTTGCATGAATCTCCTGATCAAATAAAAATTCGTTTGAAAAAGGTCTATAAAAATCAATTAGCTGAAATATTTTCAGACTCGGATAAAGCCTCTCAAAAATCTGACGACGTTCCAGAACATTGGGAACACCGTAGTACTCCATCTCGTGAAACTGGACCCTCTTCCAGTAAAGGAAAAGCCATCCTGGAAGACGAAGACGATTTTACCATCTGAAAAGAATCTCCAGCCCACTCTATCAAAAGCAAACAAATCTGAGATGCCAGCAAAAAGAAGCCAAAATGCTCTCCACGCAGGATCCACTTACCTCTATTATTATGCCCACCTACTAATGTTCTCTATTATTGTACTTTTTCTCTATTATTGTACTTTTAGTCTGAGTGCTCCATATTATTGTACTTTTAGTCTGAGTGCTCCACTAAAGTTCTATTATTGAACTCTTTTGTATGAGCACTGTTCCACTTATGTAAGTTAAGTTTGCTTATAAAAGGAAAGCCTCTCATAGAGAAGAGGCAAGCCTAAGAAGTTTGTACTGAAGTTTGTTTGAAGAAATAAAATTTGTAAGTTTACTTTGCTTAAGTTCTTTCGTTGCTCTTTTAGAATTCTTTCTTGCAAGTTATTTTTCATTTCCGTAAAAATTGGTATCAGAGCCATGTGTGAGTAGTGATACTCAGATTGGGAAGGTTATATTTCACCACTTTTAATCGGGGCGGTAGGACATGATAAGAAGTTTATGTATTGAACGTTATTGACACTACAATTCTTCTTTGAATAATGGTATTGAACTTTGGCAGTAAATCCCTTGGTACGAGTTGTTAGTCCTGGATAGTTCATGTTTTTATTCAAACTGATGAATAGTGTCCGTTTCTTTCTTTACTTAACCATTCTTAATCTGCCTCCTCTATTAATATGATGAAATATAAGCTTACCAATTGAGTTCTATACAGATGGCCTCTTCATCTTCATCATCTATCCTTAATAAGGATAAAATACCCTCTTTTCGTGATATTAAAAATGCTGAATTAATAGAATATCCTCTCAATGAAGAAGACCTTAATAAATGGTCTCTACCTAAGGTTGATAAAACCTTAATTTATCAAATTGGAACCTTTGATTTCAAAGAAAAAACTACTATTAAAATGGTAGAACAATCAATTACAATCGACTCAACAGAGAAAACTCTCTCTCTGTTATCTTATGACGATCTTAGATCTTACATGCAAGATTACAAATACTTGCATATTGGTTTAATCCAAATCGCTTTTAAACCTCTAACTTTAAGAGGACTTAATGCATCTATCTTAGCTTGCCTAAGAGATGGTCGATGCCTTAATTGGGCCCAATCATTCATGAGAGTGATGGAAACCAGTCTTTGTCATGGACCAGTTTATTTTAATACTTTTCCAAATCTCAGTTTATCATTATCTGATATATATTTATTTGAAGCAATCAAATTACATCTTCAATTGCATGGATATAATTTTCTTCCTGGATCTGAAACAATAGCATTAATCTATAGATCGAATCCATTTTAAGGTAATGAATAACTTAAGTCCAAAAGTTAAAAAAATAATTCAGCCACAAAGTAGAATTACTCTCATAGAAACAAATCTATTAGCCTCAAATATAGCTACTAATAGAGTAATTAAATGGAATGAAGTAACATTCCCAGCAAAAAGAATTTTACCTTAGGTAATTACACCTAAACCTATTATTAATCAAGATATAAATCAAATAATCCAAACTTCTGATGGAGATGTAGAAGTACGATTTAATCCAAGAAGATCTATAAATCTTCCTCGAATTTCTATTCCTTCAACATCAGGAGATGAAAATAAAACATAAAATTCAGATAATACTGATATAGCATCTAATACAGGATTAACTCTTAATAGAAATAGAATATTTCATCCAGTCAGGGACAATCAAGACCTCGGATAATGAAGCTCTAGATAGCTCCCCCAACGATTATGACATCGATCAATTTAAATCAACAACACTAAATCCTCATTCCGAAATTCCATTATCATTAAATCGAATCAAATACCCTAAAAAATCTTTAGGAAAATATTACTATCAACGACTATCCCCTAATGATCTTTTATATGAAGAAGAATTAAATGAACAAATTTCATATGACCCTAGACAGTTATATGAATGGAATTTTGATGGTCTATCGGACTATCAAATTCATAAAACTGTTCATCGAATGTTAATCTATGCTACTGTAGCACAGAGTAAAAATAATAACCGATTGGTAAGGTTATATTTCACCACTTTTAATCGGGGCAGTAGGATGCAGGATTAACTCTTAATAGAAATAGAATATTTCATCCAGTCATGGACAATCAAGATTTTAGACCCCCAACTCCTTTCGAAATGCAATTTCAATGATTTACGGACTAAATACAGCTCTTAGAGAGACGGTTATCTGTCACTATATGTTAGAAAAATTTAAGTCATTTAGAACATGGTATCGAAACATGTTCTCTGAAGAAGAACGAATAAAATTTTTCAATCAATATTTTCATGAACTTACAAATCTAAATCTAAATGGAAAAGCTATTATTACATTTGTATATTGGTTTATAACACATATAACTTCTAATATTCGAATGCTTCAAGGACAATCTTCTAAACCGAATATTTTAATGAGTCAATTTGGAAATATTCCATCAGATCAAAATGCTATAAGAGAACTAGCCATTATAATCAAGCAACTTAATTACACTGATCAAACAATACAAACTATAACCTCGTATTTAGACAGTCTTGATAAAAAATTAGATCTATTACAAAATACAATAGAACAATCTAAATCTTTAAACATTAATAAAACCCCAAATCTATTCAAAGAAATCGAACCAACACAAATTACAACTTCAAGCTCTGGTATGATTATTACAAAACCAGTTATAAAACTTCCACCACCAATTAAAATCAAATTTGATGAAGACCTAAATATGTCCGAAGTAATAAAACAAATTAAATCTCAAAAAATAACTACATTAGATGAGATATCCTCAGATGATGAAGCTCTAGATAGCTCCCCCTGCGATTATGACATCGATCAATTAGAAGATCAATTTAAATCAACAACACTAAATCCTCATTCCGAAATTCCATTATCATTAAATCGAATCAAATACCCTAAAAAATCTTTAGGAAAATATTACTATCAATGACAATCCCCTAATCATCTTTTATATGAAGAAGAATTAAATGAACAAATTTCATATGACCCTAGACAGTTATATGAATGGAATTTTGATGATCTATCGGACGATCAAATTCATAAAACTGTTCATCAAATGTTAATCTATGCTACTGTAGCACAGAGTAAAAATAATAAATCATTGGAAGTAGTCCAAATTATTGTTAATGGTTTCACCGGAATCCTTAAAGAATGGTGGGATAATTATTTAAATCAAGCATAAAGGAATGATTTGCAAAGTGACAAAAGTCTAGTCGATACCTCAAAACCAAATGATGAGGCAGTCTATACACTTATTCACAATATTTTGGAACATTTCCTCGGATATATGTCAGATAATAGAGAACAAATGCGTTCTCTATTACAAAAACTTAAATGTCCATCTTTATCGCATTTTAGATGGTATAAAGATGTATTTATAACTAGAGTAATGAATCTTTCTGATGCTAGTTCCAGTTATCGGAAAGAAAAATTCTTAGAAGGACTACCCGCCACCTTCGCTACTAAAGTTAAAGAAAAATTAAGAACTGCCAACGGACAGTTAAGCTTTGAATATTATACGTATGGACGTATAATAAGTGAATGTATCAAAGTAGGGATCACACTATGTAATGATATTCGAATGACTCAACAACTTAAACGACAACGTATCTCAGATCCTAAACAATTAGGAGCTTTTCGCGAACAATTCGCATGCCCCGGACCATTAACAAAAAGAGAAAGACATTTGGCAAAACAAAAGTCAAATAAAAAAGAGAAGCTAAGAGCTCATTCAAAGAAATTTCATAAAAAATCATTTATACCTAAAGAAAAACATATTCAGTCTAAATCTAAAAGAAAAGCTATTAAATGTGAAAAATGTGAAAAAATAGGGCATTATTCTAATAAATGCCTCATGAAAGCAAAAATAACTCAATTAAATCTAGACAATGATACAAAAGAATTATTAATGAAAATTCTTTTAAATTCTGATGAATCTGAGTCTGCTTCAGAATCTAATAACTCTGACCATGAAATTGAACAATCTGACTCTGATTCTACATCATGTTGTAACAATTGCTCTAGTAATGATTACTACAAAGCTATTATAGAAAAATCAGGATTATTTGTTCTTACTAATGAACAAAAGTATCAACTTATTGAAATGTTAGCAAACATTTAAGATTATAAAACCAAATAACAAATTATTAAATTACTTGGTAATTCTGAAGATCCTCCTCTATCTCAAACGCAAAAATTTCCAAACTATTCTATGAAAGATGTCCTAGATCGCTTTAAGTTAAAAGAGCAAGAGACAAATCCCTCACCAACAACATTATCAGATTTAAAACTTGAATTAAAAATTTTGAAAAGAGAAGTTCAAACCCTAAAATCCGAACAAGATAAACTATCTGTTTGAATAACAAACCTTGAATTAGAACAAATTCTTGATCAACCCGATCCAGAAGAACTTCATCAAAATTATGAAAATAATACTCTTATCAATTCCCTACAAAAGGTAATTATCCATAAGTGGTTTATTTCAATCACTTTAGTAATAAATCAAGCACTTGTACTTAAAAATTTAACCGCTTTAGTCGACAGCGGAGCCGATATGAATTGTATCCAAGAAAGACTAGTTCCTTCAATCTACTTTGAAAAAACAACACAAAAATTAACTTCAGCTAGTGGCGACAATATGAAAATTGAATATAAACTATCTCAAGTAGCAGTATGTCAAAATGATTACTGTATTAAAACGCCATTCTTATTAGTTAAAAATTTATCTCAACATATTATACTAGGAACTCCCTTCCTTTATAATATAATGCCTATCACCACTAATACTGAAGGTATTATTTCTCATATATGTGATCCGCCTATACAATTCAAATTTATTACTGATCCAAAAGAAAATATATTAAATGAAATGAATAAATTTAAAGGGAAATAATTACATATTAATTCTTTAAAAAATGAAATTAAACTTACGAAATAGCTACCAAATTACAACAGCCATTAATTAAACAAAAAATCTCAAACATAGAGCACGAAATTAAAACTCAAATCTGTGGAGACAATCCTATCAGTTTTTGGAATCGAAAAACACATTGTGTTACTCTTCCTTATATAGACAATTTTAATGAAACTAATATTCCTACTAAAGCAAGACCTTCTCAAATGAATAAAAACTATCTTCAATTATGTCAAAACGAAATCTCTGACCTATTAACTAAACAATTAATTCGTAAATCAAGCTCTCCTTGGAGTTACACGGTATTTTATGTAATGAATGCTGCTGAAAAGGAACGAGATAAACCTCGCCTAGTTATTAATTATAAACCTCTCAATAAAGTTTTACAATGGATACGTTATCCTATTCCAAATAAACGAGATTTATTAAATCGCTTAATTGAAGCCCATATTTTCTCAAAATTTGATCTTAAATCTGGCTATTGGCAAATCCATATAGCTGAACCAGATCGATATAAGACAGCATTTACAGTCCCATTCGGACAATATGAATGGAATGTTATGCCCTTTGGTCTTAAAAATGCTCCTTCCGAATTTCAAAAAATTATGAATGAAAATTTTAATCAATATAGTCAATATATCATCGTTTACATAGATGATGTTCTTATATTTTCTAAATCTATCGACGAGCATATTAAACACTTGAAAACCTTTAAATGGTTGGCCCAAACAAACGGATTAGTAATTTCTGAACCTAAAATAAAAATCTTTCAAACTGAAATTAGGTTCCTTGGGCATTTTATTAGTAATCATACCATTACTCCCATAAATAGGAGTATTGAATTTGCTAATAAATTCCCTGACCAGCTTTTAGATAAGCAACAACTTCAACGCTTTCTTGGAGCTCTTAATTATGTGTCTGACTTCTATCAGAATCTAGCTATTGATGCAGCACCTTTATATAAACGTCTTCGAAAAAATCCTTCACCTTGGACTACCGAATGTACTAAGGCAGTCCAAATTATTAAACAAAAGGTAAAAAATTTACCTTGTATTAATCTTGCTAATCCAGAATATTTTAAAATTATAAAAACAGACGCCTCCAATCTCGGTTGTCGTGGTATTCTTAAACAAAGACCACCACCAATAAAGAATAGCTAGTTCGATTTGCCTCTGGTTTATGGAATCCTACCCAGCAAAAATATTCCACTATTAAAAAAGAAATGTTAGCAATTGTTAAGACTACTCTTAAATTTCAGGATGATCTTCTTAATCAATCATTTTTATTACACATTGATAGCAATTCAGCAAAATTTATTTTAGAAAAGGATGTTAAAAACCTAGCATCTAAACAAATTTTTGCCACTTGGCAAGCACAATTATCTGTATTTGATTTTACTTTTGAATATATCAAAGGCTCCTCTAATAGTCTTCCTGATTTTTTAACTCGTGAATATTTGCAGGGATTATCGCATGACCGATCAGGGGTAGCGCACCCCTCATAAGGAGTCTCCTACTCCTAGAGGCAGAGGTTGGCCTCAAGGCAATGCCCGAGGTTGAATCAATTCAAATCGAGGAAGAGGCTTTATTCCTCAAACACCCATGATACCATTACGCACCTTTCTTTATGGTGCTCCGAAAGAAATTCCTCTTCCTCAAACTGAATCTCGATCTAATCCATCATCAAATATCTTTGAACCTATCTTAAAATCTGCAGTAGAATCAATAATTGAACTCAATATCGAAGATTACGAAATCATAAATCCTAAGCTTATATTTCATCATATTAATAGAGGAGACAGATTAAGAATGGTTAAGTAAAGAAAGAAACGGACACTATTCATCAGTTTGAATAAAAACATGAACTATCCATGACTAACAACCCGTACCAAGGGATTTACTGCCAAAGTTCAAAACCATTATTCAAAGAAGAATTGTAGTGTCAATAACGTTCAATACATAAACTTCTTATCATGTCCTACCGCCACGATTAAAAGTGGTGAAATATAACCTTACCAATCAGAGTATCACTACTCACACATGGCTCTGATACCAATTTTTACGGAAATGAAAAATAACTTGCAAGAAAGAAATCTAAAAGAGCAACGAAAGAACTTAAGCAAATCAAACAAACTTAAAATTTTATTTCTTCAAACAAACTTTAGTACAAACTTCTTAGGCTTGCCTCTTCTCTATGAGAGGCTTTCCTTTTATAAGCAAACTTAACTTACATAAGTGGAACAGTGCTCATACAAAACAGTTCAATAATAGAACTTTAGTTGAGCACTCAGACTAAAAGTACAATAATATGGAGCACTCAGACTAAAAGTACAATAATAGAGAAAAAGTACAATAATAAAGAACATTAGTAAGTGGGCATAATAATAGAGGTAAGTGGATCCTGCGTGGAGAGCATTTTGGCTTCTTTTTGCTGGCACCTCAGATTTGTTTGCTTTTGATAGAGTGGGCTGGAGATTCTTTTCAGATGGTAAAATCGTCTTCGTCTTCCAGGATGGCTTTTCCTTTACTTGAAGAGGGTCCAGTTTCACGAGATGGAGTACTGCGGTGTTCCCAATGTTCTGGAACATCATCAGATTTTTGAGAGGCTTTATCCGAGTCTAAAAATATTTCAGCTAATTGATTTTCATAGACCTTTTTCAGACGAATTTTTATTTGATCAGGAGATTCATGCGGATATTTTTTCTACAAATTTCTATGCATCTTTTTTAGTGAAAATTCCTCTCGGAGGGGCAGGCTGCGAGCTTTAGTTTTGTTATTATGAATGACTTTATTAAGATGTTTGACTTTGTCAGGGATTAAAATGGCAGACCACCATATAATATAAAAATTTCAAACAAGGCATTTGATTTGGATAAAAGTATCATTGTTAATTTCAATATTCCATGTCCAAATCCCTGGAAATTGTCCTTGAGCAAAGAAAAAGAATTCGCTCATGCCTTCGGCTAGATAATCAGGCTTAAGGTTGTGAAGATGAGGGGACGTTTCAACCCATTCAGAGTATATAATATAATATAATACTAATATAGTATAGCATAGTATAGTATACTACTATACTATTCTACTTCTACTACTAACCTAAACAACATAATTAAGAGCTCCTAAAAATCTTTGGAGCTGTTGTTTATCTAAAATTTGATCAGGAAATTTGTCAGCAAATGCAATACTCCAATTGATTGGAATAATAGTGTTATTTTTGATAAAATGTCCAAGGAATCGAATTTCTGTATGGAAAATTTTCATTTTGGGTTAAGAAATTACTAACCCATTTGTTTGAGCTAACCATTTAAAGGTTTTTAAATGTTTGAAATATTCTTCAATAGTTTTTGAATAAATAAGAACATCGTTAATATATACTATAATATATTGATTATACGGATTGAATATTTCATTCATAACTCTTTGAAATTCGGATGGAACGTTCTTTTAGCCAAAATTGGCTTAACGTACCATTCATATTGTCCGAATGGGACGGTGAAAGTTGTCTTATAGCGATCATGTTCAACTATTTGAATTTGCCAATAGCCCGATTTAAGATCGAACTTAGAGAAAATCTGAGCTTCTATTAAGCGATTTAATAAATCACGCTTATTAGGAATAGGATAACGTGTCCATTTTAAAACCTTATTAAGATGTTTATAATTAATAACAAGGCGAGGTTTTCCTCGTTCCTTTTCTGCAGCATTCATTACATAAAATGTTGTACAGCTCCATGGTGAGCTAGATTTACGGATTAATTTTTTATTGAGTAATTCCAATATTTCATTTTGACATAATTGAAGATATTCTTTATTCATCTGGAAATGTCGTGCCTTAATAGGAATATTGTTTTCATCAAAATTTTCGATGTAGGGTAGAGTAACACAATGTGTTTTTCTGTTCCAAAAACTAATTAGATTTTCTCCACAAATCTGGGTTTTAAGTTCTTATTCTATTTGTGAATTTCTTTTTTTTTTTTACATTATAGTATAGTCTAGTAGAGTGTTGTATAGTATAGTCTATTAGTAGTATATATAATATTGTATAGTATAATATAGTACAATATAGTATGGTATATTATAATATAATATTGTATAGCAGTATAATATATTATAATAGAGGTATAATATAGCATAATAGTAATATAACATCGTATAGTATAGTATAGTAGTAGTATATTATAGTATAGTATAGTATAGTATAATATATTATAGCATATTATAGTATAATATAGTATAGTAGAAGTATAATATAATTTAATATATTAGAGTAGAAATATAATATAGTATAATATCGTAAAGTGTAGTGTAGTATAGTATAGTATAGTATATTATAATATAGTATAGTAAAATAGTATAGTTGTATAGGTTAGTAGTAGCAGTATAATAGTATAGTATAGTTGTATATTATACTATACTATACTATACTATACTATAATAGTATTATATTATATTATATACTTCTATACTTCTTTACTATATTATACTACTATGATACAATATAAAACTATACTACTCAATGTTACTATACTATACAATGCTACTAAAATATACTACCACTTTACTATAGTCGTATACTGTAATAGTAGTAGTTTTTATACTATAGTGTGACTACTAAAATATTATATTATATTATATAGTAGTATAATATAATATAGTATAGTGTACTAGTATACTATACAAATATACTATACTATATTACACTATACTAATATGTAATACCACTAATAGTAGTATAGTATCATACTATATTATACTATAATATAGTATAAAATATTATACTATACTATACTACTACTATAATATTTTATATTATAGTATACTATATTATATTATAGTTTATTATATTATACTATACTATACTACACTATATTATATAACATTATTATACTACTATATTATTAGAATAATATAGTATAATATATTATAGTAGTATAGTGTATTATAGTATATTATAGTAACGTATAATATAGTATGTTACTATACTACTAGTAGTAGTACTGTATAATATTATAGTTGTGGTATTATAATATTATATTAGTAATAAATAATATACCAATATTATACTATAATACTATTATACTATACTATACTACTACTATACTATACTATGTTATACTATATTATACTATACTATACTACTACTATACTATACAATATTATTATCATACAACTATTATATTATAATATATTACTACACTATACTGCTATATAATACTATATTACTACTATACTACTATATTATATTACTATTACTATTATACTACTATACTACTATATTATACTACACTACTGTATTATACTACCATACTACTATACTATATTATATAATATTACTACAATACTACTATATTATACTATATTATACTACTACTACACTATTAGACTAACCTATTACTATACTATATTGTACTTCTAGTATACTATATTGTACTTCTAGTATACTATATTATATTATACTATATTATAATATACTATTACTAAACAATAATTTTATATTATATAGTATAGTAGTATTATAGTACATTATATTATACTATCACAATAATATACTATATTATATTATATTATACCATACTATATTATATTATATTATATTATATTACACAATACTATATTATACTACACTTCACTATATTATACTATATTATATTATATTATACTATATTATACTATACTACTACTATATTATAATATACTATAACTATACTATATTATATTGCTACTATTCTATACTATACTACATTATACTACTACTATACAATACTATACAGCTAATACACTATACTGCAACTATATTATATCATATGACTACTATATTATATTATATTGTATTATATTATAGTATATTGTAACATACTATATTATAATACAATTACACTATAGTATACTACTATAATACTATACTATAATATATTACCACTATACTATATTATACTATTATACTATATTACATCATTTACAATTACATGGCTTTGTTAAATTGATATCAGAGCCATGAGAGGGTAACCCCATCTGAATGATAGATAAGGTTTGTTGATGTTAATAGAAGAGGCTATTTTTCAGTATTATTTCGCCCTTTGAATAAAGTTACGCTTGAGATTCTTATTGACTCTTGCTTTAACTTTGACTGATTCAAATTGCGAATACATACTCTTGTGGTTTTGAAATCAAAATTCTTTAATGCAATTAATTAAAATTATTGTAGAAAGGTAGTAAAACTATGGCGATAGTAAGCCCTAGAATTCTACAGATGTAATTTTTAATTAATTGATTCTTATTAGATGATTAATTTCAGCTCATTTCAAGATACTCATTAGTCTAACTCTTTTTCCGTCAACACATCATATCTACCATTCGCCTTTTCCTAATGGCTTCATCTTTTAATCCTTCTTCTATATTATCTAAATCTAGCATGCCCTCATTTAGAGATATCAAAAATTCTGAACTAGTGGAATATCCACTTAACGAAGAAGACCTAAATCGATAGTCTCTTCCAAAAATCGATAAACATCTTATCTATCAAATTGGAACATTTGATTTCAAAGGAAAATCTTCCATTAAAATCACAGAGCAATCAATACTTATTGATTCAATGGAAAAAATTATTACATTACTCTGCTATGATGATCTTTGAACATATATGCAAGAATTTAAATATATCCATATTGGATTAATACAAATAGCATTTAAACCTCTCACTCTCCGAGGATTAAATGCCTCCATTCTTACGTGCTTGCGGGATGGAAGATGCTTAAATTGGGCTCAATCTCTTATGGGAGTTATGAAAACTAGTCTGTGCCACGGGCAAGTGTACTTCAATATGTTTCCAAACCTCAGTCTCTTTTTGACTGATATTCATCTATTCGAAGCCATCAAGCTTCATTTATAATTACATGGCTATGACTTTTTGCCAAGATCAGAAACTATAGCATTAGTTTATAAAATCCATTTTAAAGTAATGAATACATTAAGTCCTGAAGTAAAGAAAGTTGTCCAACCAGGTAGTAGGACCACTTTAATTGAAACAAATCTTTTAACTTCTAATATAGTAACAAATTGAGTTATTAAATGGAACGAGATTACATTCCCAGAGCAATGGACACTCCCACAAGCCATTACTCCAAAACCAATGATCAACCAAGAAATTGATCAAATACTTCAAACCTCATATGGAGATGTCGAAGTTCGATTCAATCCTAGAAGATCTATTAATAATCCTAAAATTTCAATACACTCTACTTCAGGAGAAGACCTTAGGACAACTAAATTTGACTAGTCTGAATTAGACTCTAGTCCAGGATTAATTCATGGTGAGTTTTAAAAACCTAGTATAATTTTGAGTAACCAACAAGCAAAATGGGTAAGTCAATTTTCTTTGTTTATTAAATTTTCTAAATCCTCAAAACATAAATCAGAAAGACCAATTTGCTCTTCATCAATAGCAATCTTCCAATACCAATTTTGGAAGGATTAAAATTAAGATGGCGAGTAATGATGTATAACCGTCTCTCTAATTTTACTCCCTATTTTGTAAGTCATGAGTACTTAAATTCATTTCGGGTGTGCTCAAGGATATTTGACCCTTTGTGAGATTAGATCCCAAACAATGAAGAATTTGATTGTAAAGGTAAAATTGGGATTATCTTCTAAAGATAATTCTTCAATGGAAGATCTAGCATCATTGGAAGAGGTTGAAGGTATAGAAATTCGAGGTAAAGTAATAGATCTCCTATGATTGAATCTAACTTCTACATCTCATTTAAAGGTTTGAACTACCACATCAATTTCTTGATTGATCACTCATTTATGACTACTAGCTAAAGCAGTAAAGTTAATGTCCAAGAATTTGGAAAACTAATTGCATTCAATTTTATTACTCGGTTTGTGGCTACATTAGGGGATAGAAGATTAGTCTTAACCAATGTAGTTATGCCTGTTGGTTGTACTAATTTCTTAATATTAGAACATACAGTGTTCATAATTTTAAAATGAATCCATAGTTTCAAATCCTTGGAGGAAATCATATCCATGCAATTGTATTAATTTGAAGCTTGCCCAACTCAAATAAAATGATATCAAAAAGCGACAGACGACTAAGATTTGTAAAAGTATTGAAATAAACTGGCCAACAAAAACAACATTAAGTCTTCGTCCCACTACGTGGGGTCGGCTACTTGAATCTTTTTTCACCATTTTGTACTCTTAAAAATCAAATTATCATTTAAACGTAATAAAGAAAAATCATTTCTAATATTTTCTAACCAAGTCTTTTTAGATCTACCTCTACATTTCTTAACATAAGTAAAATCTCACCCCATAACAAATAACAAAAATTAATTTCCATAACACCCATTAAGGACTGAACCCAATTAATTTAGGCATTTAAAAAAAAAACTGAGATAGTAAAATAATTAGAGTAGTACAATAATACTGCAAAGAAGCTAAAAGATTAAATTAAAAAACACTTACAGATTTATTGCATGCTTTATATTCCAGACTCCAACGTGGAAGAAAGCATCAATACAAGCGCACTCCACTGAACATATACAAACACGCCTTTTATAGAAGAGTGGAAATCCGGACTTCAAAATTTATCTTTTAAGTCCGCGGAGACAAAATAATTGCTTAATTAGTACCGACAAACTTTAAATAAAGCAAACATAAAGCTTGCATTTTTAATAAAGTAAAGAAAAACTTTTAATAATATAAAGAACAAAGCATCAGCTATCCGAAACAGAATATTTTCTTTACTGGATTTGTTCAAGAAGAAATTTTATGTTTTTAATTAACCGTCCGGTTGTTCTCGTATTAATTCGTCATAACCTACATTAGAAGTGTATAATTTTATGAAAAAACGAATTAACTAAATTAATGTATGATAAATTTTTCACGTGGGAATTTATTTTTTTAATAATTTTGTTATGATCTTCTTTTAAGGTGATAGGATAAGAAAGTTTGTTAAGTTGTACTTACTAAATTTTAACTTATTTTCAACAAAATACAAAATTATTAATAAACACTTAAAAAAAGAGAGATAATAAGTTGAGATAAAACAATATCAAAATATTAAGATAAACTAGAAACAAAGACCTAAAATATTTATTTATTTTTGTTGCTTGAGATAGAGCAATTGATTTGACTATAACATTAATGATTTATCAAAAATTGTTCATTATTTTTTGTTTTTTTTTTCTTTTTGTCGAGCTCACTTTATATTAATATTCATATTTGGTTATTGATTATCAATTATTCATGTTGAATTTAAATATTTTCCAGCTATTAGACTTTAATAAATTTTGGTAAATTTCGAAAAGCAATTTTGCTTTTGAATTATATATTGTTTTTGTGTGTATAAGTATTGGCATATTTAGTTATTTTTGTGAGATTTTACCCACCCTAAAAAATATTACTATTATTCAAACTGAATTCAATTAACAGCGAATATATGTCAAACCACTGAGAAGAAATAATCACAGATAAAAACTGCGAAGGAAAAAGGCCGGTTAGTCCCGAAGAATCATCTTTTTAAAGAATTTATAAAAGAAAATATCTTTAGAAAAAAGCTGGTGCCTTTTGCCTTTCCTTTTATAAAGATGTAAGCTTCATTCACCTGCTTTATTCCTTGCTTTGCACTATTACTTCAGATAATCGGTACTTTTTATTCCATTTTTCGTAGAATTCAAAAATGTTTCATTTCAAAGACTCAAAAGGACAGATTTTTTTGTGCAAAATTTGACATCATGAAAGCTTTCGACACTGTGTCTAGGGATTTCCTTTTTGCTAGGTTGGCGCAAAAGGGGATTCCCCCTCTTTTCATTCAGTGGATTAAAGCATGTATTAGTGATATCAAATTTTCAATTTCTATTGATGATGGGCTTGAAGGTTTTTTTACTTCTTCTTCTGGACTCCGGCAAGGCTGCCCCTTGAGTCCATTTCTCTTCTGTTTCATCATGGATGCTCTTTCTTGCCACATTGAAGATAATACCCTCATGAATAATTTTGAAGGGTTTCATCATGAAGATTTCCATTTGACTCATCTTACTTATGCTGACGATTTGCTTGTTTTTGGTAAAGCTGACATTCACAACTGTGACAATCTTATGAGCATTCTTCACCAATTTTCTGGCCTCTCCGATCTCAACAAAAGCTCTCTACTTTTTTCCACCACTGCCAACATCTCTTCCTCCATATCTCAAGCTCTTCACATCCATACTTTCTCTACCACTATTCCTTACTTGGGCATTCCCATTTATCTGGGAAGAACCAAGCTGGCCGATTTTTCCCCTCTCATCGACAAAATTACTAACCATCTTTCCGGCTGGAAAGCTAAGTTTCTCTCTTTTGCAGGTAGACTTCAATTCGTCAAATACACTATCACCAATCTAGTGGCTTATTGGATTAGGGGATCTATTATACCCAAAACGATTTTGAAGGCAATTGACAAGGCTTGTTCCAAATTTCTTTATCACAGTGGAGACCATTCTAAGCACCTGCATCTCATTTCTTGGAAAAATTCTACTATGTCTTTCTCTAAAGGAGGCCTTGGCATTGCCTCTTTACATGCTCTCAGGTCTGCTTACAATTGTGATACTATTCTCAGGATCTATAATATAGACTCTCAACTTTCTAGATGGATCAAAATTAGATACTCTTCGCCCTGGAAGCCACCTCCTCGACACAGCACAGCTTTTTGGAAAAGTTTACATAATTCTGCTATTTTGTTTAGAAGCAATTTTAAATTTAATGTTCTGGCTAAAAGCTCCATTAATATCCTTTGGGATCCTTGGTGTTCCAGCGGCTCTTTCCTGGAATCCTTTCCTGACTTTGATTACGGCTCTATCATTCAGGAAAATGATTGTCTTGCTAATTGGATGGCTGGATCCTCTTGGTCTCTTCCAACCTCTATTAATTCCCAAATTTTAGAGTTCTTCAGAACAATCCCTATATCCACTGGCAGTAACAAACATCTAACATGGGAAAACAATGAAAATGCTTCTTTCAAGGACTTTTATAAAGAATTTTTTTCCTCTAAAAATGATGTTGATTGGGCAAATCTGGTGTGGCACAAAAAGCACTCTCTTAGGCATTCAGTTTACTCCTGGATGGCCCTTTCTAATGGTCTCAAGACTTCGGTTGCCTTGAGTGCGAGAAATATTAATGTTGGGAATATTACCTGCTCCTTTTGTCAAATTCACCCTGAAACCATGGCACATCTACTGTTTGAATGTGATTATTCCTTTCAGGTTATTTGTAGACTTATTCCTCAATTTTCCTGCTTTCTCTTTAGACCCAACCTAGCTCAAGCCTTTCAGTTTATTACTGGGTTGGATTTTACTAGGGAGGTTAAGCTTGGACTGTTGCTTATTTTAAATATTGTTGTATACTTCTTGTGGGCTGAGCGGAACTCTAGGAAACATAACGGGAGGATGGCTTGTGCTGTTACGCTTGCTAAGAGAATTCTTAGAACTGTTTACCTGAAACTGAATAGTTGGAAATGTGGAAAATTGATAAAAGAAAAGCTTATGGTCTCCTACCATTAAATTCCCTTCTGATGGGGAATATCTTTTACAATGACAATTTTGTATTTGGAGGGTTGGAAGTTGGCTGCTCTCGCTTGGATGTTGGCTGCTTCGTATGGGCCATTTTCTATTTTTGCTGGAAGGGATATTCGATGGTTTTTTTGTGCAGCCGTTTCCTCATTCTGGAAAAATATTTGGTTTTTGCTGATGTGCTGGGCATTTATTGGAAATCTACTCTTTTTGATGTGGGGTTGGCGCTGGACGGTATTATTTGGCAGGCCATATTTTACAATTGGATTTGCTGGTGGCATTCTCTTGCTGCCCAAATTATTCTGTTGTCGCTGTTACGTCGGACTCGAGCATTTTGGGCAGGCTTTTTTTGGGTCGTGGACGATGATGAATCCTGCCACTCCTTTTGGACGGTCTACGGGCAACCAAAGGAGACTGATCGCCTTCATGATTGGAAAATCTAATTCTGAGTCCAGGCCAAACAGGTTTTCTGTCTGTTTTTTTGTTCTTCTTTTTGGGGTTTATAATTGATTATAATTTTAATTTTGCTGGTTGCCTTCTTTTTGTCATGGCAACTCTTTTTTGGTTTTTATCATTGTAATCCTCTTGGTTTTTTTTAATAGAATGGGCTAAGCCCTCATTTCACCCCAAAAAAAAAAAAATCTGCCGTCTAGTTTCTCTACATAAGATGTAAGTTTGTGTTTGCCTGGAAGTTCTGTTTAGAAGTTTTTAGTATAAAAATTTTCAGTTCAAAAAATTATTGTACTAAAAAATTATTTTAAAATACAAATCGTTTTGAAACAAAGCCTTAATTAGTTATAACTTCCCCCCTTTATTCAATGAAATAGGGGAAGTATTCTCTCTATAAATCAATAATGGGATACTAATTAAGCTACCCAAAGGTAGGAAAATCTTATAAAATAAATAGATTAACAAAATCATTTAGAAGCATGATGACAGCAAAAGTTACAAGACAATATTGTTAATCAAAAGTTTCCAATAGACAAAAGACAATCACTTCACTTAAATTTTCTCCCCTATGATTAAAGTAACAACAATAGATTAGAGAGAGTCGTCTTAGATAATTTGATCACATAAAACACAATGGCCTTTCGATGACCTAGTTACAAGAGTAGATTTATTAGATTTAGCTTATGTTAAAAAAGGTAGAGGTCGACCTAAAAAGACTTTCATAGAAAATATAAGAAATATTTTTTTTTATTATTGAGAATTTGCCTCTTAGGGGCTATTCAGTAGCAAGAATTAGGCTAAATTCAACCAAACGGCCTAAAAAGCAAAATCACGGCAAATGAAAACCTCCGTAGATAAAAAATTCAGCCTTCTCGTACTAAATCCCGGATTTTCGAAATCTTGTTTTTTGCCAGATTTACGAAATCCATTGGCTCGAAAGGAAGAGTCCGCTCATTAAATCCGCTCTATAGGCAAACAATCACACTGGATTTAATTGGATTTATCATGAATGTTACCCCACAATTTTCAGGATTTAAGCCCCTCAGGATTTCTGAAATCCGAATTTGGCGGATTAATGAAATCCTACTTGAATCAAATCCTGGGTGCTACCAAACAGCCCCTTGCGGAGGAAAAGGATTCATTTAGCCAACCCCACAAAATGAGATAAAAGCTTGATTGAACTAGCAACAATACAGAGCAGACGAATGTTAAATTGCTCTCCTTTTTTAGGATCCAAAAGGAAAATACAACGCTCAGCCCAGACGCTTAGTTGTATAAGAGAGTATAGCATACAAAACTCATTACAAACCACCCTAGTTTGAAGCAAACGCTTATTTATGATATTGGAAGTCTGGTAGCTTCATACATAAAATTGACTTTCATAAATGCAATATCAATCATTATTGCAAAGTAAAGAAACACCGAAAAAATATATCTTGTTTTTATATGTTAATGACATGTTTATTATAAATTATAAGGGTTGACATCAAATAAATGACCAATCTAAAAAAAAAATACAAGAGAATTTGACCTGAAGGATCTAGGAAAGCAAAGAAGATTCTCAAAATATGAATATATAAAATTAAAATTGAGAGTATTTTGACCTTATTACAATCTCAACATATTGAAAAGCTACTATAAAGTTCCAAAATAGGAAGTAAGGGCGTTTAGTACGTCATTTGTATGTAACTTCAAGCTCTTAAAAGAACAAACACTAAAGAATTGAGAAAGATCGAAACTATATAGCAAAAGTCCTCTATGTGTCAATAGTTGGCTCTTTGATATATACGACGATTTGCATAATATAAAGCATAGCGCATGCAATGAAATTCGTCAATCAGTATATGGCATCTTATGCGCTATTTTAAAGATGCAATTATGCACTCGTTGAAGTTTAATAAAAGCAAATTGAAACGTTAAGGATATTTTGATATGAATGAAAGAGAAGACCAAGATAAATAAAAAAGTACTCTGCAGTGCATCCACACAATTGAATGTCACAAACTTAAAAGATATCGTTGCATTACCAACAATAGAAGCCAAATATAAATGATTTTTCATTGAAACCAGCATGAAAAAGATCTAACTAGAAAGCTTCCTCGAAGAATAAAACTAATCACAAGAAGACAATACTTGTCTTTCATAATGATCAAAATGTTATTCACAGCAGCTTTCAGCTCATATCTTTTTACTTTAGTCATGATATTCTTTCTAGACATTTGCAAGAGGATGCTCCATGGTGTATGTTTTTTGCTAATAATATTCTTCTTGTTGATAAGACTAGAGAAGAAGTTGAAGAAAAATGTGAATTATGAAGGTCAACCTTAATTCTAAAGGCTTTTATTTAAATAGATCTAAAATTGAATACATGAAACAGAATTTTAGAAGTAATAGATCCAATAAGGGGGATTGTGACTTTGGACGATCAAGACATTAAAAAGAATACACATTTTGGATATCACGGATCTATCACTCAAAGTGAGGGTGAAATAGATGGGGATATTTTTAATAGAATTCAATTTGGTTAGTCGACGTGGAGGACCATATCGGGTATGTTGTGTGATAGAAAAGTACCTCTCAAAACTTGATGGAAATTCCATATGATGAGGTTGAGCCTTGCAATGCATTATGACACAAAATATTGGCCATTAAAAGAGAGTATAAAATTAAATTAAGTATTACAAAGATAAGAATGCTTAGGTGGATGAGTAGCTTTCCTCTTACAAACATATTGGAATAGCTCTAGTGAAAGATAAAATTAGAGATAGTCGCCTTAGATTGTTTGATCACATAAAACATCAGCATTTCAATGACCCAGTTAGGAGAGTAAATGTATTAGATCTAGCCTATGTTAAGAAATATAGAGATAAACCTCTAAAAACTTGGTTAGAAAGTATTAGAAATGATATTTTTATTAGATTTAAATGTAATAGTACACAATAAAAAAAAAGAATTCATGTAGCCAACCCAACATAATGGGATAAAGGTTTTATGTTATTATTGTTATTGTTGATGATCAAAATTTTATTTTATTCACTTAATAAAGAATGTCATATTTCACTCTTGAATAAAGTAAATATAAGTTGTGTACCACTCACTACAAAAGAAACTTATTTTACATTAATGCCTTATAAGTTGACAACAACATAATATACAGAACACAACATTAATATGCTCATAAAAGTGATATCCAATACTAAACTAAAACTATCGAAAGCCTCAGTTAACTTTCACAAATAAAGCTATAGAGGTATCAAACAAAGAAGCATTCGTACACAACCATTGAACAAATACATTAAAAATTGTCTCCAAGTGTGATACTGCTAGAGTTACGAGGTCAAATTTCACATTATAAAATCTTCACCAGATTGTCTGAATCTAACAAATCCATTTGCTTTAGAGCGATAAGAAAATTTTGAAGATCTTTATTAATATAAAGATCTTGAAGATATCATTGATTGAATTTGAGAAATCAAGTAATATCATAGGGAGCCTTGTGATTGTATATCTACAATCACATTCTTTGTAAACATCACAAATAGAATCTTAGAATGAAGGGTTTGGAGTACTATAACTGTGGACAAAATTAATTGTGCCAACTAATTTGACTTATATTTCTTTAATCAAATCTGCATAGCCTAACAACTACTACCTCAAAAGACAGACTAATGCTTTACTATCGATTCAACAATATAAACGAAATTTTCTTTCATAATGAAACTCAGCATAAGTAATATAATATTCATCTAGATAGACAAAAATAACAACCACCTATCATTTTGAAAATGAAATTAACAATGGATAAACTGTTTTCACCTACTCAAGCGAACCAAAACAAGTTTTATTTTTTATTGGGCTTCAGAGTTTAGAAGGAAATAGATACCTCCAAAATAAGTAAGTGAGCTCTAAGGACATGTTTGATCAATATACGAATGATCAAACACAATTTTAAGGGCTTTGCCTAGGGTTTTGATTGTATCAAAAATTCTCCTAGAAAAGGGGAAATTCTGAAGGGCTTTCAGGTTTGAATTTGAACTGGATTTTTTAAAATTGGATTTCAATTGAATTTTGTTTGAATTATTTAAAGATTAATTGATGATTGAAATTTATTGAATGATTGATGAGTTTAGAATTACTGAATGATGATTGAAAGTTTGTGTTTGATTGAAATTTAAATGATTAAGCCATTGACAATCATTAGATGATTGTTAATGATAGAATGATTGATCAATTGAAATGATTAATTCAAAGTTTATTGATTGAACACTATCTCAAAACACAGTGAAAATCTGAATTTAGGATTGAAATGGAATCCAAGGATTTGAGCACCATGATTGAAACTTTTTATTTAAGATTTGACTTCATACAAAAATGAGATCAACAATAACCAGAAGAAAAGAGAGAGAGGGGTGGATGAGCTGTCAATCAACAGAATAAAAGAAACAAGTTTTTGGAGCACTTATACAATGGAGGATTTTACTACTTCAAAAAAAAGGGTTTATTGATTTTGATTCAATCAAATGGAGAAGCT
This sequence comes from Dendrobium huoshanense, assembly GCA_016618105.1. NCBI lineage: Eukaryota > Viridiplantae > Streptophyta > Magnoliopsida > Asparagales > Orchidaceae > Dendrobium > Dendrobium huoshanense. Next base: position 10,601,470 of record CM028351.1, read on the forward strand.
TTTGATCATAGCAAGGAAAGCTCTCACTTGCACTATTATAGCAATGTAAGAAAGAGTAACAACATAAGCAAAGACATTTTCTTCACCATATCAAACCCTAATCTTTGCGGTGGTGGTTACTTCCTCTTTCAAATAGTAAAAAACAATGTGGTAAATTTTTTCATATCTTCAGCTTTATATGAAATTATATATATATGAACTTAATGGATTACTAAATTTCTATACGGTTCTAGACATAAATGATTCTCAACGAGCCACAAAAATTTTGTGTAGATGTATTTGTGCATCTGGTATAATTGATTTCTCATATTGATGTGCTTTGCTCATTAATATTAAACTAAGAAAAAATGCCCCTATTCTAGCGAAAGGATTTAAAATTGTGTTCTATGATGTACTGACACTTCTCCTCAAAGAAGCGTGTAGTGTCCGACACCGTATCCGACACGACACGTGTCGGACACGCCGAAAATGTGTCCAATTAAAAAATATTAAATACAAATTTGACACGCGTGTCCGACACGTGTATCTTAAATATTTTCTGAATTTTTTTAAATATAATTTATTGTATTTGGCGGGATTTAAACTAAATTTCTTATTTTCAATCCACAACATCAAATCAACGTCCACACTTAATACCCAATCATTGAATATTCTCTTTTTTACTTCTTTTTTGGCAATGAAGGTATTTTTATCTCCTCTCTCGGTGACTGATAAACGGCATCGATGCCTGACTCTCGACATTCTAATACTAATCATTTTAAGCACAAATTCTAGTTAAATGACTTATTATTTTCAAATTATTTTTAAAATTAACTTATTTAATTTTTATATACTATTTTAAAATATAAAAGCTATAATACCGTGCATGGTTTAAAATTGCGCAATATGAGGCTCGCCTTGAGGCCCGCCTTTGCGCTATTCTAGTAAAAAACGCCTCGATGCTTACGCCTCGAGTTTTTTTTAGAAGGCTTGCGCCTCAACTTGGTTGAGACCCGCCTTGAGGTCCGCCTCGCCTCACTGGCATGAGGCTTACGCCTCACGTTATATATATTAAAACTTACATAAATCTTGAAGTAAATGCCCGACATTGGACTCTATAGGAGAGGAGGAAGGGGAGATAGCAGTTCATCATAATGATGATTCAAATGAAGAACCCTTAGTGATGACAATACTTATGACTTATGAGTTCTTATGTGATATGTCATTGCTATTTATTTTTGGAAATTGGAATTATATGTTAATAAAAAGAATATTGGCATTTGAAAAAGATAGAATTTTGAGTTGAACTATATTTCATGTTGTCTTATTATTGGGATATTTTGATTTCATTTCATATCTTATATTTTTTTATGTTTTATATTATTCACTTATTAGTATATAAAAAATTTATCATTTTATGTTTACGCAATCTTTTGATTTTGAGGCTTACGCCTCAAAACGCCTTGAGGCTTACGCCTCGCCTCACGAATGAAAAACGCCTCAATACCCGAATACGCAATTTTAAACATTGATACCGTGTCCAACCCATGTCTGTGTCCTATATTTTCAATAATTGACGTGTCCCGTGTCCGTGTCGTATCCGTGTCACCGTGTCCATGTATGTGCATCATAGATTGAGTTTAAACATTTCTATTCATATGACGAGTGTCAACATGGATAAAATCAAAGCTATAATTAATGGAAAAATATTATTATCCCCCAATTGACACAATGTTAATAACGGACCGATAATAATGTTCAAAACTCCTACACCTTAACCAGTTGCTCCACTGACCCACCATCTCACCTCCTCCATTATTTCCTCCAATATTTAAATCCCTATTGCTTTCCTTTGCCAAACATCCTCACACATAAATCTAGCTATTCTGGCAAATGGCTTGACCTCCTAAACTGAGGGGCCAGAAGCCTATACAAATAAATTTTCTAGCAAAGAAAAAAAATTAAAATTATCATGCATTTCACTTATTTTACTCGTTGATTGGTCAGTGACACGCCTTTAAAGATTATGCTACATACATCACAACATATTTCATCAATCATCATAAATGAAAATGCATGATGATTAATAATTCCATATTAGGAAATTCTATCAATAAGGAATTCCCTATATAATGTATTCCCTTGAGGGGTCTGAGTCTTTAATTTTGTTTATTTAACCCTTGTGTTTCCAGCTTTTGCATCATCTTTATAGGTTAAGATTTGAATCAATTTGTTGCAACACCATTGTTAGACCTGATTTACCCTGTTAACTAAACCAACAACCCCTCTATCTTGTAACATATACCATTAAACAAATTCTTTTTTTTTTTTTTTTCAAACTTTCTATACCAAACAATTGGAGATAAGAAACCCAATCACCTAAATTAGATCTTATACGCCTACCTTTCATATTAATTATTTCCCACAACCCTTAAAAAAGAATAAAGATTCTATCCTATGAACTCAACATAATCAATGCAGGAAAAGTATGCTATCAAATCTAAAAATCAAGCTGTTACTTCCCCTATAAAGATATAAAAATTCTGAAAATTAGCTGATATCAAATATAGATAAAATTTTATAAATAAGCACAGTAACAACAATATACAGAATATCATAAGTCATAACGAAAAAAATCCTTACATTTTTCATCAAATATTAATAACATCCCATCTAAAAATTCTAGGCACTCTTGACGAGATAGGTTGAGATCAATAACATGTAGACAAACACCATCATCCTTGAAAATTGACATCCAATAGAAGCTTTGGCAATTAAGAGCCAAAGGAAGCTTTCCTAGTGCTTTTTGTCCTTAGATGGACCCTTTGGAATTTTGCTAAGAACCTTAGCATCAAAAACTGCATATAGTTTCTTGATTTTTATCATTACCTTTTCACCATAGAAATCTATTTTGTCCTCATATTTCTCATACACATATGGCACCGTATGCAGAAGAACGAATACTGGAATTACAAACACATTAAGGAAAAATTACAAGAGATAGATTCTTAAATACCACAAAAACGGTAGGAAAAAAAAAGGAAGTTACCTATGTAAAATATAGTCAGGAAGCTGGTGCAGCTCCCAATAATTGAGAGAACCCAAAATCCTGCAATCACCTAATTAAAAGGATAATCCTAAGTTGGTATTCAACAAAATAAAAAACAAGGAACCATGTAGAATTAACAAAATGAATTCAAACATACAGCAAGAAACTTCTTTAGATCATGCCCAGATGCAATCTCTCGTAAGATAGCAAGTGAACGATTGATCTCAAATCTAAGAGAACGAGCAATGTTCACAACCAGATCTTCAGAAATGCTTAACTGTGGAATTTGTGGCGGAGACCTGAAACGGAACAAGAATTCACTGAACTTTACAACATGAATTCTAAACATCAAGATGACATGAAAAAACTTCAAACAAAGAATGCATTACTTTTTGATAAAGGTTGTTGCATTAGACCATAAGACCAAGATGGACAGAGAGAGAATGAGGCAATGACAGACCAAAGTGAGCAGATGGTATTCCATCAGCTCAAACAATACCCAGATTAGAGTAGCTCCACCAAGTACTGCAGCTGAGGCTTTCTTGTCCCTCCATAAGAATAAATCAGCCGCTGTGAAATCAGATAAAAATTGATTTATCATCATTAAATAGAAATTTAATAAGAAAGTAGTTATTACAATAGTTCTGGTTCAAATTGATTGCTTTTACGGGATAGAACATCAAATCTCACATTTTTGGGGAAAATTGATTACTTCGGTGAAAATTTGAAGAAACAAAACGTTTATATAAAGAAACTTTATGACTTTCAACTTGAAATCAAAATGATGAAGTAAAATTGCTTTAATTTATAGTCATTCCCTAAATATTCATAACAAGACGCGAACAATGCCGCCATATTTACCTGCAGGTAATTACATCGCATGGAATTTACCCTGCATCAACTCAGATAACCACTTGATCACATAGCCACATATGCATGAGCTTAGCTATAATGAAACAGAACATAGTTCCAAACAAACACACCAATCATTTGGCAATCACAACATAAAGCCAATCTTAGAGATCAAGGGATCTCAAGTTAAAATGTTCCAAGTTTTCCTCTACAGTAAACTCGCAAAAACGTCTTTCCTGACAAGAAAATAGAAATAAATTCAAAACTCTGGGTTTTTTTTTTCAGTGAAAAAAGACCAACATGACTAAAATTCCGTTTGCAACATTCACTTCAGGAAAAAAAAATAATACCTCAAAATAAATGACACGGCAACTGCAAAATGTAAGAAATAATTACAAAGCGCACAGAGACAAAATAACAATATCAACAACCCTAAATACCAAAAACAGTCAGATGTGGACTTCACGTAATTAAGATCAAACAAAAATCAAATTCCTCTCATAACAAGAAACAAACCGGTATTTAAGCGCTCGAATCAAGTTTCAACAAGCATAGAGATCTCAGTTCAAAGTAACCCATGCAATACAAACGAAAAATATATACGATCAATTTCAAGCTGATCGCATTTGGATTCAATCTTCCACGTTGTATTTCATAGCATAAAAGGTATGGGGAAGAATCCATACGCTTTCCGCCACCGAGGACTTTGTGGACTGGCCTTTCCCTGCCGAAAAGGCCGTAGATTTTGGCCTTCAAGGACGATTCTGACGCCTTCGGCTTGTTATGTACCGAATCGGAGGAAGAATCGCTGCCATGGACCTTCCCCGCAATCTTCTCTATCAGCGTCTCCTCTGACCTCTCCGCCATCGCCGGAAGTATCTCAGATGGGCTTCACCTCTCCCTCTCTCTCTCTCTCTCTCTCTCTCTCTCTCGAATGTTCTGTTACCTCTATCAAGGAATCTGATCGGTGATTACTCACTTTATACGTGAACAAAGTGTAAACATTATAAAATAATAATAATAATATAAATTTAAAATAATAATAATAATAATATAATTATATTTTCTTTAATGAAGTAATAAAATTAATTTCAATGCATAAATAATAGTTAATAGTAAAATCAAAAAAGAAATTGAGAGATTTAATAAAAGATATATGAGAACAACATAAAGTGCATTAACATTTTTGAGTAAATTTATATCAACATGCATAATAATTTATAAGTACATTTAAAAAATTAATAATTTTTTAATCTAATATTACTATATTCATTATTTGAGAAAATAAAAAATTATGATGATAATAAATAGTAGCTCAATATTTGAAGAACCACAAATTATGAAACAATGTGAAGATAAAAATCAAAATTATGCTTAATATTATAGGGCGTAGCTCGTTTACTAAACAAGCTCGAACTCTACTCGCGAGCCCATAAACGAGTCGAGCTCGACCCCACTCGGCTCACCTACACCCCTAAATGAGTCAAATCCTTGGGGTATTCACTTAAAGTAGCAGGAGAGAGAAAAGAACAGAGAAACAAAAAAGGGCGAGGAGTGGGATAGAGAGAAAGATGTAGACTGGGGACATAGAAAGAGAGATGGGGAAGAGATAGATTTAAATATTTTTTATATAAAAAATAATTTTTAACTAATATTTATAATTAATATTTATATAATATAAAATAAAATAATATTTAAAAATATTATGTAGAACAAGTAAATAAATTAAAAATTATATTTAAAAAGTATGATACATGTACGCCATTTTATTATGTATATATATTTTTAATTTTTATTATTATATATATTTAAAAAGTATGATACATGTACGCCTTTTTATTATGATACATGCGACCGAGCAGGCGGGGCAGCCGGGAAGCGGGCAGGTCACTCCGGGCAGACCGACAGACATTTATTTGTGTGCATTCCGGGTCATTTCGGGTTGTTCCCGGGTTTCCGGGTCAACCCGAACCCGACCCGGTTTTTCAAACGGGTTGGTTTTCTGAACCCGAACCCAACCCGCTTCGTGTTCGGGTCAACCCAAACCCGAAATTTTCGGGTCGAGTTCGGGTCGGGTCCAATATTGACATGTGTTATGTTAAGTGAACTATACAAATATGGACAAGTCCCATCATGGTCTGAAGGCACCATATGAATGCTACATGGTTCAATCAATGAGACACCCGCTCGTTTATAAGGCGATGGTGCTAGCTATTACAACACCTACACATAAATGGGGTTGGTACATGCAACAAAGAATGAGGAGATGAGCGGCTTGGATTGACGACCCAACCTTGATCGACTTTGGCCATAAATTAGTTTAAATTTGGGTGTTTTGTGTTGTTTGAATCCTCATATTGAGACAAACTTTTTATTTTAAATTTGTTTAGTTTGAATATTATTTCTTGAAGTAGTTTTTTTAATATGAAAGTTAAAGTTAATTTTGATTTAGTTGCTTTGGGTTATAGGTTTACGCCAAAAAAATAGTTTTATTATGAAATTTAAACAATTTTGTTATATATATATATATATATATATATATATATATATATATATATATATATATATATATATATATATATATATATATATATATATATATATATAATGAATGAAATATATTTTAAATATCATAAATGATGCATATTTTATAAGCTAAGATGTTTAAAATGAATAATATTACTAATATTAATTGTGTTGCGTCATGGAGTATTCGCGGCGGTAGAGAAATATAGTTTAATGTCTTAGCATTGTACGAAGATCCAGCACACAATTAGATAAGTGAGAGGGTGTAGCATTCATAAGAGACACCAGAGTTTTTTAACGTGGAAAACCCCTGAAAGGGGGAAAAACCACGGGGCCTGGCCCAGTTTGAATGAATCCACTAGTATTTGTAGTCGATTACAAAGAAGGCCCTTCCTTGGGAGAAGGCATTGGATTGATGTAGCAAATGTACATCATATAGATTGCATTACATGGTAGGAGTTACATATACATGTTCGTTTGGTAGGAAGGACCGTAGTCGGTAGGAGACCGGGGTCAGAAAGACAGTTGTCTGTTGATGGAGGTCGAAAGGATCATAGTAGGCGACAGAGGTCAGAAGGACCGTAGTCGGCAGGAGACCGGGGTCAGAAAGACCGTTGTCTGTTAATGGAGGTCGGAATGACCATAGTAGGCGACGGAGGTCGGGAAGACCGTAGTCGGCAGGAGACTGGGGTCTGAAAGATGGTTGTATGTTGATGGATGTCGAAAGGACCATAGTAGGCGACAGAGGTCAGAAGGACCGTAGCCGGCAGGAGACAAGGGTCATGAAGACCGTTGTCTGTTGATGAAGGTCGGAAGGACCATAGTAGGCGACAGAGGTCAGAAGGACCATTGTAGTATGGCGGTACTTTGGTAGAACTCTGGACATCAGGTAGTGGCCCAGCAGAAGTTCAGGCCTCAGGTGGTGTTCTGGTGGAGCATACAGCCTTTGATGATAATCTGACGAAGACAAGGGCCTCTGGCAAAGGTAAGGGCCTCTGGCGAGGGTGAAGGCTGCTGGTAAAAGTGAGGGCCTCTGACAAAGGTTAGGGCCTCTAACGAAGGTGAGGGCTTCTGGAGAAGGTGAGAGCCTCAGATGAAGACGTCAAGCCTGAAAGTCGGGCCTTGAGCAAAACGTTGGGCTTGAATGTCAGGCCTTCAGTAGCACGTCGGGCCTTGAGATGGTGGTGTGGAGAAACTCCGGCGGTGGTCCGGCGAGGCTCCGGTGGTGATCCGGCGAGGCTCCGGAGGTAGTCCGGCTAGGCTCCGGCGAGGCTCCCGAGGTGGTCCGGCGAGGTTCCGACGGTGGTCGAGGAGGAGCTTCTTCCTTCTCTTCCTTCTCCTCTTCCTTCTCTTCTTGCTTGGACCCCCCTCTTGTGAAGAATGAGGGCTCTATTTATAGATTTTCTGGAGTGGCATAGCTCGTAAATAGGCGTGAGATCATGGGTGAATAGGGAGTGGTCGAATGGACGGCAGATATCGAATCCTACGATCGTGCACCGTTCGTTGGACATTTGAAGGTCTTAGAGATGTTGGAATTCCGTGATCTTGGGCTCGTTGGATTTGTCTCGTCGAGCCGTTCGATTCGAGTATAAGCTCGTTAAAATCGGAGATCGTTTGGTATCTCAAATTGCGGTATGAACCTTCCAACAACGCTTCGGGCCCTTGATTTGGACCTATTTGGGCTCGTATTGAGTCGAATTTGGTGTCGTTGGGTTCGTATTTCCGAGACGCTCAGTTCAACTATAAGTTTGCTGAAATCGGAGTTAGGATGGTCTCTGAATTAATTTTGAAAGTTTCCAACTTGATTTTGCATTGAGATTCGTGCCCGGTCCAAATAATTTTTTGAGAACGTATCAAAATGTTTTATAAAAACAAAAATAATTTTTTTATAACAAAAATCATCAACTCAAAAATTATCAAAGCATGTCATATTATTATCTAGAATAATTATGAGTATTAAACTCGTCGATCAACCAACGCACACAAAGAACAAAATATTTAGGCTTGTTATCAAACTATGGCGTTCATTTCCGTCTCCACCAAATAAAGGAGAAATTTTAATAGTAGCCACCGAAATAATTTTTTAATCGAAATTGCCAAATTAAAAAAATATATATATTAATCGGTAAAATTGGCGTTTAGACGAGCGACTGGTTTAGTCAATTATATATATATATATAGTAAAAGTGCAGTGTCGCACAATTACTTTATTTTTACTGTGTACACTCACATAAACGAGACAGTTCTCCGGTTTGAATTTCACACATAATAATCTCTCCTTAACTGGAGCATGGAATTAAAAAAAAAAAAAAGAAATATAGACCAACTGGCTAAAATTAATTTTCTAGTGAAAATGGTAGCACGTGACCCATCTCCATTCGGCTCTCCTGATTTTTGTTTGCTCCAACCTCCATTTTCGGAGAGATTATTACGTGCGGTCACCGAAATATCCGAAGTCCAATCAGAACCATCACATCACCCGATACATAGCAACAGTACACAACATATTGGTGACATGGCGTGCCCTAATTGACCTCTTAATGAAATCTAATGACTGCACGTAATAATTTAGCCCATTTTCGCCTGGTCAAGTTCAAGTGTCAATTGCTGTTAGGAAGGTTTTTTTTTTTTTTTTTACTTTATTTTTGTTTAGATTTTAATTCTGTTTTTTTTTTCTTGTTAATGAACATGTGAAATATAAATTTTTTTTTTTGTTTTTTTTTTTTTTAGAATATTTAATAATTTTGCTTAGATGTGTGAATATTGAGCTCATTACTATGTTTTGAATTGAATCATAGTCGTTAGGTGTGTGTAGTTGAGATCTGATTGAGTACAATCACATTGTGATGTGAATTAAAGTTATAGTTAACTTATGAGGTCGTTTGCTATAATCGGAGTAAGTGCTGATTAGTGTTAGTTTTGCATTAGTGATGAGCTAAACTTGTTAACAAATTATTACTATTTGTATCCTTTGCGTTAAAGTTAATGATAAAATAATTATGTTATAATCCATTAGTAAGTTATAAGTTGATTTTGTTTATTCACAGGTTGTAGGGATACATAATGAGTGAACGAGGAGCATCTTCTATGCTCATGTATGATGGTCAACTAAGTTTGGATGAGAAATTTGTGCCAACATATATTGGTGGTAAGAATAGGCCATTGCAAGTGTCGTTAAATGCTAAATTGGAGCAGCTGAAGCTTAGAGTACTTGAAGCACTAAAGTATGATGCATGCAGGTTCAAAGTAAACCTAGTATGTAGTTTTCTTGTTGGGAATGAGTTCATTAAGTCGCATGTCGAGGATGATGAAGTATGTGACGTTGTTTTTGCTCATGTTGTTGCAACATTTCTTGTCATAGATGTTAAAGTCAAGAGAGGTGTTGGGAGAGCAATACTCATGAAAATTTGGCTCTCAAATTCGTGAGTCATTTGGGTTGGATGATGAGGTGGTGTTTCATGCTGGTGGAATCAAGCACTTTTAGGAGGGGGAATCATGTGTCAAGTAGGTTTGGTAGTTCCTATTTTTTTGTGGTAGATCTTCTTTGTTTTGTTGGCGGAATTTAAATTGATCATAATGGAGGTTGAAGCAAACTTTCCCAATTTGAATGTGCATTGGATGCTCCATGCTGAAACATCTTCGTTGAATATGATGGGTGGAAGTGATTGCAGACTGACAATGCCAATTGTTAATGAAAGTTATGAGATAATGGACAGCGGTTCTAGCAAAGATGATTTTGATATTACCAATGCCCTGGTGTTGAACCAAAATGAGGTGAATGATGATGGTGAGGGTGATGTTCATGACTTCATACAAAATTAGAAAAATGTGATTGCACATATAAAAAATATAATATTGGCTAATAACATGTACTTAGAATGGGATTAGGAAATGACATTTGAAAGTAGTGGTGATTATGACCTTACTGAAGAGGAATTTTTAATCCCATTTGAGTTATTGGAGGGGATGTGCTTTGGCCGGAAGTTAGACTTACATTTTACTTTATTAGGATGGTCTATCATGAATAATGTTCAGTTAGTTAAAATCCCATCGAACAGGCAAAAGTTGACAATTGCCTATTCACAGTATGAATGCATGTCCAAGTTTTGTATATGACGGTTGCATACAGGTGTAAGCAAGAGACTAGGATAACTTTGGAGAATATCATCTATAAGGAAGCAACATTGTTGCACTAATCCTATTCTTGTTGCTGGTCACAGGCAGTATAACTCCTAGTTCATCAACTACTTAATATTACCTATTATTAGAAAATAAATATACCATAAGCCCTGGGAGATTGCATGATGAATTGCAACAAAATTTAACATTATTATATCTTGCATAAAGGCTTAGGATGCTAGGTGCAAGGCCGTTAAGGCTATTTTCAACAGTTGGTAAGAATCATATCAAACAATGAATCTTTTTATGGAAGAAATTCTATCATCAATGCCTAAAATAATTTATAGAATTCAATCTATGGAGGCACATAGGTTCTAGAGAATGTTTTGGGCATTTGGTCCTTTAATTGTCGGATGGATGTATTATCATCCCGTGCTTAGCCTTGATGGCACCTTCCTTCTAGGTAATTATAGAGGATATTTCTGACTATAATTGGTATGGATGTAAAAAATGGTCTCTTCCCACTAGCTCTTATTGTTGTTGAGTCAGAATGCAATAAATCACTCTAGTTCCTTATATCAATACATGAGCTACTCCCTAGAGTTAGTGGAAGGTCTTAGTTATGCATAATATTAAATTGGCATGTTGTTTAGTTTACGAGTGTCATGATTTTTTTCCAAATGCAACCCATAATCATTGTTTGAGACACCTCCATGAAAATTTTAAGAAAGTGGCTCGCCAAATGGGTGTGGCTAATGTTGACTTTCTATATTAGAAAATATATGTAGATGAAAATAGTGACGACTCATCGATATTCACTAGAAACATGTTGGACCTTCTGAAAGTGAAAGTTGAGATACATCACTGGTTGGCTAATAGATATGTAAATCGATGGCTTTGACACATGACAACCATTATCGATATGGTGTCATGACTACCAATGCTTCAGAGTTGTTTAGTGGAGTGTTAAATAGAGCCAGGGGACTACCTATTCAAGAACTAATCACTTCTATTTATTACAATGTGGTTGGATTATTTATACGTCATTTTGAAGTCATAAATATGGGCGAGTGATAGACCAATGTGATCCTTGAACCTCGCATTCAAACTATAGCTAGAAGGATAGAGCAAGAAGCTAGAAGTTTGACAGAGCCAATGAGGATTTACTTTTATGACTTCCAAGTTTTTGATATATCCTCCATATCATACAAGGTTGAGATCCAAGGTTATATGATCTAAAAGTGCAGTTGTGGTCTGCATATGATTTATCATATGTCATGCACACATGGTGTTAGTTGTGTGATTATATTTCATAGGAGACACCTAGATTATCGGTCAGCATGCTAAGCCATGTCCAACTACAGGTCTACTTATTTGGTATAATATCATATCATTCCATATAGAAACCTTTGGGTTAGCTATGAACCTATATATGGGCTCTTCTCTAGAAACCCACCCTCTAAACTACAAAAGACGCATTGGTTGGCCATGAATATATCATTATAAGAACACCATGGATGGAACATGGATTGCTTACTACCTTGGTTGAGAGCTGATCCCCCCAAACAAATATATTTCATTTTTCCAATAAAGAAATGACCATTGCGATCGAGGATGTGGCCATGATATTAGGCATCTTGATTGATGGCCCCCCTTTAGTCGGTCACTCAGTGGTTGGGGTAGGATGATAATGGGCTAATTGGTTTGGCTGTTGTAATGATTTGATAGGTGCTCACCCATTGATTGAAGTTGTGCATAATGATCCATTTGATTACCGAGTTAGCTCAAAGTCCTGAATGGGATAGGTACACGTATAATCATTTATACCCTTGAGATGGCTCCAGTGGACCTTTTGGAGAGACACTTATTTCTATCTAAATGAGATCAACTTTGGAGGCATGTGAAGCCCTATTGGGTTGTTATTTGTTGCTAGATACTTTAGGCCCTAAAATCCATCTTTAGTACTTGACATTAGTGGAACGAGGACTTTCAGACTGTTTAGCACACTCTCATTTGTTAGTGCCATTCTTACACGTCTTTATAGAGAGCTTTTTGAGGAAACAAGGCCTATAAGGGCCAACTTGGAAGGGTGCATACACTTACTCCATATACAGTCTTTGGAACATATCTATATTGGTTGGCCTACACTTCATGTTCCCTACCCAACACATCTCGATGGCCTTAGTGTGGGGTACATATATTTTTGTTATATAATAATATGTGTGAACTCTACATATTTTATCTTAATTGTAAGGAGATGATTACTATATTGATGGCCAAAGAGTGGCAACTCTGTTTACTTATCCAACGAGATATTAATATGGATTACTACTTACCTAAAAATACCACTTAAACTAGGACTTCTTACTCGTTTAGTTTGACTACTTAAACACATATTATTTATTTATTGTAACTATTATTTCATGATTTTACTACTTTACTATTACTGTTTACTAATTTATTATCACTTTATGAACTTACTTTTACTGCATTACTATACTGTTATTGTCACCAATTTCATTGGCAGTATTGTAATAATATTGTTATCGATACGGATATTGATACTATTCGATACTACTATTGATTCATTATACTAATTACTTATACTAATTTACTATATGTATATTAAGTATGTGATATATTGAACATATTATTTACATACTAATTTAATACTGATATAGAATAATATGATAACATGCATACATAAGTATATAATTTTACTACAATTATATGATTCTAATAGTCTTTACCAATATTTCAGTTTAAGTGCTTTATATTATTTACTTACTGATTAATTATACTGATATGATGACTACTTTATCGATTCGACACCCATGCTGATTTATAGATTTCCCCACCATGCCACTTTATTAGCTTCTGTACCATAATATTTTATAATTTATAAATTCAACTACTATTGCAAGTACATTTTATTATTTCTACATTAATTCATGATCGTTTGAAAGTTACTCTTAAGAATTGATTGACAATATACATACTATTTATTTATAGTGCTTTGAGTCAGTTGTAGAACTGGATAACCTGTTAGGCTTTTTAGCTCCTTATATATAGTTTAAATGATTTAAGGTCATAGCAGATAATAAGGTGTGTGAGATTGATCAGATCAAGGTTATCTAAGTTTACTTTTAGTTTATTTATTTTTTTTCCTTTTAGCTTTTATTTTATACTTAGGACTAGTGGTGATAGATTATAATTATAAGCTTCCTAAGTATTGAATATCTTTTTTCAGAAATTGAATATGGGTATATATATTGATATTTTGATCGATAGTTTTTTTATTTATATTATATTGATAAAAGATAAATATATGTCTATAATACTAATTTTAAAAGATAAAAAATAATTCTTCTAAATTTGATCTTAGGATGTTACAATTGATATCAAAGCAATGTTGCTAAATGAACTGATTATTACCAAACATGTAGGAATTAATTATGAATAGGGTTGATTAAGGTATATTCTTTTGCATAAAGAATTAATTACATTTATAAATTATTTAGATAGAGATTAATTTGACAACACCAATATTTAGATATGATGTCAACAGGAGTAGCGATGAGACAAGCAGGGATAAAGATAAAGACAGTGATAAGAAAAGTTATTATAGTGATTCAAGGGGATCTGGATTGATAACATTTGCTGGCAACTATGTATAGGTCTCTAAAAGTAAAATTGCAAGCAGGGGTTAGAATGCAAAGTTGAAGGATCACACTATCTCGTAGGACAAAATGATTGCAGACCTTTGCACTCTATGCAAGCAGGCCAATAGAAGAGTAAATAGAATTATACATATAATTATTAATGAAAAATAGTAGTTTTCTCCTACACATCTTGGTGGATAATGATATATATATAACTTAATAGTCACTAGATTTCTCTGATTTGATACATCAGCTTGAGTGAGGTTTATTTAATGTGGGTGTCAGTTTTCCATGGGCATAACCCTTATGGATAGTAAAATCTTAGGCCCTGGCCTAAGAATACTCTCTATTAGGGATGTTATTTTATTCACTTCTTAATTTGGTGCATAGTGACCTTCATATATTCTCTTAATCCAAAGTAGAAAGGCTTAATGGGCTATTTAAAAAAAAAAATCAAAGATCATGCAATCATGCGATCACTATGAAGGGAAGGAATAAAAAAAGGAGACATCACGCATAAATCATATATGGGAGAAAGATAAAAGAGACACCATCAATGTAGCATATATAAGTAGGATTTATAGCCTCCAAAGAATGGATAGCTTGCCCAACGACAAGGCATACATCAATATACTTATAACGCCAGCCTTTAATCCAAAATTTACATGGGACGTACAGTACTCTCAGTACTAATGCCCACACCTAGCTAATGCAAGATAGTGAGGAAACTTTGAACTCAAATCCCATCAAGGATCTAAGAAGCCTCCACTTAGATTTATCTCCCTGTTCAAAAAAGGGTGCCAACAACAGCTGCACCTAACATTTTAAATCATCCAACCTGGTCTTACGTAAATGCAAGAGTGGTGAGAAGGTACATAAGAGGAATGGACCTTAGGCCCAACCATGAATGATGCTATGCTAATGCAATGGTAAACTATCCCTCTATAGGATAAAATAAAATACGTAGGCTTGACTCGGTCTATGCATAAAGGGCAGGGCTAATCAGAACTAACTGAGCACCACCATGAAGTGGATTGTGTTTGAAATGTTAATTACTCTTTAAAAGATTGTTCCAAGAGTGGTTATGCATTAATTTTAAAATTTTGGTTAATTTGAAGCCTTATATTTATTTTATCTTGATTAGGCAAATTTTACTCTTTTTAGAAAATTAACATCCTAAGAGCCTAATATGAGGACTCTATCCAAGCAACCCCCAAGAAAAATAGTGAAAGAAACCTAAAAAAATCATATAATTCTAGTGCACAAATAGATTAAACCCACCACTCTTCAAAGAATAAATATTGAATGAAACATCATAAGTGTTGTTGCGTTCTGCAATACTCCCTAGGAAAAAGAGAAAAAAAGGTAGCTGAAGACTACTATAACTATAAGTGAAATTAAAACTATAAATCAATGGAATGGTTTATGGGATCTTAATCGATCTTCATATATTTGATTTCCTGCCTTCTGAAATGCTCACATAATTACACGAATTTTCTAACAAAATTATATATGAAAAAGAAAAATTACATAAGAATCCTATAAAGTAGAGGTTAACACATTTGTAATAAAACATTTAAATTCATATCTAGATATAATCCTTAGGACTGCATTTTTAGAGGCTTAACAATCCTCATGATACCTATTAGAAAGTGCATTTATATTGATAATTATAGTATTTTTTTAACCCCTTGAGAATGTGACCACCTATTGAAGATATCTCTAAAAAAAGCTTAACCACTTAAGGGAAAGTACCCACTCATCAATCCACAAAATAGAAAATGAAATACGAGTGAAGACGACAGAGTGACAATCGATGAGCATGATCATCGATAAGCATGTCACATCATTTGAATGGTCAAATGACCTTTGATTGAAAAATGGATCAAACTAATGCAATCAGAATGTTAAATTTACCCAAAAGGGACTACGTAATAGTAAAATCCAATAAAAAAGGCCAAAATTGATTACTAACACCCAAAAATAACGCGCAACATTGCCCAAAGGAAGTCTGTTTCTAAAAAAATACTTCATTGTTACGTTTAGAACATCAAAAATACCCAAAACTCGCTATAATTTCATCCACTAAAAATGGCATGAGGAATTAGCATGGATCCCAAGGAGACAACATGACTTTTGAGGCATTAGTGCACGAATTAAGATGTATGATGAATGAGGAAGTGTAATGAATAATTTATATCAACTTAAATTAATTATGTAATAATAATAAGATATTAATTATAATTATATTATTATATAATCATATATTTTAAAATATTATTATTTTTTATTTAACCTCCAGATCACATCACTAGTTTTGACACACAAACTCCCGCTATAGCCCATTGCCCTCCTCTTGATTCCGATTGGACGCCTCCATCCATCCAGCCCTTTCACCCATTAAGCTCCCTATGCCTGTGCCTGACCCCAACTTAATCACCTCCTCTAATCAATAAGCCTAATCCCCAGTTAACTAGCCCAACTACACTATTAGTTATTATTATTTATTATTTTTATAACTAATGTTATTAGCTACTATTATTAATTAATATTCTTAATTAACCTTAGTATTATTATTATTATAATAATAATAAAGAGAGAGAGAAATTCAAATAAAGATTAGTTTTTTTTTTGTTTTTTTTTTCATCATCGTGACCCCGGGATTGTCCTTGTTACCCTCATCAACTTCGTCGACCTCCTTCACGCAAGGTATAAATGTCCCTAAAACTCAAAATCTCCAAATCTTGCTTTTGGCACTCACGGAGCGCTGGTGGACCACCTATACACACTCTCATAGCATAGTGGAAAGAAACCCGGTGTGATGCTTGTGGCGAGGCAGGTAGGCCCTATACACACTCTCATAGCACGACAGGGATAATCTTAAGTACCATTGTGTGTGCCGTCATTCCTATGTAAAAAAACTATATATTTCAAATAGGTATCTCGAAGACCTGTACAAGCTCCCATTGTGTGGTGCTATTGAAAAATCATGAACGCGGTATTGTCTGACACCTACAACACACTCTCATAGCATCTTGGGAAGGTCCAGCTCTCCAAATTTCCCCTAAATGCGAGAGACATTGGGAGACTACAATAATTTTAAGCAAACTGAGGACCTAAAATTAAATAATTAGCAGGGAATAGAACTTGAAAAATTAAGTAGGGAACAAAACCTAAATGCCTAAATCAAAATAGAAATTTACACAAATAAATAGATAAAAACCTTTAGAGCTCAAACAAATATAAAAATAACTCACTTGCAAGCAAAGAGTAAATGAAAAATTTAACTATAAGCAGAAGCATGGAATTTATAATATAAGTTGTGAGCCACTATAAACTGAATCAGCAAATTCATGGCGCCAGGCTGTCACATCAAACAAATCAGCTTACTTGTAAGAAATATATAAAAGGCTCCTCATGTGTGTACATCTTATTTACAAGCAGAATTTCACTCCAGAAAGCTGAATGTTGAAGATAATGACAACATACAAAAAGATAAAATGAGTATAATCACATTACCAATGCACGACATATAAAATTCAACACCCTGCTA
The DNA here is from genome assembly GCA_016618105.1 of Dendrobium huoshanense. Classification (NCBI taxonomy): domain Eukaryota; kingdom Viridiplantae; phylum Streptophyta; class Magnoliopsida; order Asparagales; family Orchidaceae; genus Dendrobium; species Dendrobium huoshanense. The sequence goes on from CM028351.1 coordinate 10,619,210, forward strand.
AAAATGTCATCAGATCTGTAACACACATACAAGAAGATAAAAGTCATCTACATTGTTCTAAATTGAACATTGCATGTAATTAAATGAGAATCATTTAAATAGTTGATTAGTGTCCAAAACTTTAAAATGCCAGCCCACCTACATCACAATAGGAAGAAAATATCATTCAAGCATATCATTTATCATTACAAGATGCATTATGTTACAGTAGCACATTTTTTTAACAGGCAAAAGTATTATACATACATGTATTACAACATGCAAGACACATTGTGAGAGGATGTAACTTAACATACAAATATATCATGTACACCCTTTGTATTGAATATATACCATTACTGATGCATCATATCCATCATGTAACACAACATATTAATCATATAAATGTTTTATGCTATAAGTATAATATATATCATGCACATCATATCAAATACAATAATCATTCTATAAATATGAATAACAGCATGGGACTTGACAAGTGTGTTGAATCTTGATTAGGTTGTTAAACCTAAGCTAATGTCCCAAGGCTAACCAAGAGGGGGTGAATTAGTAATTTTAAAAAATTACTTTTGGATTTAAAAAATTAAAAATCTTTAAAGATTCATAGCAAGATAATTGATAATATTTGAAAACAAATTTTTTAACCACGGAATAAAAACTTACAGTAAATAAAATGCGAAAATTTAAATGACATAAAGATTTATAGTGGTTCGGTCAAATACGACCTATATCCACTCCCTGAAGACTTCCTCTTCAAGTATTACACTATTACCAAAGTGTCTCTCTTTTTGCCCCCACAGCAAGGTGGAGAAGCCTTTATAAAACTCTCTTCCATTAATCCCCGCTACGGCAGATAACCGTCATCCTTTCACACTCTCCAAGTGTTGGCAGAGAACCGTCATCCTTTCACACTCTCCAAGTGTCGGAAGAGAACCATCGGCTGTTCTCACTCTCCAAGTGTCAAAGAACCGTCGTCCTTTCACACTCTCTAAGTGTCGGCACATAATCAAACTTCTTTAAAGATCTTCTCACGAGCAATCTAGAAAGATAATAGGAAGAGTAAAAAATACAAATCATATAAAGATCATTACCTTTGAGTAACCCTGTGAACTATTCGCACTCCACTATCAAGAAATCTCTTTCAAACACTCTCTCTTTCAATTGCCCTTAAAAAATCATGAAGATAATACTTTTTATGTCAATTTGTAGTTGATCTTTTATACAAAAGACAAGAAAAACTATCCAGAAAATTAAATTTTATAATTTTGAGTGTACACAATCGTATAGTACAAACAAATTTCATACATACGAATAGTTCAAATACTGATGCATACAAACCTGTTATGAATCGGTATGAAATCATTTCGTACCCGATCATTATCTAGTATGAACCAAGTTCATCTGAAATAAACAATTAGAAAATTTTCAAAATTCGTCTATACGAAAAAGAATCTCAATATTTTGTACTTTGGATGGGGTATGTACGATGACATCATCATCCGGTACGATCAGTTATAAAAATTTTTTAAATTCATCTGAATGAAATGTCGAGATGAAATTGGACCTTACAATTTTGTATTTTGGAAGGCATGTACAAACTGGATTCGTACAATACGATCCATACTTAGAAAAAAAATATTTTTGAGCAAGAATGGACCCATCAATTTCTTACTCGTGAAAGCATGTACGATTTGGGTCATCCCGTACGATCTATACTTAGAAAAAATTATTTTTGACTGAACAAGGACCTGTCTATTTCATACTCTAGAAGGCATGTACGAACTAAGTTCATACAATACAATACATATTTTAAAAAAATTTCATTTATGTTCGTTCTACTGCTCGTTGGGAAAAAAATTAACTAACCAGATTGTCCCGTACGAACAGATATCGTACAGTACGATCAGTTAAAAAAATGTGAATTTTACACTCTCCCCCGGTGTGTGTGTGCTCAGTTACTCAATCACAATCACACTCTCTCAGACTCTATAAAATGGAAAATACATATTTCAATTATAATAAATTATAAACTAATCTTGATTTGAAGTCTTTAATAATTCAGAGTATAATTTCCCTAAAATGTTAGTACATAAAAGAGGAAAATAATTCTTTCAAAATATGTTAAGAGAAATAATAATCAAAATAAAAATATTTGAAATCATCACAAACATACAAGTTACAAAAATATCAAAGCGATAAGAACTAAGTAGTAACTATATCAACAATCTCCCCCTTTTTTATGACGATAAAATAATTATTGTTTGAATAAAATTGAATATCCTAAATTTCTCCTTAACTCCGCCTAAATGAATAAGCATATGAAAATAAGGGAATTTCTGTTGCGGATCTATGGTTTATGATTTTGATGATAGCAAACATTCTTATTCTCTACGACTGCCTTACGTACTGACATTTCAGGTCCATACGATCAGACTGCAATTTGGAACTAGCTCAAGATTAGGTAGACTAGGTTTGAGTCAGTTTGTACCCTTTTTCCTTTCTTGAGTCTATTGTATTTGTTGTGGCTTCTGATGCTTTGTAACGTATAAGAGTTTCTGATTGTTCCCTAGAGTTTACTGTTTTTGGTAACATCGTCTTGGACGATATTTATATCGGCCGGGACGATATGTTCAAAAGCAGAAACCCTAATTGGGGCATCCTCATTAAAGCAGCCGTCATTATGCAAAACACATCGTCTTGGACGATTTTGTATCGGCCAGGATGATAGGCTCAATTCAGAAAGAATATGCCGCTAGATCTACTTAGAAAAACTTATTTTTGGACATCGGCCTGATGGATCGGCCTGGACTATAAAATATCGGCCAAGACGATTCAGAATAATTTTTTCAAAATTTCTCTGGCAATTTTGGAAAGCAATTAATGCTGATTTTGTCCGGGCCGATTAGACATCGGCCAGCTTCATTTCAGGACGATATTCAGGACGATTTTCCTCATATTTGAACTAATCGGCCAGGACGATATGTCTATCATCCTGGACGATAAAGTCGACAACTTACATTAATGAGATAGTTTTTAGCTCTTCTATTTAAGCTATGACAAGACACTTTGTAAGTGTCTTTGGCAGCCATAGTAGCTTCGTTCTTATGGGGCAAACTTGAAGAGAAAGCTTGAAAGGGAGTGAGGAACGGGTGAAGTCTGAGAGAGAGAGAAGATTCTATGAGGGGGGACTCTAGGGAGTGTGGAGGGGGATTCCACATGGTTGCTCCGGCAGGCTTGCATCTTAATACCGTCAGATTCAAGGCTTATCTCGAGGGAAGTTCACCAAAGAAGAAGATCTCTTTGGTGTCAAAGGACCCGGCGACTCCGCCGCACCGGGGAAGGTGGAAGTGATTTTGTAAGGGTTTCTCCGCCTAGCTTAGGGGGCTAAAGGAGAGACACTTGTTTTAGTGCAATACATCGAGGGTACCTCCAAGGAGTGGATGTAGGTCAAGGTTTGACCGAACCACTATAAATCCAGTGTGTTCTTTCTTATTATTTGCTTCCACATTTAATTTCCGCATCATTGGTTTTGATTTTGGAGAATCTTGTTTTATTGTGTTTGTTTTAAATACTGATTCACCTATCTATCTCCTTATTAGCCTTGGGCTAGTTCATAAGGGCTTAACATCCCTAACAAACTTTCAAGTGGTATCAGAGCACTTTCTAGTGTCATCTAAGCACTTTCAATTTCTTTTAATAATAAATCATTTTTTTTTAATTTTCATAAACTCACACAAACTCACACAAAACACTTCAAACAGAAAAATAAAATAACACTAACAAACCAAAATAAAACAATACTAACAATTAAAACTAACAAACACGAAAATCAAATACAAACAAACAATATTTCTTCCTCTTTTTTACGACAACAAAAAGAAGGAAAAAGGAAAAGTTGAAATGAAAGAAGTCATATGAGAAATCATTAATAATTGATCTTGAAATAGATTGAAATATAAGTTCAATAGTAAGATTAATGTCCATTAGATAAAAATAAATATTCAAAAAATTGAAATTAAAATGTAACATAGACAAGAAAAATATATGAAGGTCATGAAAGATTTTAGACAATTAGAAAAGGAGAATTATTACAAAAGTAATGAAATGAAGATTAATTCAATTCAATTTTCAATATAAAATATAATTGAATATTAGATTGATTTGAATTTGAATATTAAAATATAGAGGAAATAACATTATCAATACACTTGTTTGGGGATATTGCAGATCTTCTCAAATATTTGTGACATACTTTGTGCATTTTTTTGCATTTGGGCTAATTTTGTGTCTTTTTTTCAATTTGAGAACTATTGCACGTTCTTTCAATTTTTGTACACTTGTATATTTTTTCTATTTTTTAATTGAACTTTCCAAAATAAAAAATCTAAAAACTCAAACTTCTCTAAGTACAAAGATAATTATATTGAAAAGAGAATTTTAAAAAATAATAAGACATCAAAATAATAATAATAGTAATATTTAAATTATGCATGCCTAAAAAGAACATGAGATTGATATCCTTAACTTGATCGAGTTATAAATGAACTTTTTTTTTAATTTCATAATAAAATTAATTTTGTATTGTTGTTCATGTTATAACACTTTTTAGATCAATTAAGTTAGGATTATCATATAAGCAAACTAATATTTCAAACAAAGAACAAAATCAATTAAATAAAATAAAATATTTTTTTATTGATATTAATATGAAGATCTAATATAATAAAGCACATATGATATCAATATTTTATATCTCAAAATAAGATAACATAACAACATCAAAGATCTAAAACAAGATAAGTGTACATAGCATTTAAAATATCACAAAGATAAACATATCTGAAAGGACTGACAAAGACAACACACAAGAAGTACATCTAGAAATCTAAGGGGCCCTGGTCTAGAGGAGGAGGCTGGGTAAAGATAGAAAAATAGCTATTCATCATAACTACGTTAGTTTTCTCGTATTCGAACTATTCTCAAATCCATCCCATGTCTTGCTGGAACTGAGCATCATACTAGTTTAGGTGAGTCTGAATTTAATCGAAGTGTTGATCAAAATGACTCTGTAGCCGGTCAAAGCGCTGGATCATCTCCTGAAAGTCAGGTCCATGAGCAGGTGCACCCTTCTCTCTCAGAATCCTTACTTATATTATCACCTTTCCCAAAAAGTGCTCGAAATGAAGCATTAGTGAAGTAGATAGACAATTCAAGTAGAGGCTTAGGATGAACAAGGTTGTACTTCTTCTCTAGGATATAGGTCACTAGGTGTCCTAAAGTAATGCTCTTCTTCCTCTTATGAGAGACATGCCCAATTTTAGAAAGGTCATAAATATAATCAAAAATAAGTTGGACTTCATCTATAGGTTATCCAGTCATGATAAGATAGGTAATAGTGGATAGAAGAGGAGTAATGTTAATGCGGTCACCAGCTTTAGGAATAATATAAGTTTTAAGGACATACTGTATGACCCTTGCATTTTGGTTTAAAGTATAGACCCTAGGTAAATGACTTACTTGCTCAATCCCTCTAAGAATTTTGTTTATTAAAGACCAGTCAAAATTAGATTTTGAAGTCATTGTGTACGCTTTAACTCCTTGAGTTCTTAAAGCAAAATGGTTCTCAAATATTCCTTAGTGATTTCTACCCTTTTCTTTAGGATATAAGATCTTATCCTATTCTCATCAGAACTAAAAGACATATTTGCCAGAAAATAGTGAAATGTTTCCTTATTGTATGAATGAATCAAAGCCAGGATAAAGGTAAATTGAGTGGTGGCTAAAATAGGCATCATTTGAAAGTGGATATCCTTTTGAAGTAGGATTATATAAGGAGTAATTTTAGCATAGACAAACTTAAGGAAAGAATCCTCATTTTCCCTAGATAGAAAGTTGTCATCTCCACTCCTTGAAAATGATCTCTTAGTGATTCTACACCGCTTGCTAGAACTGGCCATTACTAATTTGAGAAGGATTGGAAGAGGCTATTGAAGTGAATGAAAATGAATTCTAAAGAGGCTATTGAAGTGAATGAAAATAAATTATAAAGCCCTCCTATTTAAAGATAAATGATCTTTCGTACGTACGAAAAAAGGATTCGTATTGTATGATTAATGGTTCGTACATGATAAAATAAATTTCATATGTACGAACGAATACGTTCGAAATGAAATAACTTTTCGTAATCATGCAAGTTATTAAGCGTCCTTTCGTACAGGCCTTTTAATGAGACGATCGTACAGACGAACAGGTTCTCGTCCGGGATGATCGATTATTTAAGATCATTTTAAAGACGGTTAGGTTTGTCCCCCACATTGAATGACACGTGGTTCATATATACGAACTAAAAGTTCATACATACGATTGGTTATAATAACTAATTCTACTCGTATAACCGTCTACATGCGTACATACGAAATAATACAAATCATTCGGGATGATATAAATATCATATAATATGATATGTATAAGAAAATTAAAAATTTATATGAGCAGTCTAAAACAACGATTTAAATGCTACAAAATTCGTACGGGATGAAAATAATTTCGTACAATATGAATAAAATACTCAAAAAAATTTGTATGATCGATTAGAAATAGAAAATTCAATTTTTAAAAATATTTCAAAATCACACAAAATATAAAACAAAAATTGAAAAGCATTTACACAAACAAGCATATTAAATACAAAAATAGAAAACACATAAAGACACATATCAAGTTTATAGGAATTTTTAATTAAGCATTAAGATCAATCACACCAAATCTTGTTCTTAATATAGTAAAAGTATCAAAGGATAGTAGTTTTGTAAAAATATCTGCAAGTTGATTTTCAGTAAAAATATGGTTCAATTTAATTTCTTCTTTGGATACATTATCCCTAATGAAATAATGTCTTATATCTATATGTTTGGTTTTTGAATGTTAAATAGGATTTTTTGAAATGTAAATGGCACTAATGTTATCACAATAGATTGGAATTATACCAATTATAAATCCTAAGTAAATCAACTGTTGTTTCAACCAAAGAACTTGTGCCACAATTTCTTAAGGTAATGTATTCAGCTTCAGCAGTAGATAGGGCTACAGAATTCAATTTTTTACTGGACCAAGAAACTAAAGAATTTCTTATAAATTGGCATGTTCAAGATGTGCTCTTTAAATCAATCCTATAACCTGCAAAGTCTGAATCAAAATATCCAATTATTTTAAATGAAGAGTTAAACTTAGGATATCAAATTCCTATGTTCTGATTTCCCAAGAGATATCTAAAAATCCTTTTTACTATTGTTAAATGTGATTCTTTTGGATCTGATTGAAATCTAGCGCACAAACAAACACTGAACATAATATCGGGTCTGCTAGCAATCAAGTAAAGCAAAGATCTAATTATTCCTCTAAATTTCTTTTGATCAACAGATTTTCCCTTTGGATTCTTATCCAACTAAACTGAGAAACTCATATGTAAACTAACTGGTTTAACATTATCCATTTCATACTTCTTGAGGATGTCCTTAACATACTTTGACTGACTAAGAAATATTTTCCTCTCAATTTACTTAATGCTAAAACTTAGAAAGTAACTCAGATCTCTTATGCATTAGACTCATCTCAAATTCACTACTAATTATTTTAGAAAAATTATCATAAAGATTTTTATTTATATATCCAAAGATGATATCATCAATATAAATTTATATAATAAGTATATCATCTCCCAATTTCTTCAAAAAGAGAGTGGTGTCCACAATTTTCTTTTTAAAAGATCTCTCAAGTAATAAAGTGCTCAACCTCTCATATTAAATCCTTGGTGCCTATTTCAATTCATACAACACTTTTTTAATTTAAAAATATGATTTAGGAATTTTAAATTTTTAAAATCTGGAGATTATTCAACATAAACATCCTCTTAAATCATCCCATTCAAAAAGGCACTATTAACATCTATTTGAAATAATTTGAATCCTCTAAAATAGACATAGGCTAACAAAATCTTAATTGCTTCAAGTCTCACTACAAGGGCAAAAGTCTCCTCAAAATCAACCCATTCAATCTGATTATACCCCTTAGCCATCAATCTAGCCTTATTTCTAACGATAACTCCTGAGTCATTCATTTTATTTTTGAATACCCACTTAGTTCTAACTACATTTTTATCCTTTGGCATTGTAATTAATTCGCAAATATTATTTCTCATAAATTAATTTAATTCTTCTTGCAATGCCAAAATTCAAAATTTATTTGAAAGTGCTTGATTTACATTTGTGGGTTCTATCATTAAAATAAAGACAGAATGATTAACTTCTTTGCTTAGTCCACACCTAGTCCTAACACCCTCACTAGGTTCATCTAAAATTAATTCCTTATGATGATTTTTAGAAAATCTCATTTCTCTATGCAACGAGTTTTCTTTCTCCACGTTTTCTTCCAAAATAATCTTCTCTATTTTATGAGAGTTATTTTTTATTTCATCGTCTTTCAAATTTGTCTCTTCCAAAATTCCAGATTCATTAAATATAATATGAGTGATCTCCTCAACTACCAAAGTTCTTTTGTTAAATACTATATAAGATTTTTCAATACTAGAGTATCCAAAAAAAAAAATCATTCATCTGATTTTGGATCAAATTTTTTTAAGATAGATTTTTCATTATTATGTATGAATACCTTATATCCAAAAGCATACAAATATGACAAATTAGGTATTATCCCCTTAAGAATCTCATAGGATATTTTATTTAATTATGATCTAATATTCACCCTATTCATAATATAACATGCAGTATTAATCACTTCAGTCTAAAAATATTTATAAAGTGAATATTCTACCAACGTGGCTCAAGTAACTTCAATTAATATTCTATTCTTCCTTTCGACTACCCCATTCGGCTGAGGGGTTCTAGGTGCAGAAAAATTGTGATCAATCATTTTTTCTTTACAAAAATTCTCAAAATTTTCATTTTCAAATTCACAGTCGTTATCACTTTGAATCGTTAAATTATCACACCCTAATTTTCTCTGAATTCAAGTCAAAAAATCTCTAAATTATTCAAATGACTCACTTATGAAAAACATTAACCCATGTGAATCTTGAGAAATCATCCACAATCATAAATCTGTATACCTTCCCTCCTAGAATAATAGTGTTAACCGGTCCAAAAACATCCATATGAATAATCTCCAAAGGTTCACTAGTTCTAAAATCCTTATTGGACTGAAAAGAGGACTTTACTTATTTTTCTAATTGACATGCATCTCAAAGGTGATCCTTAATAAAGTCTAGTTTTGATATACCTCTAACCAAATTCTTTTGGGTAATTTTTTTAAGATTTTTCATGCTAGAGTGACAAAGTCTCATATGTCATAACCATGAATCATCAAAAATATTTTTCAAACAAAAAATATTATGAACTAAAATATAATTCAAATATAGTATATAAACATTATTTATCCTTTTTCCATGCAAAATATCATTACCATTGAGGCTTAATATGCAACTAGTGAGAAAAAAATTTATATTGTACCCTTTATCACAGAGTTGGCTTATATTTAAGAAATTATGCTTTAATCCTTTTATAAGTAGTATATTTTAAATGAAATTTTTTTTCAAATTTTTATCATATCTATGCCAACTACTTTCCTAGTGGTGTTATCTCCTAGTGTAACCTTATCTCTACTTCTGGCTTCTAGTGATATAAATTGTGTAATGTCTCCAATCATATGCTTTAAGCAACTGCTGTCCAGGTATCAAATACTCTCACGAGGCCTTGTACTGTGTCTGCAAAACTATCAAATGTTAGACTTGGGAACCCAAACAAGTTTGGGTTCTCCTTTTGGCAAAATAAAACTAGATGCAAGTATGATATGACATGGTTTATGCATATTTGGTTTCCACACTAAATGAGTTTTTTATGTAAAGTATAAGTGTGTGCTATATATCCAATCATCTCACAAGAAAAGTATTTTACTCTAGAAAATGATTTTCTAAATTTTTTATAATAACTTTGATTCTTCCTAGGTTTTAAAAATTTTGGCCACAAAATAAGATTAGTAAAATCTTCAAGTGTTGGTGGTATCCTATTTTTCTCAAGAGCTTTTACTTTCAATTTAAGAAATATATTTTAATCTTTTAACACATTCTTATTATAATTCAAATAATACTCTCTACTCTTTGATTCATCATTAAAATCCTTAAAAAATTTTCCAATTCAGCATAGGATGATTTTAAAAGATAATTATTTTTATTCAAGTCATCAAATTCATTAAGTAAACTCATGTGATTTTTATCTTTCAATGTGTGATCTTTTCTAAGTATTTCATGTTCTCTTTACAATTCTAATATTTCAAGATTTAAACTAGCATGCATTTTCTTAAGCTTTCTATATGTATCATTATTTCTTTCAAAAACTTCTAATAATTCATTATAAGTCAAGTCACATACCTCTTCTTGATCTGACTGATTAAAATTGTCAGTCATTAAGCACAAATTGATAACTTCTTTTGAGATTGGGGCAATCCAATTTTATATGTTCAGATTTCCTACATTCATAGCAAATTATATCATTATAAACCTTAATATTTTTTATTGAACTTATCTCTGTTCCACTGTTAGCATCCCCTCCGCTTCGTTTTAAGAAACATCCTGAATTGCCTAGTCATCAAAGCAATGTCGTCATCATCCTCATGTTGTGACTAATCACTCTATGATTCCTCCACTTTCAGTGCTACGTTCTTCTCCTTTTATTGTTATCCTACATCAATCTTTTTTTGACTCACTCCTTACTTGTAAGCAAATAGTGATCCAAGAAGATTATTAATAGAGTAAACATTTAAATCTTTAGACTTTGTAATCATAATTATTTTAGTATCATAAGCAGAAGGCAAACAAAAAAATAGTTTATTCACAAATTCAACATTCGTTAATTCACTATCTAATGTATGCACATAAGTGATTATCTGAGTGATTCTTGTATACATTTCAGAAATGAATTCATTTGATTTCATGCGAAATAATTTATAGTTATGTAATAAGATATTTAGTATAAATTAATTTACTTCATTAATCCCTTCATAAGTAATACAAAGTCTATCCCATATGTCGTTTCCAATTTTGAAAGTGAAAATCCGCTTGTAATCTTCTCACTTAAGTGCACAAAAGAAACTGTTTAGGCATTTAGCATTTAACTATGCTAAGTCACGTTGTTCTACAGTCTAGTCAGCAAAGGGTGTTTCAACTCTAATGCCATTAACCAATCTAGTTGGTTTTGTATACCCTTCTTGAACTAAAATTCACATACAAAAATCTAGTGACTATAAAAATGTAGAAATGCATGTTTTTTCAAAAATCGAAAGGGATATTATCAAATAACAGAGGTCTAGTGATTGAGTAACCTTCGAGTATTTTTTTATTTCCAAAAGTAGCAATGCTCATTTTTCAAAAAGTAATTTAAACTTATGATTTTAAAACAAAGCTCTGATACTACTTGTTGAATCTTGATTAGGTTGTTAAACCTAAGCTAATGTCTCAAGACTAACCAAGAGGGGGGTGAATTAATAATTTTAAAAAATTATTTTTAGATTTAAAAAAAAATCAAAACTTTTAAAGATTCGTAGCAAGTTAATTGATAATATTTAAAAACAAAATTTTCAACCACAGAATAAAAACTTGCAATAAATAAAATATGAAAATTTAAACGACATAAAGATTTCTAGTGGTTCGATCAAACATGACCTATATCCACTCCTTGAAGACTCCCTCTTCAGGTATTGCACTATTACCAAAAGTGTCTCTTCTTTTGTCCTCACAGCAAGGCGGAGAAGCCTTTATAAAACTCTCTTCCACCAATCCCCGATGTGGCAGAGAACCGTCATCTTTTCATACTCTCCAAGTGTAGGTAGAGCCCCATCATCCTTTCACACTCTCCAAGCGTCAGTAGAGAACCGTCAGCTGTTCTCTCTCCAAGTGTCGGTAGAGAACTATCGTTCTTTCAAACCCTCCAAGTGTCGGCAGAGAACTAGATCTTCTTCAAAAATATTCTCACGAGTAATCTAGAAAGATAAGAGGAAGAGTAAAAAATATAAATCACACAAAGATCCTTACCTTTGAGTAACCTTGTGAACTCTTCACACTCAACTAGCAAGAAATTTCTCTCAAACACTCTCTCACACTCTCTCTTTCAATTTTTCTTAAAAAATAATGAAGATAAGACTTTTTACATCAATTTTTAGTAGACATTTTATACAAAAGACACGAAAAACCGTCCAGAAAACATGAATTTTATAATTTTGAGCGTACATGATCGTACAGCACGATCGAATTTCATATGTACGAATAGTTCAAATACTGTTACGTACGAAACTGTTGTTAATAGGTACGAAATCATTTCATATTCGATCATCATCCGGTACAAACCAAGTTCGTCTGGGACGAACAGTTAGAAAATTTTCAAAATTTGCATGTACAAAAAAGAACCCCAATATTTCATACTCTAGATGGCGTACGTACAATGATGTCATCATCCGGTATGATCATTTATAAAAAATTTTCAAATTTGTCTGAACGAAACATTGGGACGAAATAGGATCTCACAACTTCGTATTCTAGAAGGCATGTTGGAACTGGGTTCATACAATACGATCTATACTTAGAAAAAATATTTTTATGCGAGAATGGGCCCATCAATTTTATACTCATGAAAGCATGTACGAACTGTGATAGTCCTGTATGATTCATACTTAGAAAAAAAAAATTTTAAATGAATAAGGACCCATCCATTCGTACTCTAGAAGGCATGTACAAACTAGGTTCGTACTGTACGATCCATACTTAGAAATTTTTTATTTTTGTTCATTCGACTGCTCGTCGCGAAAAAAAATTAACTAACCAAATCATCTAGTACGAATAGATATCGTATAGTACAATCAGTTTAAAAAATTGAGTTTTAAACTCTCCCCAGATGTGTGTGTGCTTTACTCAATTACAATCACATTATCTCAGACTCAATAAAATGGAAAATACATACTTCAATTATAATAAACTCTAAACCAACGTTTTGAAAACCGGACCGGACAACGAACCGGTTGAAGGAGAGGTTCAAGGTTCGACCGGTTGGACCGGTCGAACCGGGGTCGAACCGGATGACGTAATAAATAATAATATTATTTATTACGTAAATAATATTGATTTGTTTCAATATTCTATGATAAACAATTTGATTTCTATGCCAATGTTCTTTATGTTATTTGAGAAGAATTGTTCTTGTGGTAAGCAGAATCCCAAATTAAGAACTGGTTAGAAGAGTTCATATGGATATGTACTCTTTGTTCATGTTTTTGTAATTTCTTTTTTGGTTAGAAGAGTTCATATGGTTAGAAGAGTTCAGTCTCAACGAAGCATCTCTTCAATTAGTACATCAACTCAAAACTTATAGCCAAACCAAAGCAAAGAAAAAGCATTTCTAATTAAATAAAAGGAGAAAAATAAAACATATCAACAAGTAGAGAAAAAGAGAAAATTTAGACCTGAACATTAAAAAATTTTCATTAACCGAGCGGCTGAAATCCCGAATCTTGAAAATTACAGGAAGAACCGAAGAAGCGAAAAAGACTCACAACGTCGAAGGAGCAGCTGCAGCGTCGAACGGAAGCGTCGGCCGGCAGCGAAGAAGGAGGAGCTGCATTGACTAACGGAGAAAATCTGAGGAGGTGGGCTTCGGGAGTTACGGGAGGTAGAATACGAAACTAGGTTTACACTTACGTTGTTAAACCGAGTGGTTGAAATCGTGAGATTCTTCCCTTCTGATGAGAAGAAGACTCACGCCGCCAGCGACGAAGGAACACCTGCAGCGTCGAACGGCAGCGACGAAGGAGCTACAGAGACGATTTGAGGAGGCGGGCTTTAGGAGTTACGGGAGGTAGAATACGATATTAGGTTTACACCAGGGTTTCTAATACGTTAACACACTAATACCCAACCTCAAATACCGCCTGATTTCAATCGAACGGCTGAAATTCGCGTTAAGATCACGTGTCCGGTTCTTTCCCGGTTTCCGGTTCGCCCGGTTCGCTGTCCAACCGCCGGTCGGACCGGTTCAAAGCCGGTTCTTTGTTATCCCGATTTCATTGGTAAACCGAGCCGGTCGGCCGGCCGGGTGCCGGTTCAACCGGTTGAACCGGCCGGTCCGGTCCGGTTTTCAAAACATTGCTCTAAATTGATCTTAATTTGAAGTCTTCAATAATTTGGAGTATGATTTTTCTGAAATGTTAATACACACAAGAGCAAAATAATTTTTTCAAAATATGTTAGGAGAAATAATAATTAAAGTAATAATATTTTGAATCATCAAAAACATAAAAGTTGCAAAAATATCAAACATGCAAGAACTAAATAGCAACTATCTCAATAAAGTGTGTTGTATGAATATACGTGACATCTTAAAATGTTATACGGGTTTAGAAATAAACTTAAGTTTGAGCCCAATTCTTCTATATAAATAGATATGAGTATACACGGCTCAAGCTATTAAATAAATATATGACCGTAACATCGACCAGGATATTTATTTTATGCATTTATATTAGACCCTCATGGTCTAAAACAAGAAAAATTTATTAGTAAATATATAAAACTAATGATGAACTAGATCCTTTGTCAGCAAGTTAACAGTCAATAAGGTTCAACCAATAAAATGGAATTGACATAAGTACCCCGATGATGACTGTATTGATAGAAAATATCAATCAAAGGGGATCATAAACATTCAAAATGCCTCCAAATTTCCATGGAATACATTCAATAATATAAATATTTAAAATAAAAATAAAAATACCAAAACACTTAAAGCAAAAAATACACATCCACCCTCTATTATAGTTTACTAAAGTGGACAAATATGAAAATCATTTCAGCTCATAAAGTGCAACTTTCTGGTCAAGAATATCACTATGATCCATTCTAAATTCATCTTTTGATAATAAAGACGTGGTACATGTTCTCTAACAGGTGGTTTCATAGCTAAATGGCACTATAGGTAAACGATTATGATTGGGACCCTCTGACTGAGTGATTTTGCCACTCAATGGCACCATTAAATTATGATCATGGTCAAAGCTTGTATATTCCCAAATGGTGTTAAATCATTGAGTAATGAATCAATAGGATATTACTTATGGGGCACAAAGCCCTCTATTAGCTAAGGTGGATTCAAATATGTCCACTGAGATAAGTATTCATCCAATGTCTATATGGTACACTAGGATGAAGCAACCCATGGTTGCTAGCAAGGATCCATCTGTCTGGTTGGGTCGACTATCTCCTCTAACTAAGTATGTTAAGGACCATGATAACTCGGGGTGACAGAATCATGAGATCCTGATTGAATATATCATCCCCCCTTGCATCCACTTAATTTAAGTCCAAAGTGGTGAATTTCTGATTTTAAATATTAAAATTTCAAACACCTAAATCATGTTATTATTATCTATCAAATATTATTTATTTATTTGGCAACTAGCCGTAATCAAATGTTCTCTATTATTATCGTGAGGGGTAATTAACTATTAGGGCTTGTGCCTATTGAAAACCTGAACTCATATCATAAAATCTTCACAAAATGAGGAAATTTTAGGATTTAGAGGGTTTAGTTCCTTAAAAATCCCGAATTTAATTTATATTTCAAATTTAATATGTATTTAAAATAATAATTACTTATTAATTTAAATTTTAATAACAATCATTAAATTATAATTATAAATAATATAATTAGAAACTAGTTTAATGATCAAACGATTTAATTAGTTATTTAAGCATTATTTAAATACTTTATTAATTACTAAGAATACTATTAAATATCTAATTAATTACTTAAGGCTTCCATGGCTTCTAATTAATTATTATTTTACATACATCTTATTAATTGTTAATTATATTATTAATTATTTAATTATGTTTAATACAACTAATTATTTGGATTGTTAATTACAAGGCTTACTAATTTTAAATTATGTTCTTAATTAACCGATTAGTATTTAACATTCGTATTACATTACTTAAGTTAAATTAAATTAATTTTTAAGTTAATTAGTAAGCCGGCGTGTTTCCTTTTCAACTTTTCCATTTATTCGTTCAATTGCTCATCACGCATGACCTTATAAATTTGAGGATGCATAAAACCTGAAAACAGATACCTCATTCTTCCCTCTCTGTTTCACCCATCTATGGAATCTTTCTGCCTGCCCAACTTCTGGAAAGCAGCCGACAACACGCCGGCTTCTGTTACCTTGCCAAAATCTTCGCCCACGCTGAAAACCAAAGATTTAGTGAGCGACGACGAGGGGTCATTCTTCGATCTGGAGTTCATCCTTCCCAAAGAGAATTCCGGCGAGGAGAATGATTCTGATTCTGAAGACGAAGACAACGACAGCCGTGATAAAGAACTCAAGTTTAACGCAACTTTACCAGAAAACTGTAACATCCCTCTCGAGCCCAAGCCTGAGCACGCCTCCGCCCCCTTCATATCCTCCTCAAGACTCAGCGCCTACAAGTTCTACACCAAGTGCAAGCTCAAGGAAGTTCCAGTCGCCTCACTCTTCAATTCCGTCGGCTTTTCCATGACATCGGAGAAGAAGAACTCGTCAAATTCCGTGGAGTTGGTACAGAAATACTTACGAAAGATCAAGCATTTACACGTCAGAGTGTCGAAGAGCAAAGCGGAGGAAGCAATGGAGAAAACAGGGGAGAAAAGCCAGAAGCTGGCGATGCCGGAAAGGCTAAGGTTTGTCTGCGAGCGTTTGGGTAGGTGCAAGTCGTTCTCTTCGACTGAGGCCACGGTGTCGTCACCCCGGCGGCGGGATGATTCGTTGCAGATGCGGCTGGATTATTCGTTGCAGATGCGGCGAGATGGGATACAGAGCGCCATCGTTCACTGTAAGCGATCTTTAAATGAATTTTCAGAAGGTACGAAATTGTGTGCGTGGAGGGCATAAAGCTCCTTCTTTTGGCTAATTTATGTATTCTTCTTGTTATTTACTATTTTATTCTGTTATTTTTTTTTTTTTTTTAAGAACGGAATCGTCGTTGTTCCAGATATCGAAGAACGATCCAGGGGCTGAGTGCTTGAAGTCGCCGGAGAATTCCTCCCTAGAAAGTGGCGGAGGGGCAAAATAGTTTTTTTTTTTTTTGTCATTTCCGCGTCATCTTGTGTTCTTGTTTTCTTCCATTTCTTTTAGCTTTTATAATTAAAAGGGGGATTATATACTTGTCATGTAATTATATATTTATCATGTACAATTTTGATATTTAATTCTTTAATATTTAAAATTTTAAATTATTTTAATATATTAGTGATATTAACTAATTTAATTTAAAATATATTTTTCATGTATATATTTTAACTAATTTAGGTATTAAAATATATATAAATATAAATAGATATATGATAGACATATAAATATATTAAAATTTTATGATATATATATATATATATATATATATATATATATATATATATATATATATATATATATATATATATATATATATATATATATATATATATATATATATATATATATATATATATATATATAAATTCCCATATTTACAAGGATTCAAAAATAACGGATATATTTGATATTATTTTTAATTATATTTAAATAAGAATTTGATTCTTATTTGTAATGGAAAAAAATATTCATACAATTGATCCCATATAAATTTAAATGAGAATTTATAAATGAGTGTAAAATAATAATAATTGATACATCATGAAAAGTCATCTTGATCAGGACACAAATCTTGAGGCAAAATCAAGTTGGAAACTTCCAAAATTAAAATTGGGACCATCCGAACACCAATTTCAGTAAACACATAATCAAACTGAGTGTCTCGAAATTACAAACCCAACGACATCAAAATCGACTCAATCCGAGTCTAAATGTGTTCAAATCAAGGACTCAAAGCGTTGTTTAAAAGTTCAAATAACAATTTGGATTACCAAACGATTTCCAGACATTACATGGTTATTGTTGTATCGAGCGACTTGACGAGACAAATCCAACGAGCCCAAGATCATTGAATTCTAAAATCACTAAGACATTCTAAGACATTTGAATGTCTAGTAAACAGTATATGAACAAGGATTGCTCGTACATTCAAACCACTCCAACATACCCCTGATCTTTCATCTATTTACAAAACATGCCATTCTATATAATCTATAAATAGAGCCCCCCTTTCTCATGAAAGCCCCACCCCTCCAAATCAAGGAATCAAGAGAGATATCAGAGATCACTCTTGCATCCTCGCTCCTCTTCGACCACCTCCCAAACTTTCGTCGGACCACCACCTAACACCATAGTTTTGCCAGACCACCACTCGATTTCACAGTTCTGCCAGACCACCACTCGATGCCAAAGTTATGCCAGACCATCGCCAGAGTTCTGCCAGACCACCACCTGACTCATGAGTTTAGCTGGACCACCGCCTGACATTAGAGTTCTACTAGACCACCACCTGACATAGGAGTTCCGCCAGACCACCATCTGACACTGGACTTCCGTCAAGATCATCGCCTGACGCTAGACTTCCGTCGGACCACTGCCTGATGACGAAGTTCCACTGGACCATCCCTGGACCATCAATTGAAGCCTAAACTTTCATTGGACCACGATAGAAGTTCGAGTTCTGCCATGCCATTGAATAATGCCCAGACTTCAGCCAAACAACTGCCTTACGGCTGCAACCTTTCTAACCCCTATCTCCTACCGACTATGATCATTCCGACCTCCATCATCAGATAACGATCTTTCTGACCACTATCTCCTGCCGACTATGATCCTTCCGACCTCCCTCACCAGAGAATGGTCTTTATCTAACCACTATCTCCAACCGACTATAGTCCTTCCAGCCTTCATCGCCAGATAATAGTCTTTCTGACCCCTATCTCCTACCGACTATGATCCTTCCGAACTCCCTCACTAGAGAATGGTCTTTTCTGACCACTGTCTCCAACCGACTACGATCCTTTCGTCATCCATCGCCAGATAACGATCTTTCTGACCTCTATCTCCTTCAGACCTCTATCGTCAACTACAGTCCTTCCAACTTCCATTATCAGACAACAATTTTTTTTGACCCCTGTCTTCGACCGACTACGATCCTTCTGACCTCCGTCACCTACTACGGTTCTTCTGACCTCCATCGCCAGACAACGGTCTTTCTAACCACTGTCTCCCGTCGACTATGGTCCTTCCGACCTCCCTTGTCAGACAACAATCTTTCTGACCATTATCTCCCGCCACCTACAGTCATTCCGACATCTATTGGTAGACAATAGTCTTTATAACCACTGTCTCCTTCCAACGAAGGTCATTCCAACCTCCCTCGTTAGATAATGGTCCTTTCGATCATGTCACCAGACTACGGTCTTTCCGACCTCCGTCGCCCACCGACTATGGTTTTGCCAACTAAACGAACATTTCAATACTAATTCTTCTAATTTCCAACCATGTTATATAATGTATATTTACTACATCAACACAAGGCTTTTCCCCAAAGGAAGGGTCTCATTTATAATCGACTGCAAATAATAGTGAATTCATTCAAACTAGGCCAAGCCCTATGATTTTTTCCACTTTTCAAGATTTTCCACGTAAAAATTTGGTGTCTCTTATGAGTGTTACAACATCTCTTTTATATGCATTAAATTTTATATTTCTCTACCTCTGCAAATATTTAAGGAATAATAATAATAATAATAATACCTGAATATAATGGCAGAGCCAAAAAAAATTTCAAATGGAGGAATAAATTAAATGTTTATAAGAGAATGAATAAAAGAATAAATGTGATTAAATGTTTTTTTTAATAAAAAATATTAATAATATAAAAATAAAAAATGAAAATAATTATATAACTTTTTTATTTTATTTGTGGGAGGGTTTGTGCCTCCGGCCCCCGACAAGCCTCTTAGCTCCCCTGTGACGTACAATTATTATGTCCTCTGACCGGACGTAGAGCTACGTTCGGCCGCCAATAACATGTCGCCACGTGCTCTTACTTTCTATCGTGCGGCTCGACGACTTGACCCGGACCGGAACCCGGGAATGCTATATTCGCGTATTGCTAGGTATTACTCGGTATTTGCTCGGTATTGCTCGGTATTGCATGATAATAATGAGAAATACCGCTCTGTGAAGACCAATACCGAGTAATACTGAGTTGTACCGAGTTTTTGAATACAAACAACTCAGTATTACTCGATATTGATTATTGCCAAGCAAAATCGATCAATATCTAGCAATACCAAGTAATATCGAGCAATACCTTGCAAAGTGGAGAAATACCGAGCCATCTTGGGTCCGTTCCGGGTCGGGTTATCGGGGTGCGCGGTAAATAATGAGAACGCGTGGTGCGATTCTACTGGCGGCCGAACTTAGAGCTACGTCCTGTGATCAGACCAAATAAAAGTTCCCCTGTGACGGGATTGTTTGCAATCAAGATATTGACTTTTTAAAGCTAGAATATTTAATTTGATGACTCTAAAAAAATAAATTCAGTTGTTATCAAATGTAAAACGACGAAATTCATTTTATAACCTTTTCTACGTGAAAAATAATTTTGATCGGTTTTATGCGTTGGAGTCCACGTAGGCAAGCTGGCTGCTACGTTGGGTGTATGGCTTGCGGACAAATTTAACGGGAATATGAAAGGGCACCTGTTTTTTCCAAAAATTTCTGGCACTTTAAAAATATATTAAAATATTAATGATATTTTTTAAAATAATTAATTTGTATTAACTCAAATTTTATTTGGGAAAACTTTCTTGTTTCTTTCTAAATTAATTTTTTACGTATTAGTAAGTTATTTGAGAAAGCATCAAGAAAACTGTCCCAAACGAAGTCTTTAAGGAGAATTTATGGCTTCCTAATTTGAGTTGATTTTTTGTATTTTTTAAGCTTCATTTGGAACGGTTTTCTTACTGTTTCTTAAAACAATTTTTAGTATAAAAATTAGACGGCTTTCTTATAGTAAAAAATTTAAATTTTTTTACTAAAAAATTGCTTTAAAAACATTAAAATAGTCATCCCAAATAAAGCCTTAATCAGCAAAACTAGCTTTTTATTCTTTGAAAAATATAATAATTTAATGCTTAAAGTGATTGAATGACTAAAATTTGAGATATTGAGAGCATTGCTCTTTGGATTGATTCAGAATGAGAAAAATGGGTGGGCTTTTGCCCCAAAGAGATCCAAGAAATCACATTGATTATGAAAAAAATTATCAAAATAGGAAACAACCAAGAATCACATTAAAAATTGAGTTTTAAGTTTTATTTGGGATAGCTCTCTGACTGCTTTGCTTTCTCAATAGGTATTTTAAAACCCGTAAGAAAATTATCTCAAACAAAATTTTGATCTTTAAATATCTTTCAAGAATATTTTTCTTACTAATTGTTCATATTATGACTTATTTTATGGCAAGAAATAAATAACTGAATTTTTAGGAATAAAGCGTCTATTTTTCACTCCATGATTGAAAAAAAAAAATGTTTGCCAATGGATGTAAAAGTAAAAAGATGGAAAATAGAGGTTACTTTTTTTTTGAGGACATTTAGGCCAATTAAAACAGACTCACACACACGTCGCATACACAAGACTTGAATCTAAGACCTCTTAATTAGTAGCATAAGCTCCCAACCAACAAACCAAGGTGAGGTTACTCTACCCCTAGTAGTATAACTTAATTATAATTCACTTAATGCAACTCACCTAATTTAATTTTATTGTTAGAATGGTTTGTTGGATGGTTCATTTCATTTATGTTATTTGTGGAGTTGTGGTGTTGGGATCCATTTGGAAAGGTTTATGTGGAGTTATGATATTTGGAGGCATTATATCTAGTTTTCTAAGGTTTTTTTTTTTTTTTTTTTGCTTAGGTTATTTCTTGACTTTTTGGATTAAGGCTTTAGCTTATGGGGATTCTTAGTTTTTTGCTTCTATTAGATTCATTTGCTCTTCCAAGTTGAAGGAGGTTCCTTTTTCTCTTATGCAATCCTATGCTTCACAAATTGTTCCAATTATTTAACTTTTTAATATTTACTAATGGATTTTCTAATGTTCTATATTATTATATGGGGTCTGATGGTTTGTTGATATCTTTGAGGAGCTCTTTATTGAAAGTTATAAGGGAATTTTTTGATATGTGGATGAATAGTGGATGCTCTCTTTTTAAATACTTATATATATAATATTTAGCTGGTATTATCATAGAGGGCAGCCTTTTTTTACTTCTTTTGGGATCTAGTCCACTATTTACATTCTTTTGGATCCTTATTTGATACCATCCTCGAGGTTATTCGTCTACAATGTGTAGAAATTAGGTGTTGCCACTCACTGCTATCGATTTATTTCATATACTATACTTTTCGACCACCTCATATGGCAACTATAATATCACTAATGATTTATTAGATTTGGGGCTTTTCATTGCTCATTTTTTGTAGCTTCTTGATTTATCAAATGTATTTGTAATTTCTATAAGTTTATGTTTCTTTTCTACCACTAGGTAGCTATTTTTTTATGAAATTGAAATCATGTTATAATTTTATTCTTAATGAAAATATTAGGTATAACCCTTAATTTAAATATTAAAAAAGTTTTTAAGTTTCTCTCTGAATTTATTTATTATGGTAGAGCTGAGCATATGCACACTAAATGGTGTCAAACAAAGAATCGAAGGATAAAATTAGTATATATTTTTATGTTTATTTGATCAAGCTTATAGTTAAACCATTTTTGTGTGTGTGAAAAATTGAGGGTCGTGCCCAACTTTCATATATAGGTCAAAATGTTATATAAGTGTTACATAATATGATCATTATAGGAGATCATAAACGATTTAAAATGAGAAAGAAATTTTAAAACTTAAAGATCTAGAATTTTAAGAAACAAAAAGCCAAGGCTCAAAAAACCCTCAAAAAATAGCCAAAAAAAAAAAAACTAAAAGCTTCCGTGATGAATACCATCCAAGGTGACAAAGCTTAGGTTGAGCATCTGTTCATGAAAATATCATCAAGAAAAAACCACCCAGCTTCTAAATTGGCATAAAAAAGAACACATCCAAAAGAACCCAACACATATAGTAACACAACCTTTCAACAAGTTCCAACCCAATTCATCATATAATAGAAGCATAAGAAGCATTTAGCTATTGGGAAATAGGCAGACAAAATAAAATGTTTGCCAAAAGAGATTTCAAACTAAAAAAACAACAAGAATACTTCAACATAAACCAAAATCACAGGATAGCTATAGAAAAAAAAAAACATCCAATAATAATAGTAAAGGCAACTTTCTTTTCATCCCAGACTTTAGTTTAAATCTTGTTGCATTGCAATGATGGCATGCAATTTCTGATTCAATAAGAATACTCCTCGATGAGGAAGGAGGATTGGAAATCTGAGCGCGAGCAGCTTCCATTGAGACAGTAGGAAGAGGAAATGTTGGATGCTAGCGCTGAGGGGCTGGAGCTATCCGAACAACTGGAACTACAGGTGTTGGATTCTAATAGTTGGACGGGGAAACTGAATAAGTATTGGCCTAGGCATTGACTGACTAGATAATTCAAGGTTGTTGGACCCATTAGTTTTAGTCATAATGTTCAAATGGTCCTCATAGGACTAATTGCACTAAGTTGGGTCAATTAGGTCAGATTGAACTAACCAAGAGGAAATTGGATTTAACTCCTATATGGGGAATTTTTTTTCAACCATTTTAGATCAATGGTGGAATTCAAATTGATAAAATTGGCCAAAATGGTCAAAGTGGTCCATTTGTGTCAAATGATCAAATTAAGCTCAATTCATCTATATTAATATAATCAAAATGGTTTACATATATTTATTTTGCTTAGTTTGATCAAGAAAGTCAAATTCATGTTAAGGAGTCAATAGGGTCATCTATGATTAAATGAGCTGATTGACCTACACAGGGACAACTAGGATTAATTCACTTATAAGTTATCCTAATAAATTTTACTTAGGGCAATTATAATGAACAATTTTAGTTATTTGATTGAAATTAATAGGATGGGTTCATATAAAAGAAAAATGATTATTTTAGGTGCAATTGGGTAAAAAGGTCCAAATTAGATATTCCAAAAAGTTAGTTTGCCTTTTTAAGATTATTATTAATATAATGGGACCTATCCAAAAGGTTGGTCATGGGCCATCTTTCCAATTCTATGGTTTAAGCTATCACTAAATTGATATGGTGGTCCTACCTGATCTTAGGACTCAAAGAGGTCTAGCCTATTCCAAAGGTCATCCATGACTAGTTCATAATTATTTTAATAATTTAAACCCTATTTAAAATTATTGGCCAAGTGTTGGGATAATTGTTTTTAACATCACTAAATGTTTGTTGTGGTCAAGAGAATATTAGGATTAGCTTGACCAATGATCAATACACATCAAAGGTAATGCTTTAGAAATATAAAAATTAATGACATTGCATAAACAAGTTATTAATCCAATAAGATGAAGATTGAAGGCTTATACAACTAATTATGCTCATTAGGGATAATTAGGGTTAAGCACTAAAAGTAATCTACCCAAGGGCCAATTTTGTCAAATCTTTTTGAAGGATTTCAAGTTGAACTTGATAGTTGAATGGTTGAATCTTTCAAAGTTCCTTTTACAGTTACTTCTATATGTAATGGGATTATATAATCACTTCATAGTCAAATTGTAGTCAACCTAGTTTAAGGTCGAAATTAGATTTCTTACCAAAGCTAATCTAATATGGAATCCTACAAAATGATGTAAGAGGATTTGAATTAAAGTTATTAAGGAATTGCTTGGAGATTTTTTAGGGTTAAAAATTCAAGGGATTGATTAGTTCAAATTTCCTAAATGAAGATTTGAAAAAATAATCTCAAAAAAATTTCAAATATGTTATTTAAACAAATATTAAGAAGTTGACATTTTTATGTCAACAGTATCAGCACCATAGTTATCTTATGTGATGTTACTTGTCTAATTGGTTAAAACAAATATGTTAGTATGTTAATATTATTAAGTATAATCTTCTAAATCATGATTAATCACCTGCAAATCATTTATACTAGTGTATACACATTATGCATATTATATCTCATGCATTTGCAAACATAGGTTGTATATTTGAATGTTATATTCATAGTTTCCATTGTATATTTGATGTATATATTAGATAGATTTCTTTATGTGTAATTAATTATATATATATGCTAAATTACATTAGATTGTTTATATTTTAAGTTGGTAAGGATTGAAAAAGAAAAACTTAAAATATATAGAAATATGAGCCTCATAAAATACCAAAACTTTTATGATGGAAATAGTCACTACACTATCTAATCCTTTTTTTTTTTTTTGGAAAATAGGGGAAAACATGCCCAATTTCATTCCAAAAAATGAAAAGTTACAACAAAGTACAATAAAAAAGAAAAAAAAGTGGAAAAAAAACTCAACCAAGAATGATAGCCAAAAAAGAATAAAATTAAGCACCAAACACTTAGCAAACAATAATAAAGAGTTCAAAAAAGAACTCAACTACATACACAAAATAACCAACCAAGTTGTAGAGACTAGAAAAACATAGATAGAAACCAAAATAACCTACCACCAAGAATCAACAAGCCTCCCAACCAAAGCAAAAAACAACAACCATAACAACAAAAAATGATACTTCCAAAGCTCTCCAAACCTCAACAAATCACAACAACAGGACGAGCCACCCAGCAATAATAGGCCATCCAAAACAAACAACTAATAAAGATCACCAAATCAGCAATAGATTCCCAGCAATAGGACAAGCCCCCTCCAGTAACAAGCCTCCTAATCGAAACACGTCACCAAGCTCCAATTGAATCACAAAGCTTTAAATAGGAACATCAACATCAACAACGAACCCAAAAAGAGCTCTAACAGAAGATAAAAACCCAAAATTAAAGCTTTCAGCATACAAAGCTTATGATAAAGATTGCAAATGGGATTCCCAACAGTAGGTTTAATAAAAACCTCAATAAGTAACTCCCAAAATTCAGCTTTCTTGCACCAGAAATTTTTAAAAAGGAATCTATTGCAAGCAAAAATCCTATTCTTATTGCAAATAATAAGAGGAAAATGATCCAAAAAATAAGGATAATCAACAATATAATAATAACCAGGATAAGAATTCAACCAATAGTTATTAACAAAAAATCCTATCTAATTTAATATGAATATAGTTATTGCCTTGTTGATTAAAGCAGGTATAAAAAAGACCAATAGAAGAAAGCTCGATAAGACCAAAATAAAAAATTCAGTTATTAAAAACTCCCATACTGCTATATGAAAGAGTATTCCCACCTAACTTATCTTTAGCAAAATCATAACAATTAAAATCTCTCAACACAATCCAAGGAGTCGAAATATTAGTAGCAAGATTATAAAAATCATTCCAAATATTTAATCTATATGCAACTAAGTTGGAAGCATAAAAAACCATAATGTATAAAGAGTTAGAATCAAATTTGATAACCTAATGAATAAGCTGACTCGTAATAAATATAGAGTTAAAAGAAATACAAGAAGTATTACATTTTAACCAAATTCTACCAGCCGAAGAAAAATAAAAAATGTTACAATAACCCTCTTGCTGAAAAATTATGTGATTAGCATCAAACCAATGATTACCAATAAGATCAGCATGTGGACCTCCGAAAGAGCACCGCACGAACGGGTCAATTGGAAGGGACAGATTGGATCGTGCATACAACTTATCATTGAGGATAGAGGCTATCGCCAACACACCTCAATTGGTAGTATATACACAACCTAATCACGGGTTTCCCTCACCCGATGCAATAGATCGAGTAGGGTTTAGTAGATGTGGGACCGAGTTTCCCATGGGCGCAAGTCCCCGTGGTTAATTACATCCCAGGTTGGAGCCCGAGAAAACTCTCGATTAAGGATTATATATTATCCTCTCCTAAAGTGGGATCGGTACAAGGGTATAGACTAAGAAGTCCTACTCAAAAGGAAAGAAAGGGATCAAGTGGATGAATCAACATGAATGGTTCATACCAACATTCGGAGGCTCTAGGATACTAAGGAGAATCTAGATAAACTAAAATCAAGCACTCAATCACATGCGTGAGAGAAGAGATGGAGGTGGCGTTATCCTGTGACGCAAATAAATAGGGTTTAGAGTCTTTAAAAAGAAGGGACATACCTACTATTTAAGGCATATTACGAGACCGAATGTAGTAGCCTCAAATCCTGAATCTAAATTGGGTTTTGTGTTTGTGGACCTCCGAAAGAGCACCGCGCGAACGGGCCAATTGGAAGGGACAGATTGGATCGCGCATACGACTGACCATTGACGATAGAGGCTTTCGCCAACACACCTCGATGGGTAGTAATATACATGACCAAATCACGGGTTTCCCCCATCCGATATAAAGGAGTTCGAATGGGGTTTAGTAGATGTGGGACCGAGTTTCCCACGGGCGCAAGCCCCCGTGGTTAATTACATCTCAGGCCGCAACCTGAGAAAACTCTCGATTAAGGATTATACATTATCCTCTCCTAAAGTGGAATTGGCACAAGGGTACAGACTAGGAAATCCTACTCAAAGGGAAGAAAGGTCTGAAGGGGCTGAATCAACATGCGTGGCTCATACCAGCATTCGGAGGCTCTAGGGTACTAAAGAGAAACTGGAGAAAATCAAAGTCAAACATCCGATCACATGCGTGAGAGAAGGATGGAGGTGGCGTCATCCTGTGATGAAGATAAGTAGGATTTAGGGTCCCTGAAAAGAAGTGACCTACCTACTATTTAAGGCATACTACGAGACCGAATGTAGTAGCCTCGAATCCTAAATCTAGTTTGGACTTAGTGTTCGACACACACTAAGACCAGTGTCCTATCTAATGTGATGCAAAGATCTGGACTTATCCCGGCCTAGATTGGGGGAGCCAGCTAACCACCTAATCGTTTCAAAATCATGCTATCATGTCAATTATGAAAGATGGGTGGGAGGTACAGTTTATTGGAAAGAGGACCGACATCTAGAGAATTTCCTAAGTGGTCCTGGACTTATGTTGGGTGAATGCCCCTAACTAATGCAATTAAATTTTAATTAAATTGATTTCTAATGCAATGCATGCTAGTTAAAATGTCAGCTCATGAATGCTATAGAAGTTTAAAAACAGGCTTATAGAAAATAAATTTTTAGAAAAGACTGAGTCTCCCTAGGTCCGGCACTTCATCCTCATAGGCCAGATTATCCGGACTCTACCCGCAGGCAGGGAGATGTCTTATAGGAAGGAAAGAGAAGATGCATTAATATGCATGCGACCCCGGATGATTCCGGCAGTTCCCTAGGTTCGTTAAGTTTCTATGTTATTTAAAACCTAAACTTTTAGGAATTAGTTATGAGTAGAAGAATTTTTAGTCCTTAGAGAGCCTAACGGAATCCAGGCGAAAACAAGAGCGGCATGCAAGAAAGAAACCTAGAAAAAGCAGGTAATTCTACTGCGCAATCAGGTAAACACATCAATATAAATCCAACTAATCAAGTAAATGTCCATAGGCCAACTGCCCTTTAATTACAACCCAGGGTATGCAGAAAAGTAAAGTGGCCGGGCACCACTGCCAACAACCCGGATTTCTAAGCCTATGACAGATGCTAACAACTTTGAGCGGGATATTGGGTCTTCAGTCTTCAATATCTTCAGTCTCCTGGGTTTCCTCTCCTTGGACTCCTTGGATCACTCCTCCTTGGACTCCTTGGATCCGTCGTGGCTTGAATATCCAAACGAAGAGACAATTCTCCCCAACAGGAGTGTATTGCCTTTTCTCTTTGGATATCTGAAGCCATCCAGCTCGATCTTCCAAATGGAAGAAGACTCTCCCCTTAGGGATGCCTTCTTCTTTTGGAATCCGAGTTGGATAAGAATATCCCAACTCGAAGTTGTTTTCACAACTCTTAACAATTATTATAGATAAAAATTACATTAATTGAAAGCAGTAAATCTAAGAATCCCTGCAAGGTTATCCTAGTAAAAATCATCCCAAGCAGTTTATATGGAAATAAAAAAAATGCTAACACCATTGACCCTGTGCCAAGCCATGCTCTGAGGGCTAAGCAGCTCCATCTGTAGCAATTATAATTATTTAATTTTAGCCCTCATTTTTATTTAGGGGGGAGCTGAGCAAACACCTGCATAAGACAACATTAAAAAGTATAATGGTGCCCCCCTTTTATCAGCTTGAGCATGGCCACCTGCACAGAAGAACAGTATATATATATCGCTCCTAACCTATGGGTAAGTCTAACGCTCACATCCAGAGTGCAGAAAAAGTAAGCAAACACACCAATCATTTTTCAAACAACATGCAATGAAACCACGGAAAGCTCCGGCACACAGCAGAAAATAAAACCCAGCGGCCTAACCTAGATCTAGAAGTGGTGCCCTAGCAAACCATTCTATGTGTGTGTAAGGCTAGTGTGGTTTGGATAGATCCTAAGTGGAGTAGTTAGTTAAAATTGTCTAAAGTTCAAGTCTGTTAAAGGCCGGAAAAGGAAATTTTTGTTGAAATTCAAATATTAGTGAATTGGGATGCATTTTAGTTAATATAGTTTGTTGATCAATTTTAAGAACTTAGGATGACGATATTTGAAGTTAAAGTTATATTAGCACATTTTGGAAAGTCCTGGGTCTTCCTAGGAACTAGACTAAGGGTCCAAAAGGTCACTATGGTAAAAAGGATAAGTCTGGATCTCCTGTCACCTTAGGAAAATACTAGACCTTAATACGAGTAGTTAGACAGGTAGTAGGCTGAAATCGGAGTTTCCTATCCAAAGTTATGAATTTTCTAAGTTTCGGGCACTAGACTATAGGCTGGGGTTGACCAAAAAGTTGACTTTCTAATCTAAGCCTATTTCTGGAAAACTAAAATTTTCAATAAATACTAGGCCCTAATTGAAGTCTAATGCAAGTGAGTTTGCCTAATTTGGAATTTTCTACAATTAGTTATGGATTTTCTAAGATTGGGGTAATTAAGGGGATTTTCTAAATTAACTAAGGAATGACCTTTTTTACTGTTTTGCTCCAAACAAGCTCCAAACTGATTGGAATCACCCCCAAAGGTCAGGAATGACCAGAGAAAGTGATCCCAAGTGTTTGGGGAAAATTTGGGATTTTTAATAATCTTTAATAATTTATTAGGGGCAAAACGGTAATTTCCACCTATGGTCAAATTATGGGTCAACCTGGAGTCAAACTAGGGAGCCCTATTTATCTAAGGTCAAGGGTCATATTCTGGTCAATTTGAGGTATTATGGGTAATTTTCTGACCTAATATGTAATTATTGCATTTTTCGGAAGGTCTCGGGGCCTTAATTAGCAGGTTAATTAGGGTTGGTTAGCTAAGGGCTCTAAAAGCTCCTAAAAATTTCCAGAAAATTCAAGAAGGTTTATGATGTCACTAAGTTTAAATGTTGAAGTTTTCGTGTCAATCCGGGATCTATCCTAGCTCCTAGAAGACTTCTAAATTTGCTAGACGGGTCCTTAATTTTTGTCCTTAGGGTGTCACTACGTTGTAGGAGTTTAAAGTGATGTTTACACTAACCCTCGGGATAATAAATGCAGGGGATTACAAAAATGAAATAAACACACCATGTCCTTAGATCTAGGAGAGCCTAAACTAAGTGCTCGTGGTGCGACCTACACATGCAATCTACGAAAATAAAAAGACAAACACCTAAGGGACGGATTAGTGAATGATTGGGACTCAACCATTCACTAACCCACTCCCCCATGATAGCTCTTCATTCATAGAACCTATGTCTAAAATTTCATCGAATAGCGGATCTACCAAAATCAGGATTTAAAGTATATATAGTTTTAAAATACTTTAAAAATACTTAAAACTAAATAGATTTTTAGGAAAATAGATAATTAAAAATAAATCAATTTATAATGAATAGATATATGGGAGACCCGCTGACCACTCAATCGACGCCTCAAAACGATTTAAAAAATAGTTTGTATCATGAAAATAATTATTATAATTAATATTTAATATCAAAAATACTCGAATAATCGAATCCAAATAGTGATCCGTCAAAACAGCCAAAATCAAGGGCTGGAAATGGTTCCAAAACATAGAACTCGTCTTGCTGAAAAGAACGAGGGGTTGTACACCGAAATCCGACTTAAAACGACGGAGATATGAATTTCCGAAGTTTAAATATAATAAAATAATGTTTTAAAATAGTGTAGTTTTTCTGTTTTTGAAATAACAGGAGATACAGACAAAATTTTCATCTGGAAATAGTTTTAAAATATGCAGAATTCACAGTACATTCAAAACAAGGTGCTGTACGTCGACAGCGGACCTAAAATGACAAAGTTATTTAATTTCGAAGTTTAAGTATAATAAAAATAATATTTGAAAATAATCCAGTCTGCTATTTTTCAAAATAAGTACAGAAATACTAAAAATATTTGTGTAATGTAAA
This sequence comes from Dendrobium huoshanense, assembly GCA_016618105.1. Lineage (NCBI taxonomy): Eukaryota > Viridiplantae > Streptophyta > Magnoliopsida > Asparagales > Orchidaceae > Dendrobium > Dendrobium huoshanense. The sequence continues at coordinate 10,650,761 of CM028351.1, forward strand.
CTCCAGGATGTGCATAATCAAAATACGATCAAAACAAGACGTTGTGCGTCAAAATCGGATCGAAAACGAGAAAGATATGGACTTTCAAAGTTTAAATATAATAAAAGGATTTAAAAATAATTTAAAATAAATAATGTCTAAAAATAATTATTCAAGATAGTCTAAAATAATATTTTAATAATTCTGAAAGTTAAAGTAATTGGAAAATGCACAATAACAGTAATATTTTTAATAATTAATAATATCTTAAGTAATTTCAACTAATTAAAATGTTTAAAAATAATATTTGATTATTAAAAATACAATTTTAGTATTTAAATAAATATAACAACATAGTAATAAAATAATAATAATACATGACATAGATAAGTTAAAATAAAATATATTTATTAATATTATAATGTAAAACAATAATATGATAATATAATAACAACAAAATAATTAAAATAATATATTTAAAATAATATTATATATGTATGTTGACTGTTTTTAAAATAAATTAAAATCCATAGGTTATTTTTATAAAAAAAAAAATTTATCATGTAGAGGACGACGATACAAATCCAACGAGGTATTGTACGCGAAAATCGGATGAAAAACGGATTTTTGGCGAATTTTTGAAGTTCTGTCAATTAAAATACACTTAAAAAATAATTAAAACCTAATTAATACCCTAATCCGGCGGCTAGGGCTACGTGGCGCGGTCCGATTGGATCCCGCGGTTCGGGCAATGATTGGCGCCGCCGCTAATCATTAACCAATGATTGCGGCGGTACGGCGGGACCCGCGGCTCACTTGAATGAGTCAGCGAGCTCTCCGGACCGCCCGATCCCGCGCCTATCCAAACGGACGGCTGAGATCAAGGCGGACTGCAATCCAGGCATCCAGGCGGACCGCGCAGTTGGACAGACCCGCGGTCCTTCTCGATCAGAACCGTTGATTTGAATATCAACGGTCTGATCTGCAGGACATGCATGCAGGCGGTCTACCTAAGCCATAAACAAATAATCGCTTTGATCTCTCGACTCGCTCAATGATTTTCAACGAAATTTTAACCATAGGTATTAGGTATGAAGAGCATCATTGGGGAATATTTTTCATGATCTAAAACACATTATTTGAAAAGTTAAATAGATCTAAGTGTTCTAGACTAGGGTTTGCGATATACCTCTATCCACACGGTGGATTCAGGAGATCTTGGGCTCGTTGGACTCGTGGAATCCTCAGGAACAAATCTCTAGTTGATGCCAAGCTCCAAATATCCTTTGATCGAACGGGATTCGCGTGGGAAGGGTTTCACGGTCGGGTTCGCCGGACTTCTCGTCGCCGGCGGCTCGAGCAGGTCGGGATCTGGTCGGGAAAGGTAGAGGGGGGTTCTCTCAAGCTCTCCACGAAAAATCTCGAGCTTAGGGGGAATAAATTGCAAGATCTCCTAATTGGAACCCTAAAATTAATATTTAAAGGCTTGAATTGAATCTCAACGGCCACGATTCGATCCACCGTCCATCACCAGGCTAGATCCAGTGATTTGGGCGGGATTTTGAGTTTCAAAACGAAGGGGATTCAATTGGCATTGATTAGAGCAATGAATCGGCTCTAATTGGGCTTTAATAGGTTAATTTAGCCTATTAATGGCTAGATTTGACCAAGTCAAAGCTTGACTTGGTCAAACCAGTCAAGTAGACCAAGGAATATGAGGGTTCGATCCATGAGTGAGTTTGAATGAATCTGATTTTGATTTGAAGCTCAAAAGGGGCTAAGTGGTCAACCCTGGTTGACTTGGTCAACCGGGTTGACCCAGGGTCCAAGTCCAGGCTCACCAGACTCGACTCGACTCACTGAACCCATCGGAGAGGGTCTTGGGGTCTGGCTTGGTCAATTTGACCAGGTCAACCCTCCAAGCCCGATTCTGGGCAAAATCGAGGTCAACAGTGTTCTATGAGCAACACTAAGACCCGTATCCTAGCTAATGTAGTACAAAACCTGGACTTATCCCGGCCTGGATTGGGGAGCCAACTAACCACCTAAAACCATGCTATCAGGTCAATTGTGAAAGATGGGTGGGTGGTACAGTTATTGAAAATAGGACCGACATCTAGAGAATTTCCTAAGTGGTCCCAGACTTATGTGGGTCAGATGCTCCTAGCTATTGCAATTAAATTTTATTTAGTTGGTCACTAATGCAATGCATGCTAGTTGAAATGTCAGCTCATGAATGCTATAAAATTTTAAAAATAGGCTTATAGAAAATAATTTTTAGAAAAGACTGGTCTCCCTAGGTCTGGCACTTCATCCTCATAGGCCAGATTATCCGGACTCTACCCGTAAGCAGAGAGATGTCTTATAGCAAGGAAAGAAAGATGCAACAATATGCATGTGACCCCGGACGATTCTGGCAGTTCCCTAAGTTCGTTAAGTTTCTATGTTATTTAGAACTTAAATTTTTAGATATTAATTATGAGTAGAAAAATTTTATCATCCTTAGAGAGCCTAACGGAATCCAGACGAAAATAAAAGCGGCATGCAAAAAAAAAGAAACCTAAGAAAAATAAATAATTTCTACTGCGCAATCAGGTAAACACATCAATATAAATCCAAAAAATAATCAACTAAATGGCCATAGGCAAATTGCCTTTATTACAACCTAGATATGCAGAAAATAAAGTGGCCGGGCACCACTGCCAACAACCTGAATTTCTAAGCCTATGACAGACGTAAATGACTTTGAGTGGGATATTGGTCTTCAATCTTCTGGGTGTCTCGTTCTCCTTGGACTCCTTGGATCTCTCCTCCTTAGACTCCTTGAATCCGTCGTGGCTTGAATATCCAAACGAAGAGACAATTCTCCCCTTTAGGGATGATTGCCTTTTCTCTTTGGATATCTAAAGTCATCCAACTCAATCTTCCAAATGGAAGAATACTCTCTCCTTTAGGGATGCCTTCTTCTTTTATAATTCGAGTTGGATAAGAATATCCCACTCAGAGTGCATTTTCACAACTCTTAACTATTATTACAAATTTTATATCCACTTGAAAAAAAGAAAATTCTAGACTCCCTGCATGGTTATCCTAATAAAAATTACAAGCAGTTTATATATGAAAGTAAAGCTCAACCCATTGAAGCTGTGCCAAGCCATGCTCTTAATCATGAGGGCTAAGTAGCTCCACCTGTAGCAGTTATAATTATTTTTAGCTCTCATTTATTTATGGGGGGCTGAGCAAGCACCTACATAAGACAATATTAGAAATTATAACGGTGCCCCCCTTTTATTAGCTTGAGCATGGCCACCTGCACGGAAGAACATTATATATATATATATATATATATATATATATATATATATATATATATATATATATATATATATATATATATATATATGATGTTCCTAACATAGAGGTAGATCTAGCGTTCATCATATCACATCCCAGAGTGCATGAAAAGTATGCAAACACATCAATAATTTCAAACAGCATGCAATGAAAAACCACAAAAAGCTCCGGCACACAGCAGAAAATAAAACCCAGCGGCCTAACCTAAATCTAGAAGTGGTGCCTTAGCCGGTTAATTATGGTTGGTTAATTAAGGGGTCTAACAAACCCTAAAAATTTCTAGAAAATTCTAGGAGGTTTATAATGTCCCTAAGTTCAAGTATTGAAGTTTTTATGTCAATCAGTGATTTATCCTAGCCCCTCAAAAACTTCTAAGTTCGCTAGACGGGTCCTTAATTATTGTCCTTAAGGTGTCACTACGTTATATGTGTTTAAATAGAGTTTTATACTAACCCTCGAGATAATAATGCATGAGAAACATATAAAAGCAGTAAACACACCATGTCCTTAGATCTAGGAGAGCCTAAACTAAGTAGTGGTGCATCCTACACATGCAAACTACGAATAACAAGAAAGAAAAGACACCTAATGAAGGGATTAGAGAATGATTGGGATCCAATCACCTACTAATCCACTTCCCCATGATTTGCTTTTCACATATGGAATCTATGTTTAAAATTTCATGCATAGTGGGTCACCCAAAATTAAGAGATTTAATATATGAGTAGTTTCAAAATAATTTCAAAGTACTTAAATATATATATATATATTGGAAATTAAGATAATTAAAAATAAGTCAAATTGTAGTAAATAGGTAAATGGGAGACCCACTGACCACTCAAACAGGGTTTCAAAATAGTTTTGAAAATAATTTGTAATTTGAAAATAATTATTATAATAATTATATAAACAATACTAAAATACCTAAATAATCAAATCCCCATAGAAATCTGTCAGGACAGTCAAAATCAGGTTCTGAAAATTATTTTAAAATACAGTTCACATTTTTCTGAAAAATTCAAGGGGTTGCGCGCCGAAATCCGATTTAAAACGAGAAAGTTATGATTTTTGGAGGTTTAAATAGACTTAAAAATAATTTTAAATAAACAATATTTAAAAATAATTATTAAAAATAGAATAAAATAAGACTTTGATATTTCTGAAATTTAAAGTAATTTAAAAATATACAATAGTAATAAAATTAAAATTATTAATAATATTTTAAGTAACTAAACTAATTAAAATAACTAAGATAAGATTTAATTATTAAAAATACATTTTTTTATTTTATATTTAAATAAATATAATAACAATAATAATAATAATAACTATAAATAAATACAAAATAGTAACAAAAATAAGTTAACATAGTATAATTATTAATATTATAATTAAAAAATAATAATATATATTATAATAATAATAATAATAATATATATATAAAGCATTTTTACTGTTTTTTCAAAATAATTTAAAATTTACATCTCATTTTTATAAAAAAAAATTTTCTATGATTTTTGAATGAAACGAGGTATTATGCTTCGAAAATAAGGTATTATGCGTCGAAAACGAATAAAAAATGAATTTTCTATAATTTTTTGAATGAAAATAGGTTTAAAAATAAATTTTTAATTTAAAATAATCGGCGTGTGACACGTGGCGCGTTCTGATTAGGTCTCGGGACTGCGGGCAATCATTGGCGGCGTCGCAATGATTGCGCCGCCATCCAATGATTACGGAGTGATCACCGCAATCACGAGCGGCGGCGGTCCTCACTCGTCCACATCAGCAGAGGCCGGATACTGTCCGATCCCGCGCAGTTTAGACGAACGCTCCAGACCGCATCACGTGGCACGTGGAATGGCAAAGCTAACGTCCTCAGTCAATCCAGACCACAGAAGGCTTCGATCGAGACCGTCGATCACGCGATCGACTGCTGAGATCCGTCCTGGCTGCTCGAAACCAAAACCCGAAACTCTAATCCCTATTTCGCTTCGTTCTCACAAAATACACGACGAAAACCAACGAAATTTTAAACGTACGACCTATACATGCACAGAAATCTTGGGGGAGTATCCGCTTGGTGAATAATCATCTTTTTGAACAGCTATTTAAACCTAAGTGTTGTGAACTATTCTAAGAGATTTTGAGCGATTTTACCGTCTGATCTTCAAACTCTTGATATGGTTGCACTTGTAGATTTTCCTCGTACAAATCTTAAGTTGGAACCGCAACCAAACGATCCATGGATCGGTCGGATCGAAGCTTTGAGCGTCCAAGTCTTCGGGTCACCGGAATCTCATCGCCGGGAAGGTTTCACGTCATTGGGATTTGATGGGGGAAGGTGGTAGAGGACTCCAAGAACTCTCACACGAAGTTTCAGATCATTTGGAGGCTTTGTCTCCGAGAATTTTGGAAAAGATCCTAAATTAGACAAAAATTTTGGTATTTAAGGAGCCTAATTAGGAGGGAAACCCCTCATATTTGGCCATGGTTTGAATTTTAAAACACTTGGAGGCTTTAATTGAACTTAATGGGCACTTAATTCCTCCCAAATAGGTGTTTATGACCTATTTATGTCTCGATTTGACCAAGTCAACATTTGACTTGATCAAATCAGTCATTTAGATCAATGGGGAGTGAGGATCGAGCCTACAAAAAGGTCGATTTGGATTTAAGTTCGATTTGGGCAAAATCGAGGTCAACACAACATTCACTTTAGCTTAAAAAATACAACAAAATTCATATTTAAACTCAAGAAAAAGGTTTGTATAAGCCTTAACTTTATCCAAATAGTTAAAGCCTCTCACATTCCAAGATATAATATTTGGAAAAGAAATTAATATTTCAGGTTTGAAGTAGAAGCCTTCATGGCTACTTTAGATCTAGTAATTTACTAGTAACAATGATAGTTTAAAATTAGATTGATTAGTATTAGACACTATAGAAGTAGAGATATAAATTGAAGAGTAAACCTCCTGATTATGAGCATTAGCATCTTCCTTAAAATTTATTAAATCTCCAATAAGAGAATCCAATATCTAAAACTTATAAAGTATCAGAAATATCCAACAAAAGATTTAGATAAAGAAATAACATTAGAAGTTCCAGAAATATTGTTTGAATTGAGATTAGTAATAATCTCTTCCATAGTCAAATTTAAATTAGGCAAAAACCCTGTTAAAGAGGTTTTAACCTCAATATTAGTATTAACCACCGCATCCGGCTTTCCAATATCTTGAACCAATTTTCAAATGGGATTATTATCAACCATAGAAATTATAACAGTATCAGAACTAGTATTAATAGAAGAAGCTAAAAGAGTATCCTATAAAAGAAGATCAGCAATAAGTTTAACCGTCTTCTTAACCATAAAATTTTGAGGATTCTTTGAATAGGAAGGTCTTATAGAACCATATTTTCCAAATTTCCTATTCTTACTCCTTCCCCTATTAGGTTCCGAAATAAAAATTTGCTTCTCTTTATCCTCTTACGACTTAGAAGGACATAACGAGTAAGGATGAACAATAGATCCACATCCTTGACAAGAAATGAGTTTCCAATCATACTCAACTTTAATAAAAAAAATATTTCCCATAATAGAAATATTAGCTTCTTAAGGAGACAAGAATTTTTAGAAACTAAAACACAAACCCTAGCAAAAGTAAGATGGGTCTGCTCAATTATTAAATTTGACCTTTCAATTTCCAGACCTTTTGCCTGGTTGATTTAAGAGCTTCAAAGTATGGCCTCTTACCCAATGAATAACCTACAAAAGTCAGACCCCATTTTTCCGATGCAGCCGAAACATCATCTTCAGAATAAGAAGCGATATTATCAGACGATGGCATAAAATGAATAGAAAAAGGTTTAGACGAAGATTGACGAGATGTCAAAATCTCCGTCCAAGCCTTAATCCTCGAAGGGGAGAGATCAGAAACTGAAGAAGAATTTAAATTTGATTTCAGAGGAAAATCATAAGAAGAATCCATAAAAAAAAAAAAAAAATTGTCACAAAACAACAAGAAAACTCCCAAATAACCACCAAGAAGATGAAAACTGGGAAGGAAGCCGATCAAATCAACACCAAGAGTTGCCAAAGAACCCTTTAGAAGAGAAAAACTTCAAAACTTCTCTAATGATCCACATGCAACACCTTCACGAAACCCAAAAAACCCTAGAGCAAAACTCCATCGGGAGAAAGCTAGCAAGAAACACCTTTCAACTCCAACAAACCATTAAATAATTCTTATTTTTAGTGAGTAATCATGCAAAAAAACTTGAGAAAAATATGAGTAAAATAGCCGAGTTCTAAAACAATGGTAACCTACTTTACATAAAAAATTATCAAGTTATTTAACTGCAAAATCAACATATGTCCTCCAAATTGATTATACGCCTCTCTAACCCTCCCCTTTTTCTCTTTATCCATTGACCACTATGGAAGAAGATGAAATGGGAAAAAAAATTGAAAATGGATATTTATGTATAAAGTAAAAGCATTATCATTTAAATTGATTTCAAGCATAGGGCGAATTAACTAAATTTTGATTAATATCAACTCCAATAAATATCACTTATGTTAATAGGTCTATATGCATAATGGAGAAAAGAGACAAGGAGGTAAGAAATCTCATAAGTAAATAGAGTCACGAGCCAGGGAGTCCAAAATTGTTTACAATAGATCTACTAATGGTTACTACATTAATAAGAATTATTTGTGACAAGAAACTAGGGTTTTCATCTGAGAGAGAGATGAAAGGAGATAGTGATAGATAAATAGAGAGAACTCATGGCTCGATTAAAACTTCAAGGGAAAAATTGCATTAGAAGATGTCATCAGTGGCATGTGTATAGTCATAGCTAGAGGCGTCGTTATTGGAAAGGGAGGGTTCATGGTCGATATATTTTTTATTTTTTATTTATTATTTATTTTTATTATTATTATTATTTTTTTTCATGATCGATGATGCCATCATTGGTAGGGTGAAAATAAAGAGGCTGACGTGAAAAATAATTCTTAAAATTAAGGTCCAAGTAGTTCTCGAACTATAGAACTTGAAAATAAGTTTTATACTAATGTTAGCATTATGAAAGTAATTTTATTATTAAATATTATACTATAAAATTTTCTGGTGGGCTAGGGTCCCACCATTGTTGTGGCTAAGGCCTGCCCTTGTTGTCATATATATTTTGATAGGGTTTAAACACAAATGCATATAAATAAATATTAAAAGGTTAGTTCATGAATTTTTTTTTTTTGGGACATTTAGGCCATTTAAGGCAAACTCACACACACAACGCATACACATGGACTCGAACCTTGGACCTCTTAGTTGGAAGCCTAAGCTCTCAACCAATAGGCCAAGGGGAGTTGTGTGTTCATGAAAAATTTAAAAAATATGTGTAAATTCTCCAAGTAGTTCTCTAATATATATATTCAAAATTATTCTTAAAGTGATTCTATTGGACTACGGTGTACACGTGTACGTCACAACGAATATTCCTCGCTAGACCTAGCGAGCCTATTTGATCAACTCGGCTAATCTTGCTTATCAGTTCAGGTCCAACGGTCAAATATCCAAACTCCAATCTAACACCCCTTCGGTTGCAAACAGAATTCTCACGTGCGGACGGAGTTGATACCGCACGTGTGCGATTGCGATATATAGAAACTATTGGAGACATCAGGCGCTCGATTCTCCGTTTTTCCTTTTCTGCTCTAGGGCAGGAAACAATTTAGGTCCTTTTCTATTTACGGATAGAAAAGTGGGAGGTGAAGGCGGCGCCTCTGGAGATAACTGTCTGTCTTCTTCATCCCTTTTTTTTTGATCGATTGAGAAAGCTAGGGTTTAGGTTTCTCTGAGTTGCGCATAGGAGGATGGACGAGGCGGCGGTGGATGCTCTCATCGCTCGGCTTCTTGACGCGAAGAACGGAAGGACGGTGAGACAGGTTCACATGACCGAGCTGGAGATACGGCAGCTGTGCCTCGCCGCGAAGGAGGTCTTCCTTAGCCAACCGAATCTACTGGAGCTCGAAGCGCCAATCAAGATTTGTGGTAAACAACTTAGAAACGTAGGATTGATAGCGAAAGTCTTAAATTTTAAGTCTTTCTTTTTTATGCTTATTGTTGTTTTGTTTACTTTGGCGAAATGACCCTTCCTGAATCGGGAAGGCCGATTTTTAAGTGATTTTTGGCTATTTAATTTTTTTTTCTAATGAAACATGTGGCGGGTGCTGACTTCCCTTAACTGAAAATTATTTTAGGGTTTATTAAGTGATTGTGGGGCAGAATGGGGCAATGGTTGGAGAGTTGGCGCTGGACAAAGCAGCAGCGGCTGGGGTTCCAAGTAGCAGACCGTGTTTTGTCATGTTGAAAATGAGCTTGTTGTTTATGATAGCCTTAAGCTTCATTATCACTATCTTTATCTCACTACTTGGGATTGGCTTAGTGAATTATTTATTTATCATTTATTTCTGTTGAGCGTTGTTTGAGGTTTTAAACCTATTATTCCTAAATCATTTTTGAAGAAATTCTATTCATGTTACCTCGTCTACTCCTTTTACTTGAGGAAGATGATTGGGCATGCTAAAGAACCAGCAGATTATTATTTGAACATAAGTAGTAATAATCAATTACCCCAATCCTGTTAACCTTAAAATTTGGATACAAGAAGTGCTCAAATTGACTCCATATTCATCTGGTCATCCTTTGTTTTTGTGTGCCACAATCTATGTTTGGAACATTATTCAATAAAATAAAGTTAAGGAATTCCATTGTCAGGTGTGTCAAATGCACAAATACTACAGTTCCTTAACCTACATGCTACTAAAAAACATCAATTCCTTTTTACCTAATTCATACTGATGTTTGGGGGCCATCTCATATCATTAGTATTAATGGGGTTAGATTGTTTGGTTCTATTCATGGACTTGCTAACACACAACTGGGCTTTTTTCTCCTGAAAAATAATCCAATGTGAGTACAATCTTCTCATGTTTCATATGCAATGGTCATTATCCAATTTGAAACTAATATTAAATATATTAGGTTTCCCGGGGAAGAATATTTTAATCAACATCTTTCTTCTTTTCTCTATTGAAATGGCATCATTTATGAATCATCTTGTATTGACTCCCTACAATAAAATTAGTAGAAAGAAAAAAAAATTTTGCTATTTCCTTGAAACCATTAGAGCTCTATTATTTGAAAGGAATGTACTGAAATTTAATTGGAGGAAACCATTTTAATTGCTACATTTCTAATAAATTGCCTCCTTATTAGAATTTTATAAAATACAAATAAAATACCTATCAAATACCTCACCGATTTTTTTTCCAAAAGTACAACACTCCACTTCCATTAAAAACCTCTAGTAGTGTTGCGTATGTCGATCTATACCATCACACACTAAACTAGATCCAAGAACCATGAGATATATTGTCATTGGATATTCCTCTACTTAAGTTAAAAATGATATGTTACCTTTCCAATATCAAAAAAATCATCTCCTGGGATGTTACCTTTGCTAAAATTCAAGGGTTCTATGACGATGATTGTCTTTAGGGGAAGTCTCAGTGAAGACAACTTTTATTTTCTCACACTTGAGCCAATAATAACCCAACCTAAAAAGTCTAATTAACTCCAAGGTTTCCCTATAGATAGAAGTAAACTCGTTAGACCACAATTGCAAGAAAGTCCTTGATGGGCCTAAACCATTTCTACATTTATATTCAAGAGGAAAGAAAGAAGTATCCAAAACTAAATCAAAGCATGCGTAACCATTTGAATCTATACAAGATCAATCACCAAGTGTTGAAGATATAATTTCCACCCCTGAAATTCAAGCCCATCATAGTATCAGTCTTCTTATTGTATTAAGAAAGGAAACCAAACACCGCCATCCAACAACCAATTTTATTTAACTTTTCAATATTTCCTCCTTCCAAAAACTTTTTATTGAGGGGCTATTTGGTTGCTAGTATTTAGAATACGTCTGCATTCCATTATAATGTAAAGTTAATGCAATGCATTTAGAATACTTTGGGCTGTTTAGTTAGTTGTAAAATAAATTCAATATATCATTTTTTGTGTTTGGTTACAAGTAAAATGAAGCTAAATATTTCTAAAATTTTTTAATATATTTTGTATAACATAAAATTTATTTAGAACCTTTTTTCAAGGCATGATGATGGATTAACAGACAATATTAGCAGCTATGGTGACGAGGTCAATATAGTAGGATTGCAAGAGATAGATATTGTACGCATTAAGGGGTCAGCTAGCCGGATCACAACATATTTTTATGATCGCATTTGTGAGGGGTTAGGCGAGGTCTTGATTTTCTATGTTTCATGTGGCATTATTTGAATTCACTTGATTTGGGTGAATTCAAAATACATTGAAAATAGCCTATGGGAGATTTTAAATTCCCCATAAAAGTACCTTATATTTGTTTTTTTTCAACCAAACACCTGGAATCCCAAAGCCTTGCATTTGTTTTACCTAACATTCCTAATACATCCAAATAAACAACCCCTAAGCTTAAATAATATAAAAACTTAAGAACTGTCCAAGAAGCAATTAAGAATAAAGAATGGAAGAAGTCCAGGTTTGAAACTATAAATGCCCTAAAAGAGGTCAAATATGAGAGGTATTATAATTGCCACAAAAGAAATTAATTAATTAAATGCAAGTACCATACATTGTCAAATACACTATAATATGACATTTGAAAGGCATAAAGTTAGACTCAAACCAAAAAAAACCACACTTAAGACTTGTGGAGTGGATTATGGTGAAACTTTTGGGCCAGCCAAAAAGTTAAATACTATTAGGATATGGCAAGCCTTGGCAGCTAACTTCAATTGGTCCTTACAATAGTTGGATGTAAAAAAATACATTCTTACATGGCAAACCAGAAGAATAAACCTTTATTGAACCTTCATTAGGTTTTAATTAAGTTTTTAGTACTAAGCATGTATACAGGTTGATGAAAACATTATACGGTCTCAAAAAATCCCCAAGAGTTGAATTTGGGAGGTTAACCAAAGCCATCGTAAAGGATGAAATTCAAATACAGTCTTGTAGATTACACTCTATTCATAAAAAAATTTGACAAAGGCAAGATTACAATTCTCATAGCGTATGTAGATGGCATGATTATACGGGAAATGATCTCAAAGTATTAAGAAGAGTGAAAGATTAGACATCCAAAGAATTTGAAGTTAAGATCCGGAAAGACTTGGATATTTTCAGACATAGCTTATGCTATAAGTATTTTAAGTCATTATGCATAATCTTAGTGAAACCAATCTTTAAGCAGCATATATTGATGTTGATTTGGTAGGATCCTTTACAGACAGAAGGTCTACTATTGATTATTACACTTAAATAAGAATCTAATCACTTGGAGGAATATGAAACAATTAGTGACTGCCAAATCTAGCGTTGAACCTGAACCGTGGGCAATGGCCCAAGGGTTCTATGAATTATTATGGATCAAAATTATCCTAGAAGACTTAATAATAAAATGAGAAAATACTATGAAGTTATACTATGAAAATATATCAACTATCAGCATTGCACACATTCCAATCTAACATGACTGAACTAAAACAAAAAATTGATTGACACTTCTTCAAAGAAAAATAAAAAATGTACTATATATCACTGTGTTCAAACACAACCATTTGGTTGACATCCTAATTAGGGTTGAAAAAAACCTCCCTCATCGTGAACGACTCATGTTCAACTGTCTAAGAAGGTCTTGTTTAATTTGTTTGCTAAGCATGCTAATATTAAATTGTTATTTTGAGCTTATTTTCTTAACAAGTTATATGCAAACAAAATTATGTTCGGCTTGTTATTAGGAAACAACTCTCTTTCTCTTTCTCTCTCTCTCTCTCTCTCTCTCTCTCTCTCTATATATATATATATATATATATGATTTTATATTTTTAAATTTATTATTTGGTTTGTATAAAGTATAATGATTCTATTGTATTTGACTTAATTTCGAATGAGCCAATCATGAACATAATGTTTATGAATAATTTTGACCATAACTCAATTTTGAATAAATGAAAAATTTCCTTTAAAAAAAAAGAATAAATGAAAATTTGAACAAGTGAAGACAAACAACCAATAATCTCACCTTGTTTATGTCGCTAATTTTAACCAAAGGAAGTACCAAGATCTATAGTCCATAATATTATCTCCAAGTTATGCATAAAAAATATCTGCTCTACAACTTAAGCATCTAAAAGCTAGCTTTGAAATATTGTTATAAAAATTTAGAGGCTAGTTCCCCAATGAAATACACAAAATTCAAATTATTTTTCCTCTCTTCATTTATTTTATTAGCTTAACCTTAAATATGTCATTTATTTTTTTGTAGTGTTACCCTAGCGTTTCTTCTTCAATCATTTGTTATCTTTTAGTCTTCCATTGAAATTATTTTTTGTTCAATTTACTAATTTATTCCTTATAACTCTCATTTAGGCTAAATTTGAGACAGTTTTCTTACTGCTTTCTTAAGTAGCTTTCAAGTACAAAATTTTTTTATTTAAAAAAATTTGTACTAGAAATCTGCTTTAAAAAACAATAAGAAAGATGTCCTAAACGAAACCTTAATGAATTCTCAAAGTAACATTTTTTATCCTTGAGGTATTCATCTTCAACTAAGATCATCTTATCTTTGCTTCCAATGCATTCGATTTTATCTATAAATTATCAAAAGATATAACTTTTCCTTTGCATGCTATGTTTTTTTAGAACTTTAAGCTTTTTATGATCATTATAAATATTAATAGCATTTAACTATTATCAATTTTCATAAAATCATACTTAATTCCCTTCATAATATTTTGTACCTCCTCACTCGACCGCTAAATCTCCATACTAATGTATAGATTGTTCTAAAACTTGTACAATAATCCTTTCAAAGAGTTATTTATTTCATCCCCCATCAAGTTTGACTCAGCTCTATAAGTGTTGTTAAATGTGTGTTTTAGGAGTGATGCAAAGCGATTTGTGGCCCCATGCATTTCTTGCAAGTAAGTGAAAGATCTTAATAAAGTGCATATATTGCACCACTTCATGGTGTCGTTTGTAGTGTTGTGCCTTGGCTTCTGCTTATAACATAATCCTAGCTCAAATTTCACAATTTCAGGCACAAACACTTGCTTCTCCTCATAATTTCCTATAGTCTTGAAGTTGTTGCTCAGTAGTTCTCCATTTCTCCCACCAGAGCTAGTTGCTTCTTATTGTTTCTCTCCACATCCACTCTACAAGTTCTTATATGCCTTTTAGTAATTCTTGTTGTTTGTGGTAGTATAATCTCGCTTAAAAGCTTCTTCTTAAGAATGTTTAATAACTCATATTCACTCACTCTCTCTGTTCGTGTTGCCTCAACGTCTTGGTCTTTAGCTGGTTGCTTAACCTGACAAGTATATTATTAATTTTTAAATATTCTTGCATTATTGCATTATTTATATCATTGATATATTTGATTTTTTTTTGCTTTAAAAAATTTGAAAATTTATATTATTTAATGTATCATTATATTTATTGAAAAATTATCTCATGTGATTTAATTTGGTTGATCAAATAACAATTGAATGCTCATTTATGTATATATGATAGCTCATGAAGGCTCTAGTAAATAAAAAGTATCACTTCACTACAGGCTTTACACATTAAAGCAAAAGTAATACTTGCACGTTGTATTGTGCTGAACACTTTGAAAATACTGCTCTAGCTTTTTTATAATTATTATAAGTCTCAGCAGTATTTAATTATTGTCATCTTGATAGGACATTTTTTCCTTAATAATAGTTAATACTTTATCACTCCACCATTAGGTCTCTAGACTAATAAATGATTAGTTCTAGACTTCTCTAAAATTTCTATTGCAATATATTTAATGAAATTAGCCATCTTATCCTACATCAAGTTTTGCTCAATAAATGATTCCAATTTGTCTTTCTTAATGGCCTATCTTTAAAGTTTAATAATTTTTCACTTTTTAAATTCACCTCCTTAGGACAACCTTTTTTTTTATGGATTATGTTCTTTGTACTCCTAATATATATATACACACACACATACTCATAAGTAAATCAAACACCATGTATTTAAAAAATTCAGTTGTTTGGTTGGAAGAGAATCAAATGCAAGGCATTTATTCATGAAATTGGTTTTTTTTTTAAATTTAATTTTAAAAAATTCGGCTATTTGGTTTGAAGAGAATCAAATGCAAGGTATTTTATTCATCAATTTAGAATTCATTCTTTATTAAATTTTAGATGAATTCCAAAATTACCAAATTTGTCCGAGTTTTAAATACATTGGCTTGCATTCCTTGCCCATCGTTAATAACCACTCGCTACCTATGTTAGCCATTGCTGTTGCCTTCAATCGTCTCTATTGTTGCCTCAGACAGTCATTGCCACAACATTCTATTATTTTCGTCACCATCTCTTCTTGATGTCATCATTGTTTACACCAGCTACCACCTGCCACCTACTACCGACCACCACTAGCCAGTAGTCACCACCTGTGTTGTTGTCGACCACCACCAGTCTCCTTCGCTAGTGGAATCAACTGTCGGCTACCCTACAATGCCCTCAAAATTTAAAACTAGGAGTTTGTTTCGCGACAATCCAAATACTAAAATTTAATCAAACACTAAAATTAGCCGACCCCATGTAGTGGTACAAAGGCTTGTTGTTGTTGTTGTTACGAGGGATTTTTAAAATTCAGCTATTTGGTTGGAAGAGAATCAAATGCCAAGGTATTTTATTCATGAATTTGGGATTCATTTTTTACTTAATTTTAGAAAATTCGGCTTTTTGGTTAGAAGAGAATCAAGTGCAGGATATTTAATTCTTGAATTTGGAATTCATTCTTTATTTAATTTTAGATGAATTCCTAAATCACCAAATTGTCCAATTCCTTGAAACATTGGCTTGCATCCCTCGCCCATTGTCGATAACCGCCCTCCATCTTTGTCGGCAATTACTGTTGTCTTTGGCCGTCTCTATCATTGCCTCAGACAGTCACTTCTGCCAAATTCTATTGTTTTCGTCACTATCTCATCCTGTTATCATCACCATCTACACTGGCTATCACCCGCCACCCATGATCGACCACCACTAGTCACTAGCTGCTAGTTGTCACCTGCTTTGCCATCGACCATCACTCTTCTCCATCACTGGTGGCGTAAGTTGTCAAGCACCCTGCAATGCCCTAAAAATTTGAAACTAGGAGTTTGTTTTGTAACAATCCAATCAACGAAAACTAATCTTCTAAATTCATTATGCAGCCAACCAAGCATGGTTAAGTATTTCAATACAATAAGTTTAATTTGCATTGCAATTAAAATGCATCGGAATTCTACATATTTGCAACAAAATGACCCTAAATGAAAGAAAGTCTATTTGTGATTTGGTTATTCCACCGTTTTACTCATCAAGTGCTTCAAAAATGAGATCAATTATAGGAGACTAGGTTTAATGCTTCTTAAAAATTTCTCATATTTCTTTTGCATTTCATCAATTACATGATTTTCTGCATCCTATCCCTATTAGCCTATTGTTTCATAGGCAATGGTTTGCCAAGCATTGGTCTAACATCTCACGCAACACTACTGAGGAAGGAATGAAAAATGAGTACTCATTAATTCAACTCCGAAGAATTAGGCTAATTTTAATGAGATGATGATTTTTGACCCTTCATATCTTTTTAGGACTTATATCTTTTTGGTCGAGCTCTCTAATACTTCTCAAATGCAATCATCTTTGATGATGGCTAGGTAATCAGTTTCTTGTTATTGTTTAGTTTCCAATGTACGGAGCCTTCATGATTGTTTAATCGATTGGTCATTGAGAGATTCGTCATCTCATATCAACTGCTTTACATTTTCCATCTTGTTTGGGAATTTTATGTCACTGGTTCTTTCATTCCAAAGGTTCAACAGAAGTTGAATTTGTTTTGTTTGAATGAATGTTTCTGGTTAAATAGTCTTTCAATTAAAACATTATGATGACATTTTTAATTGCTTTCAATAAATGAAATCATACATGTAAAAGGTAAATTTCATTTTTAATTTACTGTGAAGGAATATATTTAACGTCTTGAAACTTGATTCTCTTTTAGAAACTAGGCTCATACCTTTCTCTTGATGTTTCTTCCAGAATAATTCTACTTCGCTGAGAACAATGTATCTAACTATCTAATTAAAGTTTTATATTTTAATTCTTAAAATTATGGAATGCTTTTACTCACTGGAGCTACAATGATGTACTTTTGGTAAGGAGTGCCTATTATGGCATTTAAGTGAAAAGGTAGAAGTCCCTTGCATAGAGAAGGAAAAAAAAAAACAAAATTATGGAATCCTAAATGATAGATGTTAGTCTATGATGACAAAGCCATGTTTTGTCTTTATTGGTTATAGAATGCTTGGAAAGAAATCACTATGATAATTTACTCTTCTTATCATTTAGATTTATTTACATCTCGAGATAATAAAATTAATTTCGTTCCTTGGCACATTAAATCATCTTTCTTGAATCCTAATCCTAAAAGACATAATGAGTAGGGTTAGAGATGATATTTGATTTGCAAAATTTGATTAAATTCTTGTATTTTAATTAGGCTAGCGGATAGCTCTTAAATATGTAGAACATCTTTTAATACAAGTAAGAAACTAATCTGAGCATCTCCTAGATTAACTATTTCTGTTCAAAAGCGATCTGTTGTTCAATTTTTCTGTTGCTTGGTCAGTTGGACATAAGTGTATATGTGATAAATTGTTGTGATTAATGGCCATTGAGTACATTACCCAAAAGTTGACAAAGTTTTATTTGAGATATTTAATCCATGGAGACGAGAAACTCGCTTGATTCATCAATGAATTAGTATGTGAAGGTTTCTCGAGAGCCTTTAGTAGAGTTCTCAACTAATCAATCACATTCTTGTGAAGTCCCCGATGTTGCTGTACTATTTTTTCTTTTCTTTTCAGAAAATTACGGTTATTGTAGGCGACAAAGGTTGACGACAATGAACTTGGATCACCAATGAAATTTTGATTTGGATATGCTGCACTTCCGTTGATGGAGATGAGAGAGCAACACATTGATAAAAGCGATTATGGATTAAAAAAATTTCAATGTTGAAACTTAATTCAAAGTTGCGATTGAGTTAAGAAGTGGAGATTGTGGCTTGCCTTGTGGTTGGGAAAAAACATGCAATAAATAGAGGTGGCAATATTTGTTGGGAAGGGATCTTATGGTTCATACATATCAACAAAATATTAAAATAATAATAATAATAACAATGTAGCCTAATTATGATATCTGAATAACAAAGATGAATTATTAGGCTTCAATTTCAAAATTAAATATAATTTGAGCAAATTTGATTGAAGTAGTTGCCGAATAAAGAAAGAGATATAACCGAAGCATGTTGCCACATTCCCACGTTGTAGAACTGGTCCATTGCTTCAGAGCAATTGTTCCCTCAATCGCATAAGAGGAAATGGAGAAACAAACTTGGGGGACGTACGCTCACTATCCGATTATGCTCTGGTTCGTTGCTCTTGATCCCGCACCGGTTTTCGAATATGCTCCAACTTACTCCGACGTTGGTACTTCTCAAATTTCCTATTTCCTCACCTGTGACCGAATAGCTCCTCTCTTGTGAATTCGATCACAATCTTCCAGTTCAATCACACCTCCAATTCCTCCTCCCCAATCGCCACACCCAGACAGAGACACACCGCATGGAAGTCTCCCGAGCCGCACCTCTCGTGCCGTATGAGAACCTGACCTCACGCCGCCTGGCCTTGAGTCGTTGGCTTCAGCCCGCTGTTTTCCCTATACGTTCCACATGACAGACCCGCTCAGGTCTCCTTCCTGCGTAGGTGTCCTATTTCGAGCAAGATTGAAGCCTTCAATCTGGCCAATCCAAGCCCAATTGGGATTTTGTCTTTGGTCGAGCCCCTTTTCAATTCCGCCTCCGACCGCGACTTTCGCACGCCTCCGTGCCCGACCTCCAGACCAATCCGCCTCCTTCCTCTTACCCTAGCGACTCGATCGCTATCTGCGTCCAACTTCAACACACACGAACCAGCACACTCACATCCGAAGGCCTCACACAAACAAGAATCGCAAACCGAGGCTCTGCCCTCCTAAGCCTGATTCCACGGTTTCTTGAAACATGAGCGAAAGAAGCAAAGAAGAGTGGTTTATTATATTCTATTATTAATATTATTAAAAACATTATTAATTTTGATTAATAATAATGGTAATTATTATTATCAAAAGAAATATAACAAACATCACAATCAGCAATCAAAGGATTTGAAGACAATTTGCAGGACCAAACAACATCCCAAAGCCTATGGCTGTTGAGTCCTATCCGGCTGGGCGGACTAGAAAAGGCAAGTGCCCTCCCCTACCTCCCCGCGAGCCCCTCGGGGGAGGTGACATTGGAATGTTGTCGGAATTTCCCTTAAAATACTGGACTTAAGCGGATTTTTGAAATTTTTTTGAAATCATTTAATTTAACTTAAAAATAAAATAATAATAATAATTAACTAATTATATTAAGTAAATGAGCAAAATTAAATAGTTAAATTAAGTAATTTAATTAATTTTAAAAGTGAAATTTAAACTAAGATTCAATAAATGCTTTATTAACTCAAAACTTTAATTGAAACTAATTTAAACTTTAACTTTAATCTATTTAATCAGATTAAGTAATTTAACATAAACTTCAAACAATCAATTTAAAATTCAAACGACCAAATTAAAATAAAAAATATATTATATATATATATGAAATGAACTTAAATTTCACTTAAAATTAAATAATTAATTAACTTTAAAATCTAATGTTAAACTGCAATTCGATTTATTGTCAAATTTAAAAGTTAATTGAAACAATTAATTTAAAACTTAAAATAAAACTAAAAGTTTAATCAATTTAAAATTTAAAATTTAATTAAATTACATCTAATTAAAGAAACAGTCAGTTCAATTTAAAACCTTTTAACATTAATTAGGCCAATTGATCAATGAACTTAATTAATAATAATAAATAATAATATATATAAACAAGCAATTAAATTTAATTAATAACATAATTAAATTAATTGAGTAATTTTAAAATGCATTTTAAAGCTTAAAATTTAAACAACGAGCTGAGCAATCTAATTTTTAATTTAAAAATTAAAATTTAATTTAATCAATTATCTCAATTCTTTAATTAAAGCAATTAACTTCAATTAAAAAATTAAAAAATCATAAAAGTCAAATTTCCACTAATGTAACCTAAGTACAAGCTACTAATATTCAAACACAAACTCTCAAACAGCTCTCCAACAACAACTCTCTGAGTAAAACAAACAAACAACTCTCCTCTAAACATGCTCTCAAACTCTCAGCACCCTCGGGCTCTTAGTAACAGATAGCTGCAAGGCTCTTAGTAACAGATAGCTGCAAGCTACCTGTGAGCTCTCTAAACCTCTACAAATTATAGCCCCTGCAGCTGCAAGCTGTAACTCCTGTAAACGGCTGGTCACAAACATCTACAAATAAGTAAACAAAAGTTAACACAGAGTAAATAAATTTAGTGCTCGAAAGAGTAAAGCCAACTACTAAAACTAACTGCTAAAGCGAGTACTGAAAGAGAAAAATAGGGCACTATTGTAGAACACTAGTGCCGGGCTAGTAGACAATTGAAAATTATAATTTAGTGCCATGCTAGCAAACAACTATAAACAAGAGCCTCTACGGTTATAGTCAAACTTATCCTAAACATACACCAATGGACCATTTCTAAGTGAAGCATCAAGCCCCATACATTAGGAAAATAACCCTAAAATCCATTCACACCGAATGGTGTGTAGCTTAGCCTATAGTGCTAGTTTGTAAGACCTACTTTCCGACAACTTCTAATAGAAGTCGTAAGTCCAATTTTTAGGGGAAATCTCTAGTTAGTAGCCTAACCCTAGACCCCTATGTGGACTATCTTTAATAGAAGCCATAATACCCGCTACTTGGGCTACTTTCAAGTGATGCAATAAGACCCACTTCTAATCCATACTTGGGCAACCTCTAATAAAGGCCGTAAGACCCACCACTACTCGGGCTACTTCCACACTATAGATAACTCGCAAACGGGATCATAATACCTAACCTAAATATAAACTATGGGTAACTCTTAAGCGGAGCTGCAAGTCCCAACCCAAACCATAATAAAATTAAAATTTACATCTACCCACTTCAATTTACTTGAGATCACTGAGAGGAGGTAACCCATGACTGCTAATCAGATTCCCTAAACACTACAAATAATGGTTGTTAGTGTTGGTAGATTGAAACTCACGGTATACTCGAGACGACGGAGCCATTGGATCTTGATCGGGTGTACCTTCATCCCCGATAACTAATATTAAAACACTTGCACACTTCTACACTTCTTGTACAACTAAATATCCTTTTATTCTTAATCGATAGTGCTTTTCAATGCGTTAAAAGGGGTAATTAATTATGACGGCTTGTGCTCATAGGAAGTGAAGTGAAACTTCAGAACTAAATAAACTATGATGCCAATCATTAAGGGAAATCTGATTAAATTAAAAATCCAATCTACCTTGCGAAAAATGGGACCTTAGGCTTGTGAAATTGGGGTTTGTGCCGTAGCGGCAACATTTTCACCCTTTCTCGAGGGTGAACAAATGCGTTGGGGAACTTTAATGAAGGCTGAAAACCAGTCAGACATAAGATTGGGACAATAAGAAATTGAGTTCTTCAACTTTAATGAAGGCTGAAAACCAGTCAGACAGAAGATTGGGACAATAAGAAATTGAGAAAAGAACTCGGGTCTCTGTTACCTTGTGTGAAAAAGATGGTTAGGAAAAATGATTCTTCTATTATTGATGAATGCATGTTAACATATATAGACCTCTATAGGGAAAATGAAAGGAATCTAACCAACATTAAAACATAAAGAATATATACAACAGTACAACATTGGCCAAAAATTATGTAACTTTTGATGTACAAATGTACTATAGACACCCCAAAACGCCATGCCCTGGAATATCCAAATGAATCTATTGAGTCCTTCAATGCACATGGATGTTGTTTGGGGCCTCCTAAACTTCCTTTTTGAGGCAATCGAGGCTTCCAATATGTTTTACAACTATTTGTGGTATTATTTGCTGACAGAATTCCTGGGCGGATATGATGGTTGGACGGAGGCATCTTTTTATAGTTCTTAGATGCACCCAAGTTGGATGTTTGGGGTGGTTGATACATATTAGAATATTTTCAGCCACTGTATTTAGTTAATGGCTTTCACGCTTTTGATTTTGATCTGGTTTAGTTGTTTTTAAGCTTTATATTCTTCAATTATTTTAGTTTAATGTTTGTGTCATTATATGCAAATATGACTCTAATTCCACTTTCCCTATGTGATTTCCTTAGCGTAAGCAGTTTTAAAATTTTTGTTCGAATTTCAGTCTCGAATACCCTGCGTAATTCTTTTTAATGCTGCATACTTTTTTTTTCTTGAAATTGGGCTGGTTGTCTTAATATGTTATCATTAAAGTTATTCTTATGGGGGTTTGTAAATGCAATTACTATGATTTACTAGTGTGGTCTTTGGCTACCCATGTGATGCTTTTAGCATGTAGATTATCAACAACACTTGGATAATAAACTAGGTTATTTATTTTCTTAAATTTCCTTAGTAAGGTATCACCTTACCGAATCATGAGCTTTTGTTTGGGCAATATCTGTGAATTTAATGCAATATGGTACTTAAGGTGAGATTTCATACCTTACACATACTAATGTTGATTATTGTTTTCTAACTGGATGCAGAAACTCCATGCATGCTTAAATATTATTTTCTTACTGACAGGTGACATTCATGGGCAGTATTCTGATCTTCTCCGTTTATTTGAATATGGAGGACTCCCCCCACAAGCTAACTATTTGTTTCTTGGTGACTACGTTGATCGCGGCAAGCAGAGCATTGAAACTATATGCCTTCTTCTGGCATACAAGATAAAATATCCAGAGAACTTTTTTCTTCTGAGAGGAAACCACGAGTGTGCATCAATCAACCGTATATATGGTTTTTATGATGAGTGCAAGAGAAGGTTTAATGTTCGACTATGGAAGGTTTTTACTGATTGTTTTAACTGCCTCCCAGTTGCTGCTCTTATTGATGAGAAGATCCTTTGCATGCATGGAGGCTTGTCTCCTGATCTGAAAAACTTGGATCAGATCCGTAATATTGCTCGCCCTGCAGACGTCCCTGACCAAGGTCTTCTTTGTGATCTACTATGGTCTGATCCTGATAAAGATATTGAAGGCTGGGGAGAGAATGATAGAGGTGTATCTTATACATTCGGGCCAGACAAGGTTGGCGAGTTTCTTCAAAAGCATGACTTGGACCTTATCTGCCGTGCACACCAGGTAAGAAGAGCTTGAGGGCTTGAAGTGCTACATTTACATGTGTTTCTTGTGTAAGAGAACAAGCTTCTTTCTATAGCATCACATGTTGGGATGCACTGACACTCTCCTCAAAGAGGCGTGCAGTGTCCGACACCGTGTCCGACACGACACTCGTCCGACACTTGTCGGACACGTCGAAAATGTGTCCGATTAAAAAAAATATTAAAAACAAATTGGACACGCGTGTATCTTAAATATTTTATAATTTTTTTTTTAAAATAGAATTTCTTATATTTGGCAAGATTTAAACTAAATTTCTTATTTTCTATCCACAATACCAAATCAACGTCTGCATTTAATACCCATTCATCGATTATTCTCATTTTCATTTCTCTTTGACAGTGAAGGTATTTTCATCTCCTCTCTTTTTGCACAATTACAAATCTTTCTCTTGTTGAACTAGAGTTGAAAGCAGTGATATTCAATGATGATGATATTGAAGGCAAAAAACAAACCTCTAAAGCTAATCATAGTAGTTGAAGCTTGAATGCTTGATGTTGTAGTAAGTGATTATTTGCTTATATTTTTGTGGTTGTACTAGATATTTTGTACTAAATATTTTATATTATAAGCTAGACAAGTTATCATGTTATTCATTTATTAGTGTTTGTCATTTTTAATATGATATTACATTTATATATATATATATATATATATATATATATATATATATATATATATATATATATATATATATATATATATATATATATATATATATATATATATAAGTGTATTGCCGTGTCCGTGTCGTGTCGTGTCCGTGTCGCCGTGTTCGTGTCCGTGCATCGGTACTAAGTACAAAAACTCATATCCTGAATGTAAATCTTTGATAAAATGTTTGCCATACTCTTATAACATTCTGTAAAAATAGAAAAAAAAAAAAAACATTATTGTTTTTTTGGGCTTGAGGAAGCTGGCTAACTCGTATTGGCCACCTTCTTGAACTGTATATGCTATATTGTTCAATCACTTTATAAATAGCTCCAATTCTCATGCAACAAAAATATTGGCATTAGTAGGATTATGATGAGCTGTATTTACTTTTATAACTATAGCCCGAAAAAAATAAACAGGCAGCTCCTATTTTTTGCTCTTTTTTTCTCCTCTTTGTTAAGCTCTCTTCCACACTGAGTTTGTTAAAGTTCATGGTTGAACTTACTCCACTATTCATTATTTTTTGCTTTATGTAGGTTGTTGAAGATGGCTATGAGTTTTTTGCAAATCGACAGCTGGTGACAATATTTTCTGCACCCAACTATTGTGGGGAATTTGACAATGCTGGTGCTATGATGAGTGTGGATGACACTTTGACTTGTTCATTTCAAATTCTGAAACCATCTGATAAAAAAGGAAAATTTGGGTTGGGGAACAACTTGTTGAGGCCAGGAACACCTCCTAGAAAGGTAAGTTAGATATCTGATAAAAAATGTGATTCAACAGCTGCTGCATCATTGAAAAAAAAAAAAAAGGTTTTAAATTTTAAAATGAGTATCTCTGTTCAGGTTTGCAAGTGGATTTATATGCGCATTTGTCATCAGAAGATGGTTTATATGCTCATGTGCCAGTTTCTGTTAGACATAATTTTAGTTGCAAACTTTACCTTTTCTTATATATATATATATATATATAGAGAGAGAGAGAGAGAGAGAGAGAGAGAGAGAGAGAGAGAGAGAGAGAGAGAGAGAGAGAGAGTATATGATAAAATTCCAAGAGAAGTGCTTTGGAGAGTTTTGGAAAAGAAAGGGGTTAATAATGTTTATATTCAAGTTTTTAAGGATATATATGCAGGAGCTATTACAAACAAGGTGGTTTGATCAAGTTTTTTCCTATTTTAGTTGTATTACATCAAGGATCAATTATAAGCCCATATCTTTTTGCTTTAGTCATATGGATGTTCTCACTAGACATTTGCAAAATGTTGTACCCTGGTGTATGCTTTTTGTTGATGATATTTTTCTTGTTGATAAGACTAGAGAGGTAATTGAAGGTAATTTGAATTATAAAGGTGAACCTTAGATTCTAAAGGTTTTCGTTTGAGTAGATCTAAAACTGAATATATGGAGTGTAATTTTAGTAATAATAGATCTAGAGGGGGGATTGTGACTTTGGGTAATCAAGTCATTAATAAGAGTACACGTTTTCGATATCTCGGGTCTATTGTTTAGAGTGATGGTGAAATAGATGGGGATATTATTAGTAGAATTCAAGTTGGATGGTTGAAGGCATCAGGCTTGTTCTGTGATAGAAAAGTCCCCCCAAACTTAAGGAAAAGTTCTATAAGATGGTGGTTAGACCTGCAATGCTTTATGGTGGAGAATGTTGCCCATTAAAAGAGAAGCATAATATTAGATCGTGTTACAGAGATGAGGATGCTTTGGTGGATGAGTGACTTTACTCTTAGATACATGATACTAAATGAGCATATACATGAAAGTTTGGAGTAGCTCCAGTGGAAGATAAGATTAGAGATGCCTTAGATGGGTTGTCACATAAAACGGCCGTCTTCCGATGACCCAGTTAGGAAAGTAAATGTACTAGATTTGACTTATGTTAAAAAAAGTAGAGGTAGACTTGAAAAGACTTGATTAAAAAATATTAGAAATGATCTTTCTTTACTAGGTTTAAATGAGAATTTAACTCTTAATAGGACAATGTAGAAAAAGAATTCATGTAGCCGACCCCACATAGTGGGATAAAGGCTTAATATTGTTGTTGTAGTTGCATTAATTTTGCCAGACTATTCCGTACTTTTTCAGCCACTCTGTAATCTCTCATTGGAATTTTATTTGAGCATTGTACATTTTTCTTCCGCTATCAAGTGATTTTAACCTTTTGTTTGCATTGTTATGCTTCATGTGAACTATAATTTTGATGGATATCCGAAAACCGTTTTTTAATTTCAGTTTTCATTTCAGGTTTCAATGGATTTCAGTTTTGATAATTTTGGTTACTTTGGGTATTTTGCCATTAGTTTCACTTCAGATCTTTTTGTTGAGATTTAATATGATCAAATTTAAAGAAAATCTAACTACTTATACTATTATATAATATGTGCATTATTGTATTTAAATAAATTCTTTTTTAGTAAAATGGTTGTCCTATATATCCATTAAAGTTCTAACTTAAAGATTACAGAATTTATTATGCACTCCCTAATGAGAAAAACTTTATATGAAATTATTAGCCATCATTTCTTCTATGCAATGCGAACATTGATTTTAAATACTTACAATTTATATAATTTTGTTTCAACCAATCCAAGACATGTAGTGATGGGAGCTTCGTGCACTGGGTTATGCTCTTTTTTGCATTCTTATGCTTATTTGGTAGAAGTGAAAATGTTAAATTATATGCAAGAAATGGTTCATAAAAAATAAGCTAATCATAGAATTCCATATTCTATAAAATATAAATTAGTTATATTAGTTCAATTAAAATTTTGGCTTGGTTGATAAACCAAGCATTATTGTTACATTCAATGTTCATAGATTTGCGAACCTAACGAACATCCATTTTCTTGGTTTTAAGTGGAATTGGGGTTAGTAGAACTGTAGAAGGGCCTTGACTTACAAGATCCACTTGTGTAGCTCTCTGTTTTAAATTGCATCATACGAGGCGTGCCTCAAGGCATCAAGACTGCACAAAGAATTGCATGTTCTTGTCTAGTACAAGTTGCATTCTCTCCCTACCTACAGCCCTCCTCTATTGCTACCAGTGAACCCTTGTGAGCCTAACACCAACTCCACCTCCACCTCCTCCTTCTCTTTCTTACTGAACTTTTTTTCTTTCTCAATATTCTTCCACCTCTCTCAAATTCTTTTCTTGAAAATTTTGAAACCTTATTTTTTTGTTTGAATAAATCCATTTTACTTACATGGCTAAGATTGCTTGTTTCATTATTTGCATGGTTTATTGTTCTCAACTTTGAATCAATTGTTTCATTCTAGGGTTTGTTGAAAATGTTTAGAGGCTAGGAAGAATGTACGTTGGGTCATAAGGACCCAACATGGAAATACAACGTTCATGTTGATGTAGGAGGCGATGATAAAACTTATGTATATTTATTATTTAAAATGTTATTATTATGACAAGGTGGTTAATGGTGACATAATCAGAATGAAGGAACACTTACTTGAATCACACAACAATGTAACACCATGTGCCAAAGTGCTAGAAACAATTAAAGGAGGATATCATATCGTACATGAACAAGTCAAGAATGTTGAAGCATCTGGCGCAACGACATTTTGATGACAGAGTGAATGTTGGATTGTAATATGGGAGCAAGCATAGTGGTCGTGACTCCTTATCATTATTGATGCTCATATCCAGTAAGAATGCGACATGGATCATTACATGGTGAATCAGGAGGATAATAGACATGGAAATAGACCTTCTACATCATAGAAGTTGCCCAGATAGATTGGTAGGGAGGCATGCCCATGTATGAATATAGGCAAATTATTTTATGAGAATGCTATCCCATTAATGTTGCAACCTTCCATTCCTATTACAACATAATCCATTCCATCTGAGCTTATGGGTGAGGTTTGAAACCCTCATCCATGTATGATTTGAGAACATTGTTTTTGGAGCCAACCAACACTAAAAAAAACATTGAAGAAATTAAGAAGACTTGGATCATAACATGTGTCACTATCATGTCTGATGGATGATCTGATATAAAAAACAGAAGCTTGATTAATATGTTGATAAATAATTCATACTACAAAATTTTCTTGAAGTTTATTGAGGCTTGTGACCATGTCAAGGATGCTGAGTTTTTTTTTTTTTTGGTTTACTTGACCGTATCATTGAAGAGATAAGGGAGCACTTGGTTCAATTAGTGACAGATGATGTCGATGCTTATAGGGAAGCAGGTATAAAATTGATGGAGAAAAGGAGGCACGTATATTGGATATCATATGCCATACATTATATAGATCTGATGCTTAAGAAATTTAGGGAGTTTTTATAGCATAAGAGTTTACTAACTAAAGCCAATATGATCAACAAATTTATATATAATCATTCTTGGGTCTTAGCATTGATGAGAAAATTCTGAAAGAAAGATTCTAAGGCTTGTTGCAAGAAAATTCTCTAAGAAAAAGATTCTAAGGCTTGTTGCAATAAGATTTGCCATATCTCATCTGACATTGCAAAGTATGTTGGAGGCAAGGCAGCCTTTAAAGGATAAATTTACTTCAACCTAGTGTTTGAGTTGTGCTTCGGCAAGAAGAGCAGAGAGAAAAGAGGTTAGAAAAATTATTCTGAATGCTAGATTATGATAGATTGTAACTATATGTTATAAAAACAACTTGGCCATTGGTGCAAGTATTGAGGATAGTCGATGTTGAGAAGAAGCAATTAGTAGGCTTTATATATAATGCGATGGATGAAATAAAAGAGCAAATTGTTCTCAATTTAACAGGAGAAGAGGGTAGCTATAGAGAAATGTGAGATTTTATTATTGAAAGTGGGAGGTATAGTTTAATCGTCTGTTGAACTCAAAGGTAGAAAAAAAAAAAGGATATCGCCAAAATCATTACTTGTCGCAAATCCCTGCCGAAGCCCCGTCCTACAGTCTGCAAACAATGCCGCTTATGAACAAGTTGCAGTTGCCCATACCTGCGTGTGGAAGACTTCGCTTCCCGCTTGCGTTAAAAGGAGGTCGAACAGAGCCCTTCCCTTCTTGGTTTTTCTCCATTCGCAAGCCTCCTCCCTGTAGCAAGTATGGAACTCCTTCCCCAGTCGATCGAAGACCCCTAGTTCCGCCTCTTCCCCTCTATCTGACGCCGAACCATGTTCTAACTCCAACCTCGCACCCAACGTTTCGCAAAGCAAAGCCGGTCCCGACTCTTACCTTTAGCCGACCACTTCCACTCATCCAGTAGCCGACATCCATCCAACTCTCGATCTCCCTACCTATCTTCAATTAAGGCCCGATCAAAGCCTTACCTAGCCAAACTGTGCCTTTCGCCTCTGCCTGCTTGCTCTCTGCCCTAGTCGAAGCCTTCGACAACATTCCCTTGCCTGTTGGTTCAAAAGTTATGACATTTTGATTGGTAGTAAAGAAGGAGCTCGCTCACTGTGAAGATAACTTTATCCCTATCACGTGTTTATTTGGCCAAATATCGTAAATACCTTGAGTTTGTTGAGGTAAAGAATGAAAACAGAGGATTTAACTTGTTATGTGACGGGATTTATCTTAAATCCTGCTCAAATTTTCCTTAAAAATCTTGCTAATGCCAAAAGAAGAGGATTTAACTAGCTATGAGATTTAGCAATTTCCTAAATTCTTGTTAGCATGATTTGCATAAATCTTGCTCCAATCTACATAAATCCTGTGAAGTGTGTCAATTGTAATTTATATTTTTAATTAGTTATAATTAATTCGTATTAAATATAATAAATTATTATTAATTATAATATATCTATGTTAATTTATAATTATTTTTTAATTATAATTAATTTTTAAATTATGATTAATTTAAGTTAATTATAATTAATTTTGGTTAAGTATAATTAATATTTATTGATTAATTATAAATAAATTAAGTTAATCATAATTATTTTTTTTAATTATAATTAATATCATTAATTATAATTAATTACTCTTAATTGTAATTGGTTGACAATATGTAAGTGCTTTCCTCGTCTTGATCCACGTGCCAACTCCGCTGTCGACACACATAGGTATAACTTTTTTAACTCAAAACCCTATTTTTGTCGTTAACAGCGTGCCAGAAAACCACCCATGCACGCTTTTCTCTACCGTGGTGGGAAGGGAACCCGGTGCGACGCCTACAACGAGGCAGGTAAAATCCCGTGCACATTTTTCTCTAGCGTGGCGGGGATGAATATAAAACTGCGTATTTCTAAACAGGTGCTCGAATACCCATGCTTGCCTTTCTCTGGCATGGTGGGATTGAAGACTTTTGGCCTTAGTTTCATCTGACACCATTTGTGCATGTTTTTCTCTAGCGTGGCGGGAGGCTTAGACTCCTGAAATTTCCCCTAAATAGGAGAGGCGTCGGGATGCTGCTGAAATTTTGTCTGAAAAAGGATAAGAACTTGAATTCAAAAGGACAACAGGCGACTGTATTTGGATTGAATTTTAGCATCAAGTGAACTAAATGAAACTTGAATTCAAACTTGACTACAAAGAACTTGGACTCAAATCTGACTTGGACTTAAATGGACCTTAAACAAATGATATTGAACTCAACTTGAATTTGGGCATAAATGAAATGAATGATCAATAAAGAAAATAATTTGAATGATAACATAAAATTTTCAGTGATATATTAAGGCATCATTGAGATGCAAGTGTTAATGAACAAATTTGCTATTTAAGTCACCTTTACTTGACGAGGAGAGACTGGCAACATCCAATGTGACTCATCCACAAGTAACAACCAAGTGGCTTGTGGCAAATGAATTTTCAAATGCCATTTACTTGCAAGTAAACATAAACAGACTATAGCCAATGGAAGATGACATATAAGTTAACATATGAACAATTCACCTCAATTATGAATGGTATGTTGATGGATAAGAGGTGGAGGATATATGGTGAATGTGATGACTTCCTCACACAACTATGATGCACTATCTACAAGTGAAGGACTTATGACCAGGTTGCAAACATATACATAAGCATATACAGAGTATACATGAGGATTAATGTGTGGTGTTTACATCAATTTTACAAGCAAGCGCATTGAACAATGATGCTCCCAACAAGATATCCATGAGTGACAGCAAGATGTCTACCATGACACGCTCATGAGTAAAGCTTGGAAATCTCATATCTCTACAAGGCATGGTAATACAAAGACCAACGATAATTGTCCATATCATTGGCAATAATACTGTGGTGAGTACACATATCCATCCCCTAAAAGAAGAAAGAAATACTGACATTGGAGGGATTAGAGGATGATGATTGTTTGCAGCTCTTCAACAACCATACATTTGCTAATATGGAGAATCATGATGATAACAAATTATAGTTAAGAAGCTTTCAAAATCTAACCAGAACGATTCGACATGTAGTTAAAATGATGATGTGATAAAACTAGATACATTCAATTGAAATATCAACACACAATGTATCATGTCGACTAGAGTTAATGATTAATATTTGACAAATGACTGTTAAAGATTAATGCAAAGTTTGATGACCCAAACTCATAATTACAAGTAGAAAGTATATTTGATACTCCAATCATCCCAAGGGTTGTGACAATTATTTGAGAAATGAGTGTCTCACATGGTTCTCCTGGACATTCTGATGTACCTTCAATCACTACAATGTTTGCTCGAGTCAGTAATCATTGATTTCAATGTATATGACATCAGCAAGGACACAGTCACCCAAGGTTGAAATGATTGATTCTTTATTTAAGTCAATAACATAAAATGATGATGATGGCGTAATCGAAGAGTTGCCCATTAATTTCTATACAATTTCTGGGAAAAGAAAGCCAGATTAAATCATTATGGAGTGAGTGAATCTCAGTGTCCTGAACATTGAGTTGAATGAGATTATTGAGGCTTGCAAGTTTCTCGATAAACGGTGGTCGTGCACCCAATACACCATCCACAGGAAAATGCTGAAAGGATTAAAACAAAGATGAACTATGAGCCACCGTATAAGACATGTTAAATTTTCAAAATTGCCCCCGCACGTGCACTGTAATATGTATGCATATAAGTACACAAAAGGGTCAAGTGCAATCACAAAATCTGCATGAGCCTCGGTGAGCGTGACACACACGACGTCTAGGGATGCTTCATTGGTCAATAAATGAGCATAGTTCGAGCCCGATACTTCTATATAGATGGATAAGAGTCGACACGGCTCAAACTATCAAACAGATATACGGTCAAGGTGTCAACCGAAATATTTGTTCTATACATTATATAAGACTTTCAAGGCCTATGAACAGGGAAATTAATCAACAAAAGCCGAAAGCCTATGAAACCGGATCCTCTGTCGACATCTTGACAGAGTCGACAAAGTTCAATTCATAAATGAAAATGACCCCAAACACCCTGATGATGGTCATGTTGACAGAAAATTTCAACCGGAGGGGTTAATTCTAAATGTTTTAAAATGCTATCCCAAATACCCTAAAATCTAAAATAAAAAAAAAAATCATCCAATTCCAAAATATTTAAAATTGAAATAAACTATTGAGCATTTAAAGTAAAAATCCATCAACTCTCCGCAACAGTTAGCCGAGGTGGAGAAATTAAAATTTACTTCAGCTCACATAGAGCTAATACCTAGTCGAAAATATCACTAGGATCCATTCTCAAATAATCTTCTGTCCGTAAGGACGTGGTACGTGTCCTCTAACCGGAGGTTTTGCCGCCAAATGACACCACAGGATAAACGATTATACATTGTTTAAAATTGCACAATAAGAGGCTCTCCTTGAGGCCCGTCTCAGCGCAATTCTAGTGAAAAATGCCTTGAGGCTTACGCCTCTAGCTCTTTTATGAGGCTTGCGTCTCAGCTTGGCTGAGGCTCGCCTTGAGGCACGCCTCGCTAGCGTTAGGCTTATGTCTCACCCTATTTGTATACTTTTTTTTTGTTAAAACTAACATAAATCACGTCTTCATGCACATTCAAGCGCAACAATTTCCTCTCGATTGCCTCTACCTCTATCCCGTAGCCAACATCGTTATAGTCATCACTGACAATCGCTTAAAAGCTGCACACAACCACCCTAAAAATTTTGGAACATTAATATCATATTTATGTTGATGAAAATATTTCTAAAAAATAAATATGATTGAAATAAATTAAAAAGAAGCATATTAGGAGGCATTCAAATCTATCGAATGAGGTGGGTGATAAACCAATTTGTTATGCAATAATTCAGATAAAGACCACCTCAGTGATGACATTGTAGATAATTCCTAAGTTGTTGCTAACTATTCCAGCTTTTAAGAATTAAATTTAAATGAGTAGAGAATTGAGTAAAAAGAAAATTTGGAGTTGAACTTGATGTTATATGATAGTTTTATGCAATTTCTATATTTAATATTGTTTTGCTTTTATAATATTTGGATTTTAATTCTATTTCCCGCAATTTATTTGTCACTTTAGAACTGTAATTTTTGGTTTCATATGTATGTAAATTTATTAATTCATAATTAAATAGGAGTTAATATGTCATAATTTAACATATTATTTATGTATTATATAAAAAATCACTTTAGATATTTATTATTACTTTACGCAATTTTTTTATTTTGAGGCTTACGCCTCAAAACGCTTTGAGGCTTATGCTTCGCCTCATGAACAAAAAACGCCTCAATACCCAATTGCGCAATTTTAAACATTTCGATTATGATCCGGGGCCCTTTGAACCGAGTGGTTCTACAGTCAAATGACACCACGATATAACAGTTATGGCCATAGCCAATACATTCCTTAGTGGAATAAAATCTTTGAGATATGAATCAATAAGATATAATCGATAGGACACAAAGCTCTCTGTTAACTAAGGTGGATTAAAATTTGTTCCCTTAGACAAACATTCACCCCAGGTCTACGAGGTACCCTTGGACGAAGCAATCCATAGTTACTGACAAGGATCATTCTGTCAGGTTGGGTCGACTACCTCCTCTGACTAAGTAGACTAGGGACCACAATGGCCCGAGATGATGGAACCATGGGATCTTGATCGATTCCATCATTCATTCCCTCACCATCCGCTTTAAGTGCAAGATGGTGAAATCTCTAATTTTAAATATTAAGTCTCCAATTGCCAGATCTATTAAACCTTCAAACCTTACCATGCTGCTACTATATACCAGATAATGCGTATTTATGCGTATCTGATTGACGATTAGCCTTAATCAAAAGTTCTATCTCGTTATCGGGGTGGGTAATTAACTATAGGGGCTTGCGCCTATAGGAAACCAAGACTCAAATCATAAAGTCCTCGCAAAATGAGGGTGAAATCTCTGGGTAGTGTCTTATCTACAATCCCATCTGCCTTCCCAAAATTTACCCCGGAACTTAATTCCGTTAAAACTCCCCTGAAAAAAAGTAGCGGGGGAGGCCGGGGCCGAATTTTTGGAGCCCACATTGTCATTTACTTGTCACAAGCTACTATTTGAATCCACAATTTCATCATGCATATTATAAGTCAACAAATTTTAAGATTAAATTGAGTCTATATAATTGTATGGATAGACTTATTGGTGATGCATCTGAAAGAATAAATACTGAAATGTAGTTAGCACCTTTCAGAAGTAGGGAGAATTTCTTTGGGCTGTGACAAGCAAAAGAAAGTGGCAAAGAGATCTCTAGGTAAATTCATTTGTTTCTATTTTGCTAGAGAAAAAAGTAATATATCAAAATTATTTCTTCTACTTATACTTATTTTTTCATACCTCATTTGAGTGGTGAATTCAATTTGGTGATGACACTCAAGAATTTCAGCATTTCACGGTTAAGGTTTTGAGATTGACATGCTCTTTATCCAAATGTGAATGTAAATGGAGCATTTATTATCAAGTTTATACCAGAAGGAGAAGTCTTCTAAGAACTTTAAGGATGAATTTCTTGGTATACATCTTATACAATAAAAGATTCAAAAAAAAAAAAAAAAAAAAAAAAGGTTGGAGGATGATGTAACTCATGGTTGCTTACAATGTTATTTTTTTAGGGCAGATCTAAATTTTTTTTGCACAAGGTGAAAGTCATAATTAGCTCATTGACTCATTACTAATAGTCAATAGGCTCCCAAACCTAATATTCGTAATTACAACACAGCTTCCTAACCTAAAGCTATATTGTAACCAAGGCTACTTATAATCATGACTTGTTGACCAATAAATTTTTGGATGATGGAATCATGAAACCTTGACAATTTAGTCAAACCTTTCCTGCAATTATTCCCCAACACTTGCACCTTCCCGAGAAGATTTATTCCAGAATGCTTCAATTGATCAATCTCCTTAGTCGAGAGTGTTCTCTCGAATGGGAGTGGTAATTAATTATGGTGCTCTTATTTAAATTCTCAACCCTTATTTAAATAAATACACATCTGATATCATATGTTAATTTGGTTAAATATAAATTCAACCTTCCTAATTTTTTTTTTCTATTTTTCAGTCCTGAGGTGACTCGTGAATATTTTTCTTGAGCAGTCAATTACTAGTCCTTGTGCTTCTTTCTAAAGAGTTGATATGAACTTTTTATAGTTCATGAATGTTTTTTTCCCCTGATTTTGCCACCTTTTGAAAAGAAAAAGTCAAACTAGTGAGTGGTAGTTCCTAGTATAATGCCACGGTCTTGGCCTCCAGTTCCTATATTAGAATGAGTGAGGAAGACATGACAATCTTAAGAGTTAGGAAAGCATATCCTTTGATAAAACTATTCGCATTGAGACTTCATACTCCCATCTCTAACCAAAGTTGGCTCTCTTGTCGTTAAGCTGCACTAGTCACTTATATCCCTTGATGAAAAATTCAGTGATTTTTTTTTCTAACATAGCATATTTCTTGCATGAAATTGAATCCTCTGATATAGATGAAGATGGAATTGTTTAATTTTATTAGGTTGGTATCACCCAAAAAAAGAATATTAATCCTTGATTTGAGATTGCTTTTGAGTTCCCCTCTTTATTTATGATAAAACAAAGATAAGAGTTCTTATTTTATTGTGGGAAATTTTTTTCCTGGAATATGATGACTAATAAGCAACATGCATATGTTTGCTTTTTCTTCCTTGGGGGAACAAATTAATTGGTTCAAACAAGGTAAAGAAAGTGTAAATGCCAATTGTAACAATCATGACTAAAAGAGAGTATTGGTTTCAATAGGTTATTATGGCCCACATTGTTGATATGATTGAAGTTATTAATGAGGTGTCTTGGTTTATATTTTATATAGATGATGAAGTTCTACTTACTAGTGAGACATCCATTGAAATAAGTAAAAAAAATAGAGAAATAGAGGAAATCTTTGGAAGATAGAGGCCATAGAATTAGTTGAACATAAGTTTTGTATATAATAGGCAATGTTAGTTGTGTGATATTAGCAATTGATATTCAATTTTATTAGAAGATAAGGTAATACATAAGAGTGATAGGTTTAAGCATCTTGAATCTATTATGCAGAAGAATGAATATTATAAATAAAGATATAACTTTTAGGGGCTGTTTGGCAAAAGTAAGATTTAACTTTAGTTGGATTTAGTAAATCCTGTAAATCCAGGATTTAATAAATCCTGAAAACTATTTGATAAAAGAGTTGTTAAATCCTATTAAATCCTATGAAACCGTTTAGCAACATAATCCAAGATTTAAGATGGTTAGTTATTATTTTAATATGTTATGAATTTAATTGCATGTTACTTATTAATTTTAATTTTAGTTATAATGAAAAATAATTTAATTACTAATTATAGTATTATTTATTAAATTATTTGTTTATGTGTTGATTTAATAAGTATTTGATATCTAATTATATTAATAATTATCTAATTAATTAGTTATTTTTAACTAATACTCCTATTAATGATTTAATTAATTTTAAAGTATTTTTAATTAGTTAATTATTCATTATATTGTTAATTATCTCATTAATCATTTAAATATTATAATACTAATTATTTATTTAATTATCATTTATAATATTATATAGTGATTATTATATTTGAAATTATATTTAATCATAATTATTTTGAAATTAATAATATTTAACTAATAGTCCTACTAATAATTTAATTAATTATTTAGGTATTATTTAGTTAGTTCTAATTATAAATTATATTATTAATTATCTCATTAATCACTTAAGAATTCTCAAGGCTTTGAAAACCGGACCGGTCAATGAACCGGAAAAAGAAGAGGTTAAGGGTTTGATGGTTCGACCGGGGTCGAACCGTGGTCAAACTGGATGACGTAATAAATATTGATTATATTTAAATATTATAATAATGACACAATTATATATAAATAGATAATAAAAATAAGTTCAATTGGTGTGGAAAATATAACAGATGATGCAACTAGTGGTGCTTATTCAAGTACATATCACTGCTAAAACAATTGTTGAGAAACGAACACCACCAAAACATAAAATTACCTCACAAGTCACAAGCATCAACTCATTAACAGAACGCCACATTTTCCTTCCAACATCTTTGCTTGATTGATCTCTTGAACTTCGACCGTGCCACAATTCTTTCACAATGTAGAGCACCTCCTCAACCCTA
This sequence comes from Dendrobium huoshanense, assembly GCA_016618105.1. Taxonomy (NCBI): domain Eukaryota; kingdom Viridiplantae; phylum Streptophyta; class Magnoliopsida; order Asparagales; family Orchidaceae; genus Dendrobium; species Dendrobium huoshanense. Next base: position 10,688,881 of record CM028351.1, read on the forward strand.
AACAATTTATGATATTTCTGTTTAAAAACTGAGCTCCCCCAAGATTGATATGATTTTAATCTTGATTGAAGAAAAAAGTATAATATATTAAAAACTTCATGTTGCATCTATCTAATTTACATTAACAGAGAAACTGAGAAGTATAGATTGGTATGATAAACAATGCAAAAGTTAGTGGAAGATGAGTGTTTGCTGCTCCACAAATCTCATGCATTTGCTGATGTAGAGAACACTAAGGATTTTGTAATTGCAAAATAATTTCGCATTTTGTTGGATATTCCCGAATGCAAGGAGAAGATAGGTCGGCCTACTACCGAATGCAAGGAGAAGGAGAAGCATGTGAAGAACTCACAGTGGGTTGGAGAAGATAACTTGAGGACGAGAGCGAGCTTCCATTCCTGGTCGGCTTCACGAAAGAAACGAGTCATCGCTTGTCAGTTTCGCGCGAGAGAAGAGGGCTTCGCGAAAGGGGAGCGGGGCCGAACAAATGTGAACAGTAGGGTTTTTTTTTTTCATACCAGTTTAGAGCCTTAGACTCATCCAAACCGCATGATCAAATCCAACGGCACAAAATACGCATAACCTGAACTGTCCGGTTATTCGAAATCGGAGTCGGTTTTCCGGTTCGACGGTTGAACTGGCGGTTCGAACAGTTCGCGGTCGGTTCGACGCGAAAACGATTCTTGCTATTCGAATTCACTCCTTTGACAACATTCCCTTCCTGCTGAATCGAAAGTTACGACATTTTGATCGGAAACAACGACGGGAGCTTGCTCGCTGTGAAGGTAATTTTCTCCCTTTTGTGCGCTTCTTTGGCCAAATCCTGTAAATCCGCCGAACTATAGGATTTAATAAATCAGGGATTCACAGCAAACGGGGCGCTCAAATCCTGCATAAATCCTGTTGCTAAGAAGCCCATTAGATTTAACATAAAATGGTTAAAATGGGGAAGTGCTTCATGTTTTTCTGTGTGACAGATTCTTAAATGTAAAGTTTATAAAATCACAATTAGGCTAACAATGTTGTATGCATTTGAATGTTTCACTGGAAAAAAAATCATTGATATTTAAGTTGAGTGTGACTATAATGATAATGTTAATATGAATATAAAGAAAAACTAGGATTAATTAATTAATTAATGGTTATGTTATATGAAATGTGGAATAACATTTATTGATGTTAAGTTGATTGAAAAGAGAGTTGCGTGATATATATATATATATATATATATATATATATATATATATATATATATATATGTAGAATTGACCCATTAGTGAGCTGATCTGATAAATTTATTATAAGAGAATTAATAAGGGAAAAGGGTAGATCTAAGGTTAGATGTATATAATTTATTTGAACTGATTTTAGACAAATATTTTTAGCACCTTAAAGTAAACTCTAAACAAGAATAAAGTGGAAAATGAGGATTAATAATGTTGGACCCGAAATAGTTGGATCAAGGCTAATGATGATAATGAATGGTTCAATCTATAGTCAATCTGTCCCTAAATCAATATATATTTGTAGTCATTTGATTTGAGTTTGAGTTAAGCCAAGTTTGGCTATAGGATGAATCAATTTGATCTCTATCAAGTTAGACATGGTTCTTTAATGTCGATCCAAGCTCTATTTGAGCCAAAAATTAATATGATTTTAATCGATATCCATTCTCTAGAGTCAATAGTCAAACATATATTTATGTGCTCATGAATATCCCCTTGGAAAAATTCTAAGAATTATCTTCTCACTGTTCCAAGATTTACTTGTTTTTTTTTTTCTCCATTATATTGAACTGGATTCCCAGGATCATGAATGTTGGTGTAAACAATTGTGGGTGTTAGAAATATTTTTCTTATTTAAAGTTAGATATTAGCTTTGTTACCCCTTTGCACACTACCAAATTTGTTCTCAAAAACAGCTTGTCATCACAAAAATTTCTAGAAAATAGTAATCAAATAGACATGTGGTAATAGGTTGAAATGCAAAACAGTAAGAAAGCAGCTCTAAACAAATCCTTTGTCGCATAATGGAGTGTTGCTCTCTGCTTACACCTCCTCATTTCAATAACATGTGCTATCATCTAGACATATTATATGAACTAAGTTTGGATGGAGCATTTTGATCCTCATCTTCACTACAGATTAAGAATGCTTTCAATTCAGTTCACATTGAGGAACCCTCCTCTTTTATAGAGAAATAGAAAGCCCTAGAAGTTTCAATGCCTACTTTTCTGTTTTGAAGAGATGGAATGAAGGCATTCATAATAATTTGGGTATGGAAAGGTTTCTTAGAATGGGGAAGATGCCTCCCAGTACATTACCCTTCAATGAATGAGTGGGTGGTTGAAAGTCTCCCCTCTGAATAAATCCTATTGTTTGGGAGATAATAAAGGGGAACTTTGGCTAGCTTCCTTGGAATTTGTATTTTTATCAACTCCTCTTCCCAGTTGTCCTGTCCAAAGAAGAAGTAACAGTCAAATCCTTTTGTTTTGATGGTATTTTGGCAATCTCTAGATGGGAAAAACTCAAAAACATTAAATCAACTTGTTGTTTTGATTTTAAGTCCTTTAGCGTTGCATCAGTATGTCCCATAGCTTTATGAACACAATGACCAAGCAAGTTTCGTTCGCTCTTTCAAGATGTCAATCTCTTTCATTTTTGTGAATTGATGAAACCTACCATGCAAAGTTCTAAAGATTGAAAAGACATGATTTGTATTCCAACAAGTGTATTGGATTCTAGGACTATAATGAGAACAACAGACCAAATAGACATCTCATGAATGCTTCCGGTCACTTAACTTGCTTTTCCAGATTGCCAAAATAGAATTGATGCTCGTGGACAGGCTAGGTCACCCAGCTAAGCCCCTAGATAGATCTTGGATTACTATTTCACTTGAAGAATTGACTGTTGCTAGTCAGTATGCATCTGGGTAGAACTAAGGAAGAGGGAAGTCCCCCCAACCAAATACGGAGACTAATTGATTGACCGCAAGAACCCGTCGAGGGTGGCTTGAATGCTCTCTTTCACTCAACCTAGCTTTGATGACTTGCCTCTTACAGAATTACATGTACTTAGTACACTTTCTCAAGCCAAGAACTTTCATAATTCACAATTAAAATATTCTTTAATTCAAAGAACTATAAGGTTTCTTTTCCCTCTATTTCCAATCTTTCAGAGTTGCTACTTCCTGCCAGATTCCATGCAACTGCAGATCACTAGGATGACACTTCTTAGGGCTTTAGGGATTTGTGTCCTGACAAAAACTTTAAGATTAAGCTGCTTAATATGCAAGTAAGGATTTTTTCGGTGCTGGGCTGGCGAAAATCCCATGGAAGTTTGTGCGACTTAAAGCATGTTAGTTGCTTTTTCTTATCTTAGGATCTTATGCTGTTCAACTAATGCATTCATGATTTCTGAAATCTTTTGCTCTCAATCCTCTACTTCAACTAACATAAGTTCATGTTCTCCAGGGTGGTAAAGGTTAATATCAGCTTCGCATTTGCTTTTATCCATTATATTTTGGTGAACTTTCAGTGCGCTCATTTTGAAGTTTTATGTGCCACATCTATCTTCTTGCTGCTGTGTTATGGAAGCCAACCCTAGTTCTAAAATCTGTGAAGTTATTCAGAATCCTCCGAAATTCCACGAATGTGATTTTGGTTCATGAAAAGCTAAAGCATGTGCTGATCGACATAGGCAAACCTTCTGCCAGCAATTGTAAATTTATTCGGAAATTTGTCCTTTGATTGTCGCACAATTGTAGACTCCAATGTTTAATGCACTTACGGTAGCAGCTTTCTGCAGAAGCTCACTGTTCTTCAGAAATTTGGATATTTTCTATTCTAGTTAGGTTTTCTTTTTATGTTGCTTGAGGATTTACTTGTAAGCTGATAATGACGGTGGTTCTTTCTGAGTAGAATTGTTTTGGTTGATGCGTAAGTTAAGAGTTCCTGTACTGCATGTGATATTTAGACTTGCACAATATTTTTAATGCTTCGTTTGGGATGGTTTTCTTACTGTTTCTTAAAGCAGATTATTGTAAAAAAATAAAATTTTAACTAAAAAGTTATTTAATTAAGAAACAATAAGAAAACTGTCCCAAATAAAACGTTAAGTCACATAGAAAGGAGAGAGCTACGAAGCATTTAGGGCATCTCCAACCGAAAATCTCATTTTTCACTCCAAAATGCAGTGGAGCCGAAAAATGCCGTGATTCATCTCCAATCGAACGTCATTTTGCCCCGTAACCGTCGTTCGCGTTTTTCTTCCGCAAGTTCGGTAGAGACCAACAAAATGACGGAGATGAACAGTGCCACGCCAATATTGGCGTCGCACTGTTCATCCGTGATCAAATGTCATGAAAAATGGCGGTCGGTTGGAGCAAAGCAAGAACGGCAAACAAGTGTTTGTCGTTCCATTGGAGTTGCCCTTAGAAAGGCACAATCCTTAGAGAGAGAGAGAGATCTTTGCAAATAAGCAAATGATAAAAAAGAATTACAAAACTAATTAGTGCATAGTCCACTAGTATATGTAATTAGAAAAAAGAATTATAAAACTAATTAGTGCTTAGGTCATTATTAGTGTGTATTTGGAACTTATGAAACTGCTTCAAGCTTAAGTTTTTGGCTTGTGTTTCAGCCAAAGAAAATGGCAATTATTTTTCTAAACAAAAAAGAAGAGCAATAGACCGAAGGATTGACCATTAAAGTAAGCTGAAAAAAGAATGGTATTAGTCGTTATGAAATCAGCAACTTAAAATATTGCAGCTGTGCATAAATTGCAAATAAGAGTAGCATAAATGTCAAGATGATAAATTCTTCCTTTATTATCATAAATATTTTAGCATGTTACCGTTTTGCATCTTTTATAAGAATTTACTTCTCATTTTCTATTTATTAATTGACCCTTGATGACACCTCTCTAATGGATAATAAGTGTAGCATCACCCTAATCAAACTCCCACCATTCAAGGAACCATCTTTGCATCAATATCAAGCACTTACTTTCCCATCTCCTATAAAATGTGTCATTGATGTATATTTGGAGGATGTGACATGCCCTTAGATCAAATTTTGGAAGAATTTCCTATTTTCTCTTAGTTAGAGTATTATAGCTTCTAATTTCTTTTAATTAAGTAAAACAAGCGGAATCAACAATATATCATATCTATTCATTAAAATATAAATTTACAATTGTCAGGATATCAATTATCATATCAAATTAAATCATTCTAAACTCTTAACTACAAAAGAATAAAATAAAATAAAATCTGAAGATTCGATTATGTCTCACTCCACTGAATTTTGACATCTTCTTGAAATAATGTAAAAAATACAAATTATGCTAACACCTTCGCATATTACTAGAACTTACAATTGAAATTCATACAAAGCAATAAAAAAAATATGCATATAGTCATTCGATTCAAAGTAATGTAAACATATAACTGTAAGAACATGTAGCAACCGATATGAATAATATCATATCATATGAGCAATAAACTTTGTGCAAATTGTATATCTTATGGGCAGTGATTAGTAGTCATGTAAAAGATCCATATGTTGTATCGTTTCTATACCCCTTAGTTATACAATTGTACATAAAATTCTATATGTAATATTTGTCGTCTGAAATCCAGCTAATTATCTACTTAAAAGTGTAATTTTTAACTATTGTAGCAGTTGTAAGTGTTATTGGTTTATTTAGGGCTTAGATTACTTAAAGATTTGGGTTGAGGAAGTGTATTCAGAAGTTTGATTTTTTTTTGTGAGCACTACGACGTTGGGTTTGGATCTTTGGCACTGTGCTATTTTAAAAATATGAAAGAAATAAGGTTTTGAGTGTGTTATAGCTAGGTAGTGTCATTGCGGTGCTGAGAATGAAAAACCTTGGAAAGTTTGTGAGAATCTGGGAGAGTTTGAGAGTTTTGTTGGTAGCGCTGTGGTATTTTAGGTTGTCATGCCGCAACATTAGGTCAAATTAATGCTTTTTAAATTAAAAAAATATCTAAAATTACTAACGCCAACCCAAATGCCTAGCAACTTACCAAGGAAGAAAGGAGGGAAGAGGAAGGAAAGAGAAGAAAAAGGAGAATATTCGAGGTTCTAACTCTGATTTTCGTTCGTCTGATCAATTAGGAGAATTATCGAGCTTAACATAGAAACCCATGCTGCATTTCTATTTTCAATTCTAATATATATAACAAATGGTATGATTTTGAAAGTGTTTTTCTTAAGCTTTAAAAAGATTTTACTATGTAACTTTTAGTATATTAATTTATTCTCTATTCTGGATAATTTGACTATAAAAATGTAAAATTTTATCAATTGGTTTGTTTTTATGATTTTTTTATTATTCTAAAAATTGTAGCATTTTTTAATTGCAGTACAATTAATAAAGTATGTTATTTTTGTAATATCACAACCTCTATGAAATTGGTAAAATTTTGAACACTTTGTATTGGCAATTGAAATGTGAGGGTTTTGTATAAAAGTTGACATATGATGCTATTTTCTTAGAAAATTCAATTGCAAGCTATATTTGCATTGTCATGCATTTCATGCTATGAAATTTTTGAAATGGAAAGGAAAATATTCTAAAAAATCTCTACTTGGGCCCAAGGTGGCAATGCTCAATTTTGGAATATTCTATTTTGGTTATGAATTAGCTTTGTATTAGAATTTTGTTATATTTTGATTTTTATTTGCTCTGCACCTTTCTTGAACATGTGGGAGGTGAAATATTGGGAGTTATAAGGGGCATCAGTACACATGCATTATGCATTCATATGTGCATTCATATATCTAAAACTTTAAGTTAAATGGTATTCTTATGATTTTATGCTAATCTCTTTTAGTATTGTGCATTGAATTTTGTAGTGAGAAACAAAGTTGACCCATTGAGTTATAAACTCACTCTGTTGTTATATCATTTCAGGCAAAGGTAAATGTTCTATTGAGTAGGTTCAATTTGATAGATAACAAAATGCAAGGTTTACCATGTATTTATGATTTTGTAGCCCAATGGAATATGGATTTTTGAAAATTATTATTTTGGGAAGTGAATATGCAATTTATTTTATAGGTTCTTAATGTTTAGTTGGCTCTGCTGTATATGGATTTATTGAGTATGATAAATTTAGAAGTATAGAAAATAGGTGCAAATTCATCTTTTAGATCTTAGGATATTACATAGTAGTATCATAGTAGTGATTGGAAGGAATTAAATTAGTACAAGAGTCTTAGAAAATGATTTGTTAGTGTTGACTGGGGGATATGAAGTTATAAATGTTAAATCCTACATGTTTAATTAAAAGTGGATGAACTTGGTATTGAATTCCTTTTTTTTTTTTAATAGTTGAAAGCGTTACTGTAAATTGACCTTTAATATCCTGAAATAGATGATGAACAAAGATTTAAAGGTGTTACGGTCCATAGCACAGTAGAAGCTGTAGCACCATATTCGATACTGTAGTTTGCTAGCTTGGTAGCACAATTGATGGGAGAAGCTCGAAGCAGGATGTTAGGTATAAAAAGAGACAAGATATATAATCATTTGTAGTTATTTCTGAGACTGAAACCTCCTCATTTTCAAGGAGTTGTAGATCCTTAGGATGTAAAGGATTGGTTATTTGAGATTGGAGAAATCATTTGATGAGATACAGTGCCCTAAAGGCCAGAATATACCTTTGACAGTGTTTCTTTTTTATGGAGAAGCTGAGCGCTGGTGGATAAGCCAGCAGAGAGAAATTTCAAGATAGGATGAATGCTGAGATCTCATGGGAGGGGTTTTAGAGACTATTTTATTCCTCTACATCATAATAAATACGAGATTAGTTCTTGAGGCTAGTTCATGGGAGTATATCAGTGATGTAGTAGCTCAGTATAGCCCTTAAATAGTTAGTAACACATAGGAGAAATGTTACAATTTTTTTGAGAAAACTAAAGGATAGTTTGAGGCATTCACTGGTACCCTTTCATATTTGAGAATTTTTTGAATTAGTAAGGCATACTAGGTTGGTAAAAAATGATTTGATAGCAATGCAACAGAGATGGGATGTCATTAGGAGTGGTGTTAGTGGAAAGTGGCCCAAATTTGGTGGTAGAGAAGAGTCTAAGAAGGAAAGTTTTAGTTATTGCTGGTGGATCTTTATATGTCGGTAGTGTCCCCTCATGTGTGTTTTATGGTTGAAGGAACTCTAGTAGATGCTTCAAGTAACTGGGTCAATATTTTTGTTGTGTCTAAGTCAAGTCACAAGATAACTCAGTGCCTTCAGAATATACTAGAGGATTGATTTAAAGTCGAGGTAGTCTAAGGGAGACATTATTAGAGTGCTATTAGTAAAGGGTTGATAGTTCGTAGTGGGAGAAAGTTTGGTGAAAGATCGTTAGGAGTGTAGAGAGTTTACAAGCATTAGCAGTGCCCTTCCCGTTCAACCCAGATTTGTAATTTGACCTAGTAAGAGGCAAATGAAGCTCAGGATGTGGTAACAGGTTTGGTTTATGTTTCAAAAAAACCATATATTATACTTTTTTATTTGGCTGCTAATCATTCTTTTTTATATGAGCATGCTTTTGTTGATTTGAGTTTGCCTCTCCTTCCATTATGTCCTAAGTTATCTGTAATGTTGCCTATGAGGGATTTGGTGTTTGTAAATAAATTCTATTTGTGTGAGTTTGATATTTCTAGTAGGAAGTTAGCAACATTCTTGAATATATTTGTAATGCCCTAGAATCTAATTTGAAGAATTATTCTTTTATCATTTATTATTCAACAACTAGTGCTATTTAATTTTTTTATCAATATAAATAGCAACAAAATAAAATAATCCATCAAAACATATATAATATATATATATATATATATATATATATATATATATATATATATATATATATATATATATATATATATATATATATTCATTCTAAAAAATTATATACAATATTCATGATCTATACAATTATATCACAACTGCTCTATCCTGAGTACAAAAAATAACTAAAATAAAAAGTGATACAAAACCTAAGAAATCCTGGTTAATCTCACACTTCTGATTCTCTGCCTTGACCTAAAAATATTTAATCACATATAATGAGCTCAATAGTTTAGCAAGTAACCAAATCAAATAAATAAACTCAACATAAGACAAATGAGCAATATGTATGTCACCATTCAAATCATAATAGTAATATTTATGTGATCATAAATCTGTGTAGAGAAGGTAAACCTCAAATATAGTATCAGTAGATTCAGTAAAAAGTAAAATAATACGGTACATAAGCTACTAAATTAGTACTGGTGTCAAATTGATAAAGCAGTCATCCTATTAATACTATTAATCCGTAAAGAAATCATATAAAGTAGTAAAATCAAATAATCAATAGAGACTGTCGAAATTATATCAAAATAATAAAATCATATATCTATATACACATCCTATATAATTATTCTATATTAGTATCAAATCAATATCTTACATGCTCAGTATTTAACATGCTTAGTATCAGTATAGTGAATCAGTAGTATCGAACAACATCAATTTCTATATCAATAGCAGTAATGGTACAATGATAGGAGCGATAAAATAATATAGTAATAGTAAATCTATGCAATAATAATAAATCAGTATAATAATATGAATAGTGCCTTAATAACATGCATTTAGTAGTCACACTTGTTATAATCTAGGATCCCTAGCTTGTGATTTTAAAGATAACAAATATTATTGATTATTGATTGAATTTTTATTTTTCTCTAGCATATGTATTGCATATTATTTTTCTATGTGTACTAACATTTCAGGTACATCACACACTGCTCAAGAATGTTTAAGGGTCAAGTTTGGGTATAATATGAGGGTTTAAAAGAGTATATTTTAAATTTATTTCATTTTATATTTCTTGAGTCTGATCATGTAAGGGTGTATGCTAAATTGGCGACCATGCACACACATACAGAAGAGTAAAAAAATGAGTTGATTTTTTTAAACTAATCATATTGTTCAATTCAAATCATACTATAAATTCAATTGTATAAAAATTAATTTTATTGGATAATTTTATAATTAATGCTTTTGAACTAATCATAATGTATGATGTAGATCATAATATATGATTTCTTTCCATCAGGAAACCCTAGTCACTAGATGATTTAAGTAAGTATTTTAAAATTTTATTTTTGAACTAATCATATTGTATGATCTCAATCATACTATATGATATTTGAAATCTTACTTAAATTAATCCCCATAATTCGTCAATTAAATCAAGGTTTAATAAATATGACCAATTGTACTATATGATGTTGATCATACTGTATAGCCGATAGAGATGAAATTCCAACATCCCAGAGATCATACCAGACAGAACAACTAATTTTTAAATTAATCGTACACTACAATGTTAATCATAGTATATGATTGACAAAGACAATTTTCAATCATCCTAAAGACCGCCCCGTATGAACAATGGATAATTAAACTAATCATGATGATCATCTGATCGTACTATATGATTCGTACACAAAGATTAAACAATTTTTTTAAACAACTATTCCATCATGCTAGATGAACCCCTATTTTGAACTAATCATAATATACGATCCTAGATTATACTGTATGAAAAGTGTTTGCTTAATTGAATAATTAAGGATTTTTTAAGCCTTATACTTAAGCAATTCCAATTGTTCTCTAAGGAATTGAAGGATCTATGAGGGAGAATTCTTGAGAGAGTTTTTAGGCTTTCGAGAAGGAGAAGGTGAGGTTGTGCGTGAGGGAGGAGTGTAAGGGTATTCCACATAGTTGCTCTAGGAAAGCTTGCACATTATTTTCTCCAGTAGCCTTGGTGAGTTCTTGGAGTTATTCTTGGGAGAAAAGGTTCAAGGTCAAGGGTCGTGGGTTCCCTACCTTCACCAAGATGGTGAAAAAAAGATGGAAGGCTCTCTGCCATCACCAGGACGGTAAGGAAGTTTTCAAAGGTACGCTGCCATCATAGTAGGGTGATAAATGCTCTGAGGTTCATTGCTATCATCAGGAGGGTGACATAGTTTTCGGTTCTCTGGTGCACCTACTTTGGTGGAAGTGATATGTAAGGGCTTCTCTAACGTGCTGTGGGGACTAAAGAAGAGTCACTATAGTGCTAATGCAAAACCCGACGAAGAGGACTCCAGGGAGTGGACATATGTCAAGGTTGATCAAATCACTTTAAAATTCTAGTATGTTCTTTCTGATTTTTTCTGCTCTTTTATTTTTCTCAATTTTCTTTTTAAAACATTTTTTAGTTCATTGCAATTTTTGGTTGAATTATAAATTTTGCTTGCTTAGATCTAATTCATGTTAGAAAAAGAAAAATAAGATTTCTGTATTTGCTTCCACTTGCATATTATGATTTTGTTTGAATTTTTATAAACTATGGTATTGATTAAATCTAAAAGAAAAGGATTTTTTAAAGGGTAATTTTTAAAATAACCAATTCACCCTCACCGCCCCTCTTGGTGCACCTAGGGATAGTTCGACGAGGTCGTATAACCTCTCATATACTTTCAATTAGTATCAGAACAGGAATCACAAGTAGCATTTTAGAAAACCTTGAAAAAAATAATTCATGGCATTTTTTGGAAATAAAATACTATTGAGGGTTATTCTATAACCCATCCACCTTTGTTTGATAACATCCCATTTGATCTTTTAGAAAATACACATGTCAACATTTTTACAATATTTTGATTATTGCATGTGTTACTAAATTCAAGATAGCTATTCTTCACCTTTTCATTTAGTTAATGGCATTAAGGTAGAAAAACCCATTCAATGAATGGAGTAATGAGGATAGAGATCTTGCTCAGTTAGCAAAGTGCTTGAATTATTTTTTCTGTGGATTGAAATCTGAAGATTACATGAGAGTCTCCACATGTACAACTGGGAAGGAGATATGGGATAAACTATAAATCACATATGATGATACTAGTGAGGTCAAACAATCTAGGTTAAATATTTTATTGCATAACTACAAACTATTTCACATGAAATCTAATGAGATAATTTCTAGAATGTAGGTTAGATTCACTTAGATAGTGAAATCCCTACATGCTCTAGGTAAAGAACTGTCCAATTCTAAAAAGGTTAACAAAATCCAACGTTGTCTACCTAGTGCTTATTATGCAAAATTTAATATAATATCAAAATCTAAATATCTGAATATGTATTCTATTGATAACTTACTTGAAAGCCAATGACTTAGACAATGATAACTTTATAGTTGAGAAGGATGATGGAATTGAACTGATGACTTAACAATTCAAAAGCTTTATGAAAAGAGTGTAAAAGCGTCATCAACAATGAAGCAAAGGTAAAAGAAGTAGAAGTTTTAAAGCTTAATATGACATAATCTGTTGTGAATACAAGAAGTCAATGCATCTGAGATCTGATTGCCCCAACCTAAAAGCCCATACGAGCAAGAAGAAGGGTTATAAAAAGGCAAACTGCAGGAAAAAAAAAGAATATGCATAGAAGGCTTTTTGGGCTTACTTTGCCTCGTAATAATTGAAACATGAAACAAAAGAGGAGAAAACTAATTTGTGACTCATGGCTAATGATAGTCTTGATCGATTTGATTAAGATGAGGTATGTAAGTTATCATATGATGATTTTTTTTTTAAATCATGATTTATATTGGAAGTTAAAGAAAATGTATACTACTTTGAACTCTGATTTTTTACTTTACAAAAGGAGCATGATAGTCTTAGGATATAACATTCTATATTAGATAAAGAGCACTTCTTTTTACTCGATAAGTTTGATACATTAAATAAGAAATATGTTGACTTAACTAATGCATATGAATCCTTGAAGTTTGATCATATTGAGTTAAACAAAGCATTTGATAGATTAAATATAGTTATAGATGATCTAGAAACCAATAGCCATGTCATTTTATTAGAAACGACATCTGAGAAAAAAATAACTAATTCTCTAGAGATAAGATAAAAAAGACTACAATAAGACACTCATAGGCTTATACATATACAACCACAACCTGGGACATAACATGTATTGTATATCCCTAGGAAGAGACATAACCTCTAATATAGACCAGTAAATTCATTGTGAAGTTCTATTTCTGCTCCGGGATCGTCCTGGGACGATCCGGGATCGTCCTGGGACGATCAGTTGAAGATTTGCTCCAGAATTTGCCCAGATTGCTCCATGTGATTTTCCTGTAGGTATCGTCCGGGCCGATCTGGGATCGTCCCGGGACGATGCAAGTCAGAGAGTGGGGGTTTTTATCGTCCAAGAAAATTCAGCATCGTCCTGAGAAATAGTCCCAGGACGATTTGATTTGTTCTGATCGGCCAGGACGATCGTGCGATCGGCCGGGCCGATCTGAAGTAAATATAAGGGAAATCAGTCGTTTTGAAGAGAGAGAAAAATAAAAAATATCTAAAAATTCAGCCGAGGAGATTTTTGAAAAAGTTGATTTTCGGGCGACGCCGGTCCGTTTTCGTCCGACGAGACTGTTGAAGATATTGCTGTACGCAAGGTAAGGCACAATCCGCCTTTCTCAAGTTTCAGAACCGTTGTGTTTGGCGGTATTATCTGTCCGGAATTGATTTTTGTTAGTGATTTTCGTCCGTATTTCCCGTCTGGTTCAGTTTTTTCCGCGTAATTTTCCGTATGTTGTTGACGTGCCGAGTGTGCACATTTTGATTATTTTCTGGAGATTTTTGTCCGGGTAGTTTTGATTTGACGGCGTTTTTCGTCGACTGTATTTTTCTGTGTAGTCTAAAATTGTCTGAGCAATAGAATTAAAGTCTTGCAATGTTGTTATCTACATTCTGTGCAAATTTGGTATTCTGTGATTTTTCAGGAAAATTGTGTAAATTCCGTATACAACCGTTGTGCTGCCCGATTTTCGTGTGATTTCTGATTTTGTTCGGATTTCTTCTGAATTGATATGCTATCTGTATATGCTATAAAAAGGGAGTTATAAGTGGTCTGGATCCTAAGAGATTCGATTAGTGTCTGAGAAATCTGAAATGAGCTCAATCTGAAATCTGAAATCAGTTTTGTTCCGGATCCGATGAAATCTGTTCTGGTGCTATAAGCACATCTGTCTGGTGCCGTGAGCACAAAGGGAGGCATAAGGGGACGCAATCCATAGAGATTCTGTAAGTGTCAGGGAATTTAGCTATTAATTAAATAATATCTGATATCTGATTTGAAAGGACTTCTGATTTCCGTATCTGTTCTGTAAGCAAGTTTGATTCTGATTTGATATATGTCCGTATCTGTTCTGATTTGATCTATTTCGTTCTTATCTGCATGATTTGATATCTGTCTGATTCTGTTCTTGTTTCTGTACGGATTTGGTTTGAAGTGTTTGGTTTTGGATTCTGAAAGTTGTTGATTGGAGGTTGTCGCTTTGCTGAGCTGTTGAGCTCACCCTTGTTTTCTGGTGGTTTTCAGGTTCTGGGAAAGGGAAGGAGGTCTTGGACTAGAGTTCAGAGTCTGATCTGTAGGTATTGTTTTTTACTTTTGATTTTTGTACAGACATGGCTCTTCTGTTCTGTTTCTTTCTGTCTGAGCCATGGTCTGTAGTTGTAGATGATTGTTTTGAGGAAAAGAAAGAAAAATATAGATAATTTGTTCTGCTGCATTTGATGTTTCATAGTGGCTCTGTGTGTCTGTTTTTGAGTTGAAATGTTTGGAAGAATCAGTTCTGAAGCAAATTCCAAAGCTAGATCCTGGTTAGTTGGTTTGTTTGGCTGGTCGCGGCCCGGTGCGAGCGGGATCCGTCCCGGGTCGGGTCGGGTCGTGACAACTTGAGTGGTATCAGAGCATTGGTTTTGGAATTTGAATTGTGTAAGACAGAGCTATAGGAAGTGATCTGTAGTGAGTCTGTCTGGGGTAGTTTTGGTTTGTTCGGCTTTTTATTGTGTTGTTTTTGTGATAGTTTTCCGGATTTTTCTGGATTTTCTGTATGGATCAGCCAGACCCAGACATGTCAGACGGGCAGAGTGCTAGTCAGGTAGCACCAGTGGGGAGTACAGCCCTAGTGGCCGGTGCTGATATACTGTCTCAGTTTGCTACACTTGTTGCTCAGATGATGAGCGAGACTCAGAGCAGAGCTTTTACCGTCAGATCTGATGATATTGATAGACATCTCCAGATGTTTCTGAGGTTGAAACCTCCGAGGTTTGAGGGCGCTGTTGAGCCCAGAGCTGCTGAGGAGTGGTTGAGGAGATTGGAGAAGACCTTCGACGGAATGCAGTGTCTGTCAGACAGGAAGGTACCGTTGGTAGTATTTATGTTGGATGGTGAGGCTGAGCATTGGTGGGTTGGCCAGCAGGAGGCCAGGTTTTAGGGTAGATTGAACTCTTTGATTACTTGGGAAGAGTTCACTGAGATGTTCCGAGACTGGTTCGTTCCCCCTTATGCACAGCAGCAGATGCAGGAGAGATTTATGAGGCTTGTTCAGGGGAGAAAGACGGTGATGCAGTACGAGGCTGAGTTTACTGCATTAGCCAGGTATGCTCCGCAGTTGGTTAGTACTTCTGCTGAGAGGTGCTACAGGTTTTTGAGGGGATTACGAGATACTCTGAGGCAGCCCCTGATACCGTTCTGCATTACTGACTTTTTTAAGCTTGTGGAGCGAGCTCGTTTAATAGAAAATGACATGATGGCTACTCAGCAGCGGTGGACTGAGAGTAGGAAGAGATTTGGAGGCGAGGCTTCAGGTAGTGGTTCCTCTGGGAAGAGGAGATTTGTAGCTGGATCTGGATCTAATGACTCCAGGAGGAGTGGAGGGTCATCTGGTACTGCTACCAATACAACGAGTTCTGGATCTGTGAGTGGGGCACCTGTGTGCTAGAGTTGTGGACGCTGACATTTTGGCCAGTGCTACATGATGGCTGGTCTGTGCTTCAGATGTGGTCAGCCAGGACATAGGATTGCAGAGTGTCCACACACTAGATTTGATCGGCGTTCTGAGTTCCAATCAGAGGGCTTTGTCAGACCTGCCAGTTCAGCAGCAGGAAAACCGATGACTGTTCCTCCACGCCCTGAGGGATTTTATGGTAGAGGTGGTGGTTCTAGTTCTGTACCACAGAGACCACATACTGTTCAGAGGGAGCCGAGTAGTTCTGTTGCTTTAGCTCCAGCTCCAGTTCAGCCACGAGTTTATAGCCTGAGTCAGCAGGAGGCTCATGATGCTCCAAATGTTGTGACAGGTACGATTTACATTTCTGATCAGCCCTGTCATGTTTTGTTTGACTCTGGAGCTAGTCACTCTTTTCTGTCCGAACGGTGTTTTGAGGCTTTACGTTTGGATTCCATTTTACTTCCGGTCTCTCTTTCTGTGATTTTGCCGGCTGGAAGCAATTTGATTTCTCGAAAGTTTTGTTGTTGTGAGATCGACATTGCTGGTAAGAAGTGGAAATCAAGTCTGATTTTATTGCCGATTTCTTCTTATGATGTGATTCTGGGCATGGATTGGCTGAGTCTGTATGAGGCTCAGATTGATTGTCTGAAGAAGAAAGTGAGCTTGCTTATGGCTGGAGAGAGATTTGTATTTCAGGGCTTACGAGGTATTCTCTGATTTCTGTGTTGGAGGTGAGCAGAATGTGGAAGAAGGGATGCCCAGTCTTTTTGGCTTCGGTGCGGGATCTGAACCTGGAGGTTGGTTCTGTTTATGAGATCCCAGTGGTACGGGAGTTTGCTGATGTTTTTTCAGAGGAGTTGGTTGGTTTACCTCCGGATAGAGATGTGGAGTTCTCTATCGATGTTTTTCTAGGTACCGCTCCGATATCAAAAGCTCCGTACAGAATGGCACCAAAACAACTTTCTGAGTTGAAAGTTCAACTTCAGGAGTTGGTTGATAGAGGCTTTGTCCGTCCTAGTGTTTCTCCTTGGGGAGCACCTGTACTGTTTGTGAAGAAGAAGGACGGGACACTTCGTATGTGTGTGGATTACATAGATTTGAACAAAGTCACAATCAAGAACAAGTATCCTTTGCCTCGGATTGACGACTTGTTTGATCAGCTTTCCGGATCTTCGGTATTTTCGAAGATTGATTTGCGATCCGGATACTATCAGGTGAAGGTGAAGAAAGCTGATGTGTTGAAGACAGCTTTCAGTACTCGGTACGGGCACTACGAGTTCTTGGTTATGCCTTTTGGGGTAACCAATGCATCTGCTATTTTTATGGATCTGATGAACCGAGTATTCAGGGAGTATTTGGATCAGTTTGTGATCGTCTTCATCGACGATATTCTGGTATATTCTGCTTCTGAGGATGATCATGCCAGACACTTGAGTATTGTGTTGGAGACTCTGAGGCGGCATCAGCTGTATGCCAAGTTCTCCAAGTGCGAATTCTAGCTGAAGAACATCTCTTTTCTGGGGCATGTGGTGAGCGGAGAAGGTATTTTTGTTGATCCCCAGAAGATTCAGGCGGTTGCTGATTGGCCAAGGCCGACTACGGTATTTGAGGTACGTAGTTTTTTGGGCATGGCCGAATATTACAGGAAGTTTGTGAAAGGATTTTCTCAGATTTCTACGCCTTTGACGAGACTAACTCAGAAGTCAGTACCTTTTGTTTGGATACTGGAGTGTGAAGCTAGTTTTCAGAGATTGAAGGATTGTCTGACTTCAGCTCCAGTGTTAGCACTTCCGTCAGGTACGGAAGGTTTTCAGGTGTTCAGTGATGCTTGACTGAAAGGTTTGGGATGTGTGCTGATGCAGAATAGAAGGGTAATTGCTTATGCCTCTAGACAGTTGAAACCACATGAGAAGAATTACCCGACACATGATTTGGAGTTAGCTGCAGTTGTGTTTGCTTTGAAGATTTGGCGTCATTATCTGTATGGCATCAGATGTGAGATTTTCACTAATCACAAGAGCCTGAAGTACATTTTCACTCAGAAGGATCTGAACTTGAGACAGAGAAGATGGCTCGAGTTGATCAAGGATTATGATCTGACCATTCAGTATCAGCCTGGTAAGGCTAATGTGGTAGCGGATGCTCTGAGCAGGAAGTCTTCTGGATTATCAGGTTTGCAGCTTTTACTTTTGATGATTTCCTGATTCATGATATGGAGCGTTTGCAGTTGGAGGTGATTTCCTCCAGTGATGTGGATTTGGCTCAGATGAGCATTCAGTCTTCTTTGGAAGCAAGGATTCAGGAAGCCCAGAAGTCAGATTCTGATTATTCGAAGTTGATTGCTCAGATTGGATCTGGTAAGACTCCTGAACTTCGAATTTTTGATTCTGGTGCTATTTTCTGTAAGAACAGGTTGTGGGTACCTGTGTTTGGGGATTTGAGGCAGGAGATTCTGTATGAATCTCACCATTCAGGCTACACTGTACATCCAGGCGGTAGTAAGATGTATGCTGACATGAAGCTTTTGTTTTGATGGCCTAGAATGAAGCAGGACGTAGTTGAGTTTGTGTCGAGATGCGAGGCCTGTCAGTTGGTGAAGGCAGAGCATCAGCGACCAGGTGGACTGTTGTAGTCGTTGCCTATCCCTGAGTGGAAGTGGGAGGAGATAACGATGGACTTTGCGATGGGTTTTCCTCGATCTAGACAAGGGCACGACGCCATTTGGGTGGTTGTAGATCGATTGACGAAGTCCGCCCATTTTCTTCCGATCAGGCAGACCGATCCGGTGGATCGTTTGGCACAGATATATGTGAAGGAGATAGTCAGATTGCACGGTGTGCCTCGAGTGATAGTTTCTGACCGAGACGGACGATTTACTTCCAGACTTTGGAAGGGCATTCAGCAAGGCTTGGGTACGAAACTGCATTTCAGTACAGCCTTTCATCCTCAGACAGACGGACAGTCTGAAAGGACTATTCAGGTGCTGGAAGATCTGTTGAGGCTTTGTGTTCTGGACTTCGGCGGAGGCTGGGAAGATCATATCCCTTTGATTGAGTTTGCTTATAACAACAGTTTTCAGTCCAATATCGGTATGTCACCGTACGAGGCTCTGTATGGCAGGAAGTGCCGTACTCCTTTGACTCTGACTGAGGTCGGAGATAGACAAGAACTGGGTGCCACTTTCTTTGAGGAAACTGTTAAGAATATCAGTTTGATAAAAGAAAGATTGAAAGCTGCTCAAGATCGACAGCAGAAGTATTACAATCAGAAGCACAGGTTCGTTGAGTTTCAGGTTGGTGACTTTGTGTATGTCAAAGTCAGCCCGATGAAGGGTGTGAGCAGATTTGGTCAGGTGAGCAAGCTTAGTTCAAGGTATGTTGGACCTTTTGAAATCCTGGAAAGGATTGGAAAATCTGCTTATAGACTATTGCTTTCCGATTCGATGCCTGACGTGCATAACGTGTTTCACGTATCCACTTTGAGGAAGTGGGTATCTGACTCTGGAAAGAAGCTGTCAGCTGACGAGGTTGAGATTCAGGAGAATCTGGCATACAAGGAAGAGCCAGAGTTAATTTTGGCGTACGACGTCCGAAAGCTACGAAGTAAACAGATTCTGATGGTTAAAGTTCAGTGGAAGCACCGTACTGCACGGGAAGCCACTTGGGAGAAGGATTCTGACATGAGATAGTCGTACCCGTACTTGTTCTGACGCCGTTTGGATTGGACAATGTCGAGGACGACATTTTTTCGAAGTTGGGGAGATTATGAAGTTCTGTTTCTGCTCCAGGATCGTCCAGGACGATCTGGGATGGTCCTGGGACGATCAGTTGAAGATTTGCTCCAGAATTTGCCCAGATTGCTCCAGGTGATTTTCCTGTAGGTATCGTCCGGGCCGATCTGGGATCGTCCCGGGACGATGCAAGTCAGAGAGTGGGGGTTTTTATCGTCCAAGAAAATTCAGCATCGTCTTGAGAAATCGTCCCAGGACGATTTGATTTGTTCTGATCGGCCAGGACGATCGTGCGATCAGCCGGGCCGATCTGAAGTAAATATAAGGGAAATCAGTCGTTTTGAAGAGAGAGAAAAATAAAAAAATATCTAAAAATCCAGTCGAGGAGAGAGAAGGTCGAGGAGATTTTTGGAAAAGTTGATTTTCGGGCGACGCCGGTTCGTTTTCGTCCGACGAGACTGTTGAAGATATTACTGTACGCAAGGTAAGGCATAATCCGCCTTTCTCAAGTTTCAGAACCGTTGTGTTTGGCGGTATTATCTGTCCGGAATTGATTTTTGTTAGTGATTTTCGTCCGTATTTCCCGTCTGGTTCAGTTTTTACCGCGTAATTTTCCGTATGTTGTTGACGTGCCGAGTGTGCACATTTTGATTATTTTCTGGAGATTTTTGTCCGGATAGTTTTAATTTGACGGCGTTTTCCGTCGACTGTATTTTTCTGTGTAGTCTAAAATTGTCTGAGCAATAGAATTAAAGTCTTGCAATGTTGTTATCTACATTATGTGCAAATTTGGTATTCTGTGATTTTTCAGAAAAATTGTGTAAATTCCGTATACAGCCGTTGTGCTGCCCGATTTTCGTGTGATTTCTGATTTTGTCCGGATTTCTTCTGAATTGATATGCTATCTGTATATGCTATAAAAAAGGAGTTATAAGTGGTCCGGATCCTAAGAGATTCGGTTAGTGTATGGAAAATCTGAAATGAGCTCAATCTGAAATCTGAAATCAGTTCTGTTCCGGATCCGATGAAATCTGTTCTGGTGCTATAAGCACATCTATCTGGTGCCGTGAGCACAAAGGGAGGCATAAGGGGTCGGAATCCATAGAGATTCTGTTAGTGTCAGGGAATTTAGCTATTAATTAAATAATATTTGATATCTGATTTGAAAGGACTTCTGATTTCCGTATCTATTCTGTAAGCAAGTTTGATTCTGATTTGATATATGTCCGTATCTGTTCTGATTTGATCTGTTTCGTTCTGATCTGCATGATTTGATATCTGTCTGATTCTGTTCTTGTTTCTGTACGGATTTGGTTTGAAGTGTTTGGTTTTGGATTCTGAAAGTTGTTGATTGGAGGTTATCGCTTTGCTGAGCTGTTGAGCTCACCCTTGTTTTCTGGTGGTTTTCAGTTTCTGGGAAAGGGAAGGAGGTCTTGGACTAGAGTTCAGAGTCTGATCTGTAGGTATTATTTTGTACTTTTGATTTTTGTACAGACATGGCTCTTCTGCTCTATTTCTTTCTGTCTGAGCCATGGTATGTAGTTGTAGATGATTGTTTTGAGGAAAAGAAAGAAAAATATAGATAATTTGTTCCGCTGCATTTGATGTTTCATAGTGGCTCTGTGTGTCTATTTTTGAGTTGAAATGTTTGGAAGAATCAGTTCTGAAGCAAATTCCAAAGCCAGATCCTGGTTAGTTGGTTTGTTTGGCTGGTCGCGGCCCGTTGCGAGCGGGATCCATCCCGGGTCGGGTCGGGTTGTGACATTCATTCCCTGGGGTTATATGTCATTATTGTGGCATGTTATGTCACATAGCTTGCACTTGCACAATACACCATATGACACATTTAGTGTGGATGCCTAAATCACTTGCACCATAGCATAACATACCTACAAGTTATTCAACAAAGCATAAGGTGGAACTCAAACTCGCTTGTGCTCCTAAATCTAACCATTGATTGACTTTGTAGGAGTGTTCTCACAAAAGGCTTAGTGAGAGCATGTGGTACCTAAATAGTGGATGCTCAAGGCATATGATTAGAGATATAAAGTAATTTATTACACTGGAGGCTAGGTGAGGAAGCAAGGTTATATTGGGACATAACACCATCAAAAAAGTGGACAGCTTAGATATATTTGGAAACTCAAAGAATTTTATTATTGAGAATAACTTACTTGTTGATGATTTAAAGCATAATATGCTTATCATTAGTCAGTTGTGTGACAAAGAATTTGACATCAATTTTTTTTTTTTACAAAGTGCATGATTAATTTGAATGACAAATTTGTTTTAGAAGGTAAAAGAGTTAATAATATTTAAATGATTAATTTTTTTCTTGTTATTTAATATATTTATATTATAGATTTGAAATGCATTGAATACTCAAATTCTTTGTATTTAAAAACTACTGTTGATGAATCATGGATATGTCATGCAAGCATGAAGATCCTTAGAAAAATTATCCAAAAATACTTAGTCAGAGGCATACCAATGCTAGATTTCATTAAGGACCACCTATGTGATGTCTACAAACTAGGAAAGCAAATTAAGTTTTCTTTTCATCCAATTAAGGACATCATCACCTCTTGACACTAGAAATTCTTCATAATGATCAGTTTGAACCAGTTAATACAACCAACATAGGAGAAAAATCATATGGATTTGTAATTGTTGATAATTATTCTAGATTCACCTAGGTTAGATTCCTAGGAAAAAAATAATTATTTGAGAAGTTTAGAACTTTTTCCACTTGGTTACAAAGAAAATTAGGATGTGAGATCTCAACTATTCATAATGATTATATTGGAGAGTTTAAAAATAATAAGTTTGAATATTTTTATCATGAGGTAGGAATAGAGCATAACTTTTATGCCCCTAAAACCACTCAGTAAAATAGAATAATTAAAAAGAAGAATATGACTTTAATAAAAGCTACTAGGGCCATGTTAGTTGAAGATTCTCTCTCGAGATACTTTTGGGTAGAAGCTGTAAATACTACTTATTATGTGTTAAATAAGATCAATGTTAGATTCGAGTTAAATAAGACACCTTGCGAGTTTCTTAGTGGTAGGACAACCAGCCTTTCTTATTGAATCTTGAATAGGTTGTTAAACCTAAGATTATATCCCAAGGCTAACCAAGAGGGGGGTGAATTGGTAATTTTAAAAATTCTCTTGGATTTTAAAATTTGAAACCAATTAATGATTCATAGCAAGTTAATTGAAGTTATTTGAAAGCAAAATTTTCAACCACAAAATTAAAACTGTAGTAAGTAGTGAAAATTTAAACGACACAAAGATTTATAGTTGTTCGATCAAACGTGACCTACAAACACTTCCTGAAGACTCCCTCTTCAGGTATTGCACTATTGTCAAAAGTGAATCTCGTTTTACCCCCACAACAAGACGGAGAAGTCTTTACAAAACTCTCTTTCACCAATCCCTGATATGGCAGAGAACCGTCATCCTTTCATACCCTCCAAGTGTAGGCAGAGAACCTTCATCCTCTCACACCCTCCAAGTGTATGCAGAGTACCTTCATTCTTTCACACCCTCCAAGTGTTGACAGAGTACCTTCGTCCTTTCACACCCTCCAAGTGTAGGTAGAGTACCTTCGGCTGTTCACACTCTCCAAGTGTTGGCAGAGAACTGTCATCCTTTCACACCCTCCAAGTGTCGGTAGAGAACCGTCGGCTTTTCACACTCTCCAAGTGTTGGTAGAGAACCAAATCTTCTTAAAAGATCTTCTCACGAGCATTCTAGAAAAATAAGAGGAAGAGTGAAAAATATAAATCACACAGAGATCCTTACCTTTGAGTAACTTTATGAACCCTTCACACTCCACTAGCAAGAAATCTCTCTCAAACACTCTCCTTTAATTGCCCTTGAAAAATCACAAAGCAAATATTAAAAAGAAGATATTAACGTCAGTTTTTAATGGACCTTCTATACAAAGACACAAAAACTGTCTATTAAACTGAAGTTTTCAATTTTGATTGTACACGATTGTACAATACGATCATATGTTCGTACATACGAATAGTTCAAATATTGTTATGTATGAACTTATTGTGAATCGGTACGAAATCATTTCATACCCAATCATCATCTTGTAAGAAACTGGAATCGTCTTGTACGATCCATACTTAAAAAAAAAATTTGCAAGAACGGACCCGAGACGTTCGTCCTTATACGAAGCTGGGATCGTCCCGTACAATCTTCGTGCGAGAACAGACCCAAGACGTTCATCATTGTATGAAGCTAGGATCGTCCCGTACAATCTTCATGCGAGAATAGACCCGAGACATTCGTCCTTATATGAAGCTAGGATTGTCCCGTATGATCTTCATGCGAGAACAGACACGAGACATTCATCCTTATACGAAGCTAGGATCATCCCGTATGATCTTCGTACGAGAAAACATTTGAGCCGTTCATCCTTGTACAAAGCTAGGATCATCTCGTACGATCTTCGTGCGAGAACAGACCTGAGACGTTCATCCTTGTACGAAGCTAGGATCGTCCCGTATGATCTTCATGCGAGAACAGACTCGAGATGTTCATCCTTGTATGAAGTTAGGATCATCCTATATGATCTATACTTAGAAAAAATATTTTCATTACCATTTAACGGCTCGTCAGAAAAAATATCTGACCAGATCGTCCCGTACGAAGTGATATCGAATAGCATGATCAATTTAAAAAATATAAATTTTAAGCTCTCCTCCGGTGTGTGTGCGCTCAGTTCCTCAATTACAATCACACTCTCTCAGACTCAATGAAATGTAAAATACATACTTCAAATACAATAAACTCTAAACTGATCTTGATTTGAAGTCTTTAACAATCCGGAGTATGATTTCCCTGAAATGTTAGTACATAAGAGAAAAATAGTTCTTTCAAAATATGTTAGAAGAAATAATAATCAAAACAATAATATTTAGAATCATAAAAAATATACAAGTTGAAAGAATATTAAACATGCAAAACTAAGTAGCAACTATCTCAACATTTCTCATATGCATGTCTTTAGTTTAGATGCTTTGTCCTAATTAATGCAAAATCATCTCTAGGAAAGTTTGATCACAAATTCGATGAAGGAGTCTTCTTAAGATATTTATGTGTAGGAAAATTTTATATGATCTTTAATAAGAGGACCTTATTAGTAGAAGAATTTATCCATATTATATTTGATGAATCGGATAAATCTTTTGAGCCTAGGTTAGAAGAAGAGGAAGAAGTAGAGGTCACCCTAGGGGTAAAATCCTTTAACCAAGGACATAGAGTAGAACCTCAGGAGCTATTTCCTAGAGATTAGAGATAATCATCTAGTCACCCTAGAGAACTCATCCTAGGATATTCATCTATAGGTGTTAGAACTAGGTATAAACTTAAAATAGAGGTTAGTCATTCTGCATTCATCTCTATGGTAGAACCCATCAACATAGATCAAGCCATATCTAATGAATTATGGATCCTAGCTATGAAAGAAGAATTGAATCTTTTTTTTTTTTTGGAATTATGTATGAGAATTAGTTAGTAAACCTAAGTTAAAGTTCATGAAGGTTTTTAAACCTTTAAGAATAACACTGAGGCTAACTAAGAGGGGGAGTGAATTTATTCTTTTAAAAAATTACTTAAATAAGAAAATAAAAGTTTTTTTAATCTTTTAAAATATTTTAAAATAAAAAAGATTATCCCACAATGCAAAAGCAGATTAAGTTCACAATAATCATAAATTTCAACCACACTAAAATAACAAAAGAGTGCATAAATTAAAATACAAAAACGTAAAAGAACGAACACATTATATTTTATAGTGGTTCGATCAAATCTGACATACATCCACTCCCCAGAGTCTTCCTCTGAGTATTGAACTAAACCTTTTAGTGTATCTCCTTTAGCCCCCACAACTAGACTGAAAAGCCCTTACAAAAATCTCTTCCACCGACTCGGTGAGGCAGAGTACCTTGAACTTTTTCACCATCCTAGTGAAGGTAGAAAACCTGGATCCTTTTACTCTCTCCTGAAGTAGGCAGAGAACTTGAATCCTTTTACTCCCTTCTGGAATAGGTAGAGAACCTGAATATGATGCTAAAGAATGTCTCCCTAAAGCTACCGAGGAATCAAGAAGGCAGCATGAAGAAGATAATGAAAAGCTTGCTTGGAGTAACCTTTGTGAATCCCTCACAACTCACCCTCACAAGAATCTCTTCCTTTCTTCTCATCCAAAGCTCTCCTCTTCTTCCTCTGAGCTCCCTCTTAAAAAAAGTTAGCAATAAAAGATCTCTCATATAAGAAAATATGCGAGGCTTAAATAGAGGGCTCCAAAAAATCCTATTTTTCAAGAGATCCATCTTCTGTTCATACTGTACGATACAAATATTGTATAGTACAATCATTACAAAACTAGACTCATATAGAATCATATGAACAATCATTTAGATGAACTGTTCAAACCTCATAACACTTCATATTGTATGATCATAAGATTATTTAGTATGAACTATAAAAATTATTTCTGTTCATTTGGGATGATTTCTGGGATGGTTAATTTCATACACTATCGATCATCCAACAATGTGAACATCGTACATTATGATCAGTATAAAAATCAAGGCTTTATTTCGATACAATCTTTAATATGAACAATTTTATACTCTT
The DNA here is from genome assembly GCA_016618105.1 of Dendrobium huoshanense. Lineage (NCBI taxonomy): Eukaryota > Viridiplantae > Streptophyta > Magnoliopsida > Asparagales > Orchidaceae > Dendrobium > Dendrobium huoshanense. The sequence continues at coordinate 10,715,156 of CM028351.1, forward strand.
TTGATTGTATTGTATGAACAATATCATACAAAATGATTGGTTGATCATAATTGCCCATGATTTAATTACTTGATTTTTGGGGTCAAATAAAGCAAGATATTAATATGGTAAAATAGTACAAGTGTAGTCATACTGTACAATTAGTATGAAAATAGTATCTTCTTTAACACTGGTGACAAGGGTTTTACAGAACGAACTTAATCATATAGTACGATTTAACTCGTACAGTACAAGTTAAAACCATATAGTATGAATTGAAATCATATAGTATGAAAATTTTAAAATCTAACATTATATTTTTCTTTCTCCCCTTGTGTGTCTGTGCGGTTATTCAATAATAATATTCAACTAATCAAAATATATCAAATATATCATTAAAAATATGAGATGAATAATGTTAAGGAAATTAATACTCTTATAAGCTCTATCATTTAATTAGACAAGGATCCCAATGAAAAATGAGTTGATCAGAAAAAATATAGAGGGATAATTGGATCGCTTCTTTATTTGGCTACCAGTAGACTGTATATCATGTTTGGTGTATATCTTTTTGCTAGATTTCAGGCTGATCCTAAAGAATCACATATGATTGCTATTAAGAGAATACTTAGATACCTATTAGGCACTTAAAACTTAGGTATTTGGTATCCTAGACATAGTTCATCCTTTAAAATCATAGGATATTCGAACTCCAAGTTTACAAGATATAGGTTAGGTAAAAAAAACATCTAAAAAACTTTTTAATTCATAGGTCAATCATTAGTTTCCTAGTCAAGTAGAAAGTAGAATTTAGTAGCCTTATCAACTACCGAAGCGGAATATATCACTATAAAAAATTGTATTGCTCAAGTTTTATGGCTGAAGCAATAACTCTTAGATTTTGGACCACCTATAAGCATCATTCCTATTATGTATGACAATACTAGTGCCATATGTATTTCTAAAAATCTAATCCAACACTCCCACACTAAGCATATAAACATTAGATATCATTTCATTAGAGATCATGTAGCCATGACCTCATATAGCTAGTGAAAATCAATTGGTAGACATTTTTACCAAACCCTTTAACTATGACACCTTTAGCACCTTGAGAACTAGATTAGGTGTTAAAGACATTCATGTTTGATTCAGGATAAATCTAAATTACTCTATCATTTGAAATCAACCATTTTTATGTGCATTCTAATGTGTGGCACATTTAAAATTTTGTGACTATTTGCTTGTTGATTTGTGTTTTTATTTTTCATTTATTTGTTATTTTGCATTTGGTAGACGTTCCCTGATCTTAACACACATTTTATATTAAATATAAAAAAAACAAAAAAAAAACAAAAATTGTTAAAATCGTACTATATGATTAACTTCATATTATATGATCTACACATTTATGCTCAAATCTCTGCCTTCCATGAAATCAATGACCTTGATTTGATCAATTATTGGTGATCAAACTATATGAACCCATCTTCGTATTATATGATACATGTGTCAAAAGTCATTGGATGAATTCAAATTTACTGGTACAATATTAATTGACCTATCATATATACGAACACCTGTTCGTACTATATAATCAATTTGGTCAAGAGTCGTACCGACGACTCCTAAGGATGAACGCTTTTTCTTAAGATCATCTAGTATGATCCTTATCGAATTGCATAATTTGGCTACCTTTTCTGATAAGTCGTCTAAACAATTTGAATTCATCTGATTGTATTATATGATCTCAAATGGTATTGTATAATCAGTTGAAAACTCTATAAATTGAAGGGGTTTTTAAAGCTAAACTCATCCAATTCTTTAAATATATTCTTTCTTCTCGACTCATACCTTCAATTGTTTAAATGGCTAGAGGTAGCAAGAACACTTGTCTGATCCAAGGTGAAGATGAAGCAACCTATTATTGACATAAGGAAGCCCGCATCACTCCATCCAGATTGCTATGTCAATAAGCCCTAAATTATGAGGTGATGAACCTCTTCACATACACCACTCTCCAATTCTTACTTACTTTAGTCGTCCCGTTCAATTCTAAGCTTTTTATGATTTTTTTGCCAATCATAAGATTAGCGTCGATGTCCCTATCATGAGTTCTTATGTTTGTAGACGCCTTATAGAAATTACCAAAGATGATTTAGCCTAATATCTTCACCTATCCACAGAAGGACCTCAACCTCATTCAATGTATTCTAGGAGCGACTACGATTGGAGTGTTGTCAATCTAACAATTAGGAATATTGCCCTAAACCAACATCATCCTCTTGTCCATTCCTTAAATAAAAATGTATGCATTATCCAGCATGTTCTGCAAACCTCAATCATTCTTAAAGCTAGGGATCGAGTAAACATTACCCACTCCTATCCTTTGCTACCTGCTTTGTCATGCATGGGACATAGTTTAATGAAGCCCAAATGATTATCAACTATATCCATAATCTCACCTCCATCCTCCTTCCTTCCACATGAAGGAAGCAAAATATTACTTTAGGATAAGTCATTGCCAATATTCTAGATAAAAAGTATGAACTTGTCCACCCTGCCATTGTCGATCATTTCCAAACTTTCTACACCAATAGTTCCATCAACATTCTCTTTCATCACTAGCGGAGACATGAAGTAGAAGAGGAGCTAATTTTGATGAAAGAAGTGGGAGACCATCTGACAGCACCCACTTACTCTAGCTCATGCACCAGCTCTAACACCAGCACTAGCTTTCCAACATTCTTAGTATGAGTCCTTAAGTCAGAGAGTTGATCAGTTTCCCTTAAGCTTCAACACTTACGCCTAATGGCAGTATGAGCAGCACTAGTGCGAGAGCTTCCAATTAGACATTTCTGCCTTGATTTAAGATACAACGACACATGTCTTTGATACATGTTGTTTAAGCAAGTAAGGAAGAAATTTATACCCTCTATGCATGCTGAACGATGATAATGGTGGTTGTGGGTGTATATATAGGCGGCTGTGGGTGTATATATATATAAAAACATTTAATCAGATCAAATGGTTTGGGTGGATCGACTTCGATCAAAGAATCGAGCGAAAGAGATGGCTATAGGATGAAATCGGGTTAGACAAGGTAGCAAATTAGCTCTGCTGATGTCAGGATTGAGGGAGACGAGTCATGCAAATTTCAGCTAGGATCAAGCCATGAATATAGAAGGAGAGTGGCCGAGGGATGGGATCGCGTGCGGGATTCTAAGTCAGGTTGATTGGGTTGAACATAGGCGGGTTTGCATGCAGAGGTGTGGGGTAGGTCTGCACAGTGAGATAGATAGATAGATAGATAGAGAGAGAGAGAGAGAGAGAGAGAGAGAGAGAGAGAGAGAGAGAGAGAGAGAGAGAGAGAGAGAGAGAGAGGTCGTGTGTGTGGGAGGTGGTACGGAGGTCGAGTCTCGCTGGAGGGTCGACGAATGGCCGAGTTTGGAGAATATGGTCCTTCATGCGAGATAAGGTCGAGATGGATCTGCGAATGGAGAGAGAGAGAGAGAGAGAGAGAGAGAGAGAGAGAGAGAGAGAGAGAGAGAGAGGTCCGACTTCAATTCGTCTGTATCTTTTGAATCGAATCGAGGGGACGATTTGTTTGCCTTTGTATTGTGCAAGTTCCGTGAAGAGTGTTGCAACGGTTCGTGAAGTGGGCCGGGTTGGAACCTGCATGAGGTGATTAGAGGTGAACATCTCTCAAGAAACCATTGCGAGTATTTAAAAACAGTTATTCTAACCACTTGTCATGTTAATGAGATTTGTACATATTCTTCACTTTCTTCTCGGTTAACTCATGAAAACAAATTTATACTATTCATAAAATATAAATTTCAAAATTAAAAAATATAATTTTTTGTACACGAAGTCAATCACTTGTATGGAACTTCCTTTTTCAGGAATATTTAATATTTAGTAGTTTGCTCATACTGGTTTGCCCTCATACCCATATTATCCACTTTTAATTTAGCCCAACATCATGGAATAACGTTTAATTGGCATTTCCAAAAGGTTTGAACAAAGCTAACTTATATTTCTTCATGCTTTACAAAATTATTATAAAAGAAGTAATTTTTAAAGGTGTTATAGAAAGTAATTTTTTAATTCAATATTTTTTTTTTTGAAAGCGGCAAAGAGAAAGAGAAAAATAAAATAAGAAAGATGCTCCAAACGAAACCTTAATTATTAATAATTTTAAAGATATTGTTAATATATCGAGATTGAATTCTGTTTATATTAAATTCGTGTTTAACACAATTTCCATTAAAAAAATCCTTAGAGCAAAGAACCTTCTAGAGGTTAGCCTCATTCAACTCAAATAAATTTCGTAAAAAGAAAAAAATTGCAAAAATAAAAATTTATACGGGAGAAAAATAAAATATTGTTTCCCATGCTATACTTGGTATTTAAGGTACAGACCATTTCCATGCAACTAGCAAAAACCAACTATATAACATAAAGTAACAGCACAAGTTTAATAAAATTGCAATCCCATTATAAACATCTACAGGTACAAATCATCCCATTCTTACTAAAACCAGGGTTTCTTTCCCTGCAACATTCCCATCAACTGATCAAAAACTTGAGACCCACTATCTCGAAGTCCTGAGTGCATGTGCTCATTGGTTACCCACAGTCTAATCCCACATATCTCTGATGCTGTTTCCATAGCAAGGTGGAAGTTTACATACATATCTTCAAAGTAAACCGCAGCAGCCACAGGAACCTGAAGTAATTGCAAAATGAAATCATAGGTACTACTAAGGATGAATAATTCTAAGTTTGTGTAAGGAATCTTGTAGGACGCATACGATTAGGAGTGTAAGTGAGCCAAGCCGGCTTGAGCTCACGAGCCAAAATTATCGAGCCACGAGCTCGAGCTTGATACGGCTCGACTCATGAGCTCGCGAGCCGCCTCGAATCACTTGTGGGAGCTCAGGAACTCATATGGTAGAGGACCGTGAACTCGTTCGTGGATAAGGCCGACGACCGCGGAGGCTTACTCGTTGGCGGAAGGCGGCCCAAACACCAGGCTCGATCTCGTTTATAGTTGGATGAGTCGAATTTCTGACTGATGAGCCGAGCTCGATAAAACCATTACTCGACTCGACTAGAATCGTTTACACCCCTACTTACAATATAAGAAATACCGATATACCTTATTATTGTTGAGCACTTTGACATCATAAAGTGGCGGCCAATCGTCTTTTTCAGCTAATAAGTGAGCAGCTTCTCTGAATGGTTTTAAAGCATGGAACTCATCGAACATCCATGGGAATATCATCTGCAAACCATATTAATGCATTGCATGAAATGCTTTCCTCGAAAAAGAAAATAATCTCATAAGCTGTAATCATCATCATTGTCATTAGCCTTATCTCAGCTTTAGAGTTGTCTTTATGAATCCTCATTCTTTAATTGTAACAGATGAGTGTTGTGTAGAGTGTTGAATATAATTTTTTTTCAATTAGTTTTCATAATTTCATCAATATTATCTTCAAACTACTCAATAATTATTATGCATTAATCTTCTAATTATCTTATTATTGAATATTCTACTCTTCAACATGCATATTCAAATCATTTAAGTCAATTTTTTACTACCTCGACTTCACTATACATCACTCTTATCATCTTCTAATGCGTTCATTTCTCAATCTATCATTTTATAGAGCATATTAGTTGAAAAAATTCTCATAGGCTGCAATCTTGATGATATTATTTAAGATTCTCTATAGGATTATTTACCGTTGAATTCAAGCATGAAGCAAGCCATGTACAAACTGACTAGAAGTTGCAAAGAAAAGTTAAATCTCGAAAAGGTTCAATAATTGGAATCTGAACGTTATCAAACAGTATTATTAAATTGCTTTATCAAATTTAGCGTTACCTCTCCAGTAAAAAATACAGGGCGAATTTCTTTAGCAGCTCTGATGGGGTCAAATATGCTTTCATATTCACCTCTTAATTTATGAGCAGACCACTGTGATGAAGCACCCTTCAGGATATAAAAAAGGCACATGCATCAATACGTTACTATACCTTCTTTACATGTATCAACATGACCAGGTATACAAGTAAAAGGATTACCTGGCAATATATAGATTCATGCAGAAGAGCATAGAGAGGATTTGTATCAAACTCTACCCAATTTTCAAACTGCAATGGAAGATAGGCAGAAAATAAGTTATCTTTTACTAGAATCTAAAAAATAAGGCTTTGTTTGAGGCGGCTTTCTTACTGCTTCTTAAAAAAAAATTTAATATAAAAATTAAAATTTTTATACTAAAAAGTTGCTTTAAGAAGCAGTAAGAAAGCCATCCCAAACAAAGCCGAAGGCTAATAAAAAAAGAAAGAAATTAACAAGGTTGCAGATACACATGAATGAGCTTTTCAAGTGGAGAAAAAATTACTTAAGGAGATGCTTGGTTGTAAAGTGGGATTTATATGTTCGTATGGTTCACAGGAGATGCGGAAAGTGAAAAATAAAAAGTGAGATTATTTTGCCTGTATGGTTGGAAGGATAACTGGAAATTTTTTGAAGTGAAACAAATCAAGGAAACAAAATCACTTTCCACTTAACCTTTCAACCATACAGGCAAAGTAATTTTGTTTCCAGGTAAGTGATACATAAGATTCTTAACCATCAAACTTCATGATATGCTCGGTCACTTAGAAAGTGATTAAATCGAACCATAAGGCCTCTCACATACATAAGTGGATAATTAAATACAAATAATATAATTTATTATAATAGACTAATTTATGTACATAAATTTGATGAAAAACTTATAATGTGTTAAATTATGTAAATATCTGCATAATATATTAGATAGTAATATGTTAGTAATTTATTGATGTAAGTGGCTTTCCAACTGCTAATTGTAATTAGGATTGGACCATTATAGCATGAAAGCAATTAAGGGGTTTGACTATTTCATGTTGAAAGAACTTATCTATGTTCTGAAGTCTTTTAGAACATTTCAAAAGTTTCTAAGAGTCTGAGGAACATTCCGTAAGTTTTCAAAAGCCAGAAAAATCTTTCTATTATTTTTATTTTCTTTTTGAATAATCCCAAGTTAGATGCATTAATGTGGGCTCCGAAAATTCGGCCCCGGCCTCCGCTCGCTCTTCTTTTATTCGGCGAGGGAGTTTTAATGAACTAAGTTCCGAGGTAAATTTTGGAAGGCAGCTGGGTTTGTAGATAAGACACTACCCAGAGATTTCGCCCTCATTTTGTGAGGACTTTATGATCTGAGTTCTGGTTTTCTATAGGCGCAAGCCCCTATAGTTAATTACCCCTCCCGATCACGAGAGAGAACTTTCGATTAAGGCTAGTCGTCGATCAGATACGTATAGAGATACGTGTTATGTGGCATATAGTAGCAGCAATGGATTTAGGAAATTTGGATAATTTGGAAGATTGAAAGATTTGGAGATTTTAAAAAATTGATATTTAAAAATAGAAATTTCACCATCGTGCACTTAAAGCGGATGGTGGGGGAATGGATGATAGACCCGATCAAGATCCCATGGTTCCGTCGTCCCGGGCCATCGTGGTCCCTGGTATACTTTGTCAGAGGAGGTAGTCGACCTAACCTGACAGAAGGATCCTTATCGGCAGCCATGGGTTGCTTCGTCCAAGGGGACCTTGTAGACCGGGGTTGAATGTTTGTCTAAGGGGACAAATTTGAATCCACCTTAGCTAACAGAGGGCTTTGTGCCCTATCGATCATATCCTATTGATTCATATCTCAAGGATTTAACGCCATTAAGGAGCGTATTGGCTCTGGCCATAACCGCTATCTGTGGTGCCATTTGGCGGCAAAACCACTCGGTTCAGAGGGCCCCGGGTCATAACCGTTTACCTGCAGTGCCATTTGGCGGCGAAACTGCCGGTTAGAGGACACGTACCACGTCCTTACTGGCAAGAGATTGTTTGAGAATGAATCCGAGTGATATTTTCGACTAGGCATTTCGCTCTTTGTGAGCTGAAGTTGATTTTAATTTGTCCACCTCGACAAACTGTTGCGAAGGGTGGATAAATTTTGCTTTAAGTGATTAATGGGTATATTTAAATTTTAAATATTTTTGGGATTTTTGTGGAGTTTTGGATTATTTGAAATGGACTTTGGATATTTGGGAGACATTTGAAAATATTTGGGAACCCCTCCGGTTGAGATCTGCATTCAAGACGGCCATCATCAGGGTGTTCGGGGTCATTTCTTTTTATGGATTGAACCTTGTCAACTCTGTCGGGCTGTCGACAGAGGATCGGGTTTTGTAGGCTTCGTGCCTTTATTAGTGAATTCATATTGTTGTAGGCCTTGAAGGCCTAATATGAATGTTTTAAAGCAAATATACCGGTCGTCACAGCTTTATATTTGCTTAATGGTTCGAACCCTGTCGACTTCTATTGACCCGTATAGAAGGATCAGTTTCGAACCTGAATTCACTTGCTAACCCGCGCAGCATCCCTGGAAGACGTCACGTGTGTACCAATAACACGCTCGCCGGGGCCCATGCGGGTGTTTGGGGGCGTTTTGCAATTAAACCTTGTCGACTCCTTTTACCTGCTAAGGAGGATCGGGTTTAAATTTAATAACCAACGCAGCATCCCTAGACGTCACGTGTGTACCAATAACACGCTCGCCGGGGCCCATGTGGGTTTGAGATTATATTTTCCCCTTTAGTGTACCTATGTGTATACAATTTATAGTGCACGTGCAGGGGTATTTATTACAGACTTTGTTGACGCCTTCTGTCTGCTTGTATGAATGTTACAGATCCGGTGGCGTAGAGTAGCAGCTTCTAGATCAGTTGTTTGCTGCTTTGTACAGGTAGACTGTCGTGCACTATTTGTTGATTTTTGTAGGCGGATCATAGTGCACTAACTAATCTCCTGCCTTGGGTTGTAGAAGCTAGTAGGAACTTATAGTCTTTATGCATTATGCTGTGATTTTGGTCTTTGCAATACAACCATTACTGTTGGAGATAGATATTCATCCTTACACTGAAGTTGATTACAGGATACCGCATTTACTGTAGTCTTTATGCATCTACCCATGGATGGATGTTGTACATACATTCATATTCATAGATGATTTGTATGGATTGCAGATCTTCACTCTTGCTTGTAGAAGGCATGTATATTTGGCTAATAATGAGTGGTCATCGACTGTATGAATAATTTAGCATCCACTGTACATTATCGTCATCACCCATAAATGGACTTCTATATGAGTGAGGACTTTTCTATATTTGCTTGTGGATAATGTACTATGTGTACAACGAGTTTCCTTCAATAACTCATAGGAGCTTGTACTTGTGTAGTCCTTTAGCATCTTACTTGTGTTTATGTAGTCCCTTTCGTATTTGTCTATAAATGACATATGGTGCATATAGCGGATCTACTATAAGGGATCGTAGGTATTTGCATTTGCTATGTATCTTTCGCTTTTATTTGCAGGTAGATTGTTGCATCCACATTGGGGAATGATCACTTTTATCACATGCATCTATTATCACTGACTACGAGCAGGTTATTGAACTTATCATCATACTAGTCTTTATTAGCAATGAACTAGCCATCATCAGCTATGAGCTAATTAGTACCAATCATGTTCTTCGTGGCTTCTTTCAGTGTGCCATGCTATTGGATCACAATCTCTTCCGTATGATTGATACAAATATCACGATTGATTGTCATTGTTTCTTCCACTTAATCTTTGCTTGCATAAGACCAATGTGCTTGCTAGATAATGAGTGGTGATTGATTACAAGATGTTGTTGCATTCATCATTTGTAGGAAGAATATTGTTTGCATGTTAATGTTTGCATTTTGTAGCATAAGAGCCCTTCATCATCTATTTCGAAGCTTCATGGAAGTATTATGGCTTGGCAAGCATTGATAGTGATTCCATTACTCTTGATGAATCTTCAACAACCATAGGAATTTTTCTATTCATTACAACTCATCTAAAAATTGCTTGCGAATACATTGCATTCTTCCATTCAATTGAGATGATCATTGTAGGATAGTTATAATTGTTCAAATAAGTTTTATACCAAAGCTTGTAATGGGTGATTGTTTGCTTGCATTGAGAGCTTATTACTCATTTTACTTAGGTTCAACTTGAGTCCAAATATTATGCCGCTCTTTGAATTCAATCAATTTCTTTTTTTTTTATTCAAGATCATTTTGAGTTCTAATTCACTCCCTTGTAGTCTTGTCGAGTTCAAGTCCTTGCCCTTTGCACCAAGTTCGTTTGAGTTCAAAGCTCACCTTGCAAGTTCATAGAGGTCGAGTCCTTTGCATGAGTTCAATCAAGTTCTAGTTCTAATGCATGTCCCCTGTTGTCCTTGCAAGTTCAAGTTCCAAATGCTTGCAAAATCAAGTTCTAGTTCAAATTCTTCATCTTTATTCAAGTTATGGTTCAAGTTCATTTAAGTAGATTGAATCAAGTCCACAAGTCTCAAATTCTTCCAAGTCCTTGTCTGTATTTCAGACAAAATTTCGACAGCCTCCCGACATCTCCCCCGTTAAGGGGAAAAAACCAAGAGGCCGCCTACCCGCCACGTAAATAAATACGTGCACGGTTGGTGTTGGTGAGACACCGAGACGGTTGTATTTTTTGTTTTTTTTTTTCTCCCACCACGCGCACTAAAGGCGTGCTTGGGGTTTTAAAAAGTTTTTTTTTTTTGAAAAGAGACAATTTTTTGCTTTCCCCCTGCCCAGGGATACTTATAAGTGACCCCGCTTCGCCACACGTGCCGCACTGGTGTTCCATCCTACCACGGCCAATAAAGGCGTGCTTAGGACAGTTCTCCAATTTGCCACGAATATTGAAGTAAGATTTTGAGTTTAGAAGAGTACGTATCTCCGCGGGGTTGTCGTGGTTGACACGTGGATCGAGGGGTCACTCGCCTACCTCGTCGTAGGTGTCGCACCGGGTTCCCTCCTACCACGGCCACTAAAGGCGTGCTTAGGTGGTTTGCCGGTCCGACACGGACATCGAGGAAGGAGAGTAGGAAAAAACATTTTTTATTTGCATGTATATATGTAATTATTATTATTTTTTATAATTAGTATTAATTATAATAATAATTAGGTAATTATAATTAATTATTAATTAGTAATTCGTAATTAACTATAATTAGTAAATTGATCATAATTATAATTAGTTAATAATTAATTATAATTAAGTAAACCTAATTATAATTAATCAAATAATTATAATTATTAATCAATTATAATTAATTGATTAATTATAATTATAATTAAATAATTATTAAATATAATTAATATTAATTAAAAAAAATTAAAAAAAAAGACTCCCCTTTTCTCCTTCTTGCTCGGGTTTACTTAATTATAATTAACACGAGAGGGAGAAAGTAACTTTCACAGCAAGCGAGCTCTCGCAGCTACTCCCGATCAAAATGGAGTAACTTCCGATCCAGCGGCAAGGGAACTCGTCGAAGGAGGTAAGCCGTCGATCTCTCCCTCCCTTCCTCTCTCTCTCTCTCTCTCTCTCTCTCTCTCTCTCTCTCTCTCTCTCTGGATCGGCACGAGCAGGGCTCGGTATAGAGGGAGAAGGATCGGGTGGAGAGGAGTCGGGCTGAGCAGTGGTTTCACGTGGAGTAGAGGAGGCGTCGGGAGGAGTTCGGGAAGCAGAGAGTGGGATCGGGATCTTGTTTGGCTATGGAGGTCGGTCGGGAGAGATAGAGGGAGGAAGAGAGATCGTGTAAGGAGCGAAGTCGGAGAGCCAGCCCCGAATGCTCTGTTTGGCTTGGTATTTAACGACGCTGAAGAGATGCGATCGAGGCACTGCAAAGTCGCAGGATACCTGGGAAGCGATCGCGGACGGCGACGAATCGGCGCAAATCTCGGCAGAATTTGAGGATCCGACGGGTAAGATGTATGTATACAAGATTTTTTTTGTTTCTTTGTTCTGAGGTCAACAAATGCCCCCCAGCAAATGTGGTACGCATCTAGAGCGAATCACGTTTGTTGTAAGCTGTTTGATCATGTGGATCTTTAGATATTTATTCTAGTTGTCACATTAGAGCTTTCATTTAGCGGATCTCCAAAAGCTTACTTGGATGTCACGCTGGGGTCTTCATTTTAATGGATCTCCAAAAATTTGCTTGGATGTCACACTAAAACTTTCTTCCATAGACCTCTAATAGTCCCTCTTTATGCCTTTGTAGATCCCGTACACGCACTTGTAGTCAAGAAGCTGCTTCAGAATTTCTACAGTTACTTTTGGGCTCAGGTACGCCTTCTTCCCTTCTCTTTTTTTTTAGTTTTGATTTTGTGCTCGTACTGATACTGCTTTGTATTTTGTGCAGGCTACTACAAGAAGATCCGAGCTTCAGCCAGTTTACTGCTTCAGGAGACTTCAATTTTGGTACGTTTTTACTTTGTTTGTACTGTTCTTTTCTTTCTTTAGTTGCTTTCTGACACCCCTTTTTTTTTGCTCTGTGCAGGCTTCAAGAGGAGCGGGATACTTGTTCGTGAGCCACCTCAGGAGACCACTGTTTCAGGTACAAGCTTCTTTTTTTTTATAGCTTCTTACATATGTTCTTTATGATTCTTCCTCTTTCTGCTGACTTCTCTTTTGCTTTGTGTAGGTTCTAGAAGTGCAGAATACCTGGCCTTTGGAAAGAGAAGCATGTGGACTTCCTCTTCAGATGTAGTTTAGGAGACAGATTTTAGTCCTCTGTGAAGGACATTGTACTTTTTCTTTTCTTTCAGCTGATGTAATCTAATTTGTCTTTGTTGACTTGTCAGGTGGTTTTTGTACATTCGGCCCTATGCTTCTAGCTTTGGCGGGCTTGTTGAAGGAGTAGATGCCGATGACCTAAACCCTTAGGTTTGTATTAGGTCGATGGCAAGAAGTCATCGGTCTAGAGCTTTGTGCATAACGGACTTGTTGATGACAGAATCCACTTAGTTCAGCCTAGGGCTTTTCATGAACTTTGGGATAATTTTCTTCAGTCCTTTGCTTTGTGCTTCGACGGACTTGTTGAAGAAAAATTCCTTCGATCCTCGCTTTGTGCTTTACGGATTTGTTAAAGGATTTGCAGGTTCTGGATTTAGTTGATAGTACCGAACGTAGGTAGTATCTTAATCCTTAACCACTTGAAAAGACTTTAATCTGAATCACTTGAGTTCATTAGATCGGGAGAGCTAGAATTTGATAGCTCTTCGTCCTCTGGTTGCTGAGATGGGGGTTCCTCTACTGCGGCCTTTCTTATGGCTTGTTGAGTAGATGGAGCTGCCAGCGATCCGGCCATATTTGGGCTTGTTGGATCCGACCTTTTACACCCATTCAGGCTTCAGACTTGAGCTATGGGAATTGCGCTTCCCAATGCTGATTTTATTGAAGTTGACAGATTCGGAGTCATCCTTCGTAGTTGTAGATTTTGGATCCTACGAACATTCAGTGGTTGTTTGAGACTCATCCTCCTACTGGAACTCTGATTCTCCAGTCATTTAGGAGAATTTTGTAGACTACAATCACTTGAACTGATCGAGTCAAATCTGCCTTCGTGCTTTCTACAGTCCCTATTGACGGGTTGACGAAGTGGGGGTTCCGCTACTACGGCCTTTCTTATGGCTTGTTGAGTAGACGGAGCTGCCAGCGATCCGGCCATATTTGGGCGTGTTGGATCCGACCTTTTACACCCATTCGAACCTTAAGCTTCAGGCTATCGAAAGACTTCAAGTTTCTTCGGCTCAATTTTTATAGGAGTGTGTAGCCACAAAAGTCACTTTCTTGACCTTTGAGCCTTGGTTTATTGGAGAAGGTGTTGTCTCTATCTTTGAGAGATCACCTGCATATACTTTGAAAAACACATATTTGTATTCTTTAGCACAAAAGAATATTTTAGTTGATAATTTTAAATATTTATTCGGGGATCTCGGCATGCGGCGCGATGTCGACCCGAATAAATATTTAAAATGCCCCCTGTCTCGCAGGGACATTTCAGAATGGAATAGATTTGAAATATAAAATTTTAAATATTCATTTGGGGATCTCGGCGTATGGTACGATGTCGACCCAAATGAATATTTAAAATGCCCCCTGTCTCGTAGGGACATTCTAGATAGGCTTTTTTGTCTTTGAGTTTTTAAATATTTATTCGGGGATCTCGGCATGCAGCGCGGTGTCGACCTGAATAAATATTTAAAATGCCCCCAGTCTGACGAGGGATTTTGAAATGCGTTCTTGCTATACAAGAGAATTTCAAAATATGAGCAATCATACATTAATAAATATGCATATAAAATTTTGATCATCACAAAAATACATCATATATGGAATTTTCATGCGTGATATTTCTTTAAATGTCGACCGTTAATTGGCGGCATAGGCCTCTGACCGTTCAGATCGATCAACTGATATGCTCCTCCTTGGTACACCTTCTCGATGACAAAGGGACCTTCCTAATTGGATACGAATTTGCCACCAATTTTTCGGTGTGGAATGATTGGTCTTCTCAGCACCAGGACCAATTCCCCTTCTTGAAATGATCGATAACGCACCATACGATCGAATGATTTTGCCATTCTTCCTCGGTAGATTTTCAGGTTTTGTTGAGCTTGTAATCTGATTTCATCGAGTGCATCAAGCTCTTCCATTCTGAGACGGGCATTTTGTTCTTGAGTGAGATCATTCTGAACTGCTACCCGAAGTGACGGTAGTTCGATCTCTAATGGTAATACGGCTTCAACACCGAACACTAGAGAGTAAGAAGTGGCTTTAGTTGGTGTTTTATAAGTTGTACGATAGGCCCATAGAGCTTCTGTCATCTTCGTATGCCACTCTCTTTTGTTCTTGGTGAGGATCTTCTTCAACAATTTCACCAGCATCTTGTTGAAGGCTTCCGCCAATCCATTCGCCCTTGGATTGTATATGAAGGAATATCGCCAATCGATTTTGTGCCGATCAACGAACTTATAAATTTTTGTACTTTTGAAAGCAGTACCGTTGTCTGAGATTATTCGGCATGGCACACCAAATCTGTAGACAACATTGTGGGTGAAAAAGTTGATCACATGCTCGGATGTAACCTCTCTGAATGGAGCCGCTTCTGCCCACTTTGAAAAGTAGTCTGTTGTTGCCAGAATAAATCAATGTCCAGCTGATGACGGCGGATCTATTGGCCCGATTATATCAATGCCCCAACATTCAAATGGCCAGGATGCTATTGTTAGGAGTAGTGGATTTGGCGGCTGATGTATAACATCACCGTGGATTTGACACTCGTGACACCTTTTAGCGTGGTCAATACAATCTCTGACCATAGTCGGCCAATAGTAACCCATTATCTTAATTTTAGCGGCCATTTTGGGACCTGACTGATGTGCTCCGCAAAGCCCTTCGTGGACTTCTGATACCACTTTTTCAGCTTCCTTGGTCCCTAGGCACCTTAGCCTCATTTGATCAAAGGCTCGTCTATACAACGTGTCATTAACAAATGCGTACCGCAACGCCCTTTTACGAATTTGCGCGGCCATAGACTTTTCTGTCGGGAGTTTGTTTTCTTTAAAGTAGTCAATGAATGGCTGTCTCCAATCATTTTTTGACTTCAATATCTAAACAATGTCACCACGATTCTGAAGCTTGACTAGCTTTATGTCTCTTGGTCGTATGATATCCTTCCGGATAATTTTCCATAATGATTTGATGGAGAGGTTGAGGATCAACATGAATTTTATCCTGCTGACTTGAATCTGGAATTCCTTCTGCCATCGGGAATTTTAATAGAGCGGACTCCAAGACCCTACGAGTGTAAACTCCGATGAATATAGGCCTCTCCTCGTTGATGTTCGCCATTTATTTGGCTAATTTGGCCAGACAATCTGCTTTAGCATTTTGTCTTCGAGGAACTCGAGCCATTTTGACATTTGGTACTTGTATCAAAAGCTCGAGGGCTCGCCGGTGATAGTGGGCCAATTCGACTTTGCCAACCTTATAAATGCCGAGGACCTGATTTATCACGAGCTGAGAATCACCAAAGATTTGGAGATGTTGGATTCTGACATCGATCGCAATCTCCAGCCCTGTTAATAGAGCTTCGTACTCGGCTTCGTTGTTGGTCCGAGGTTCGGTCAAACTGAATGAAAATCTCATTATGCCTCCCTCGGGTGCTATGAAAATGAGACCGATGCCGGCTCGGGCTCTTGTAATATTTGGAGGTCGGACAGGTCTAATCGATGATGCCCCGTCGAAGTACATTTTCCAGAATGGTAGCCTTTCATTCTCCTCGACCTGCATTATCTGCTCATCGGGCAAATCATCATTTAGTGGAGAATCAGCCGGGATTGGGTGTGCAGCAAGAAAATCTGTCAAGGCTTGTCCTTTCACCGCCTTCTGTGGCATGTATATGATTTCAAACTGCAATAACAATACTGCCCACCTGGCTAAACGACCTGTTAACACTGGTCTTGTCATCAAGAACTTCAGCGGATCGATCTTTGATATCAGTGTGATTTTATGGGATAGCATATAGTGGCGGAGTTTCTGAACTGCAAAAATCAGCGCCAGACAATGCTTTTCAATTGGGGAGTAACGGCTTTCTGCTCCAATCAACCTTCGACTGATTTAGTAGAGCGCATTTTCTTTGCCTTCTTCATTATTCTAAGCCAATAGTGCTCCGAGGGACTCTTCTAGTGCAGCTGTATACAGTATAAGAGGCTTCCCAGGAATTGGCGCTGCGAGAATGGGTGGATTCAACAAATATCTTTTGATGCTGTCAAATGCCTCCTGACATTCTGCATCCCATTTGAAACGAACATCCTTCTTTATTAGCTTTGAAAATGGTTGACACCTACCCGATAGATTTGATATAAATCTCCGAATGAAATCCAGTTGTCCTTGCAGCGAGCGAAGCTGTCGAAGGTTCCTTGGCGGTGGCATCTCCGTTATTGCCTTAATTTTGTTGGGGTCGATCTCTATTCCTCGATGACGAACAACATACCCCAGGAATTTGCCGGAGGAAACCCCAAAAGCACATTTGAGAGGATTCATCTTCAGATCAAACCTTCTGATTCTCTCAAATACGATTCTGAGATCTTTTAAGTGATCATTTCGGCCAAGGCTTTTAACAACAAGGTCATCTACATAACACTCGACCTTCTGATGTATCAAATCATAAAATATGTGAGTCATCGCCCGTTGGTAAATGGCACCAGCGTTCTTCAGGCCAAAGGGCATGACTGTGTAGCAGAAAATCCCGATGGGCGTCCTAAACGATGTATGTTTTTCATCTTCGAGCGCCATTTTGATCTGATTGTATCCTGACGATCCATCCATGAAGGAGAACATGTCGTAGTTGGAAGTGTTGTCAACTAGGAGTTCGGATACATGGAGTGGAAAATCATCTTTTGGGCACGCCTTATTGAGGTCCCGAAAGTCAATACAGATGCGAATCTGCCCGTTCTTCTTCTTCACTGGGATGATATTAGCAATCCAGTCAGCATACTTTTCTTCTCGGATGAAGCCTGCATCTATTAGCTTCTTTGTTTCAGAAATCACTTGTTCTTCAATCTCCAATCTCATTCTCCTTGGAGCTTGTTTGATAGGTGATGCATCTGATTTGATGGCCAATCTGTGAACTGCTACGTCAGGGGATAAGCCGGGCATCTCAGCATATGTCCAGGCAAAGCAGTCCCTGAATTCACGGAGGAGCTCTTTTATTTCTTCTATTTGATTCTCGGGTAGAAGAGAACTAATGAAGGTTGGGCGAGGATCCTCCTCAGTCCCCAAGTTGACTTCTCTTAGTTCATCCATAGTGGTTGTCTGTCCACCATCTTCAAGCTCTTCTGGTGCAGGCTCGGTTTCTACGGGCTGTTCATCATAATCATCAACCTCATATGTCTCTTCAGCAACATCATCATCGGATTCAATTTTCATGCATGTGATTGCCCGGCAAGTCTCTTTTCGGAGAATTTTTTTTTTTGATGAATCCAATACTTTTATATGCGTCTGTATCCTTCTGCTGTAACTGACGCGGACTCCTCCCATACCAGAGGCCCAAACTTGTGCGAAGTTGTCGCTTGGTGGTAGGAATATTGACTTGTTTTCGTAGCATTCTCTGAATATTCTTGGTATTGAACCTGGGTAGCCTCGTAGGAAATAACTCTTCAGAATCAGAGATCATGCAATCTCAATCATGATTCTCCTCTTCATGAACTCCCGTGGAATATAACACATTCTTTGACACAGTCCCGTTTTTACGGGGAGGCAGATAAAGAGTGGCGAGTTCTTCAACTTAATGCACCTCGCGCGGAATAATTTCTTTGAAGTGTTGCAAGGGAACACGTGTGACTACGAGTACGCTATCTGAAATTGACAGGCTGTCTATTCTTCTAGAGAACACATTCTGCACCGTGTTCATATAAATAGAGTCGTAGTCATAATCATCATTTGAAAATTCAACATGCCTACTTCATTCATCTGTGGACTGGCATACTCTTCGAGATTTAGCATGAGTAACATCATCTTCATCTGTGTCACTTCCCAGATGAGGTACAAATTTCTTTTCTTTGGGAATGGTCGATGCTTTGGGAAGAGTCGGCATTGCCTTCTTTCTCCTCACTTGCTTCTTCTCACCTTCCCGTTCAGGTCGCATTGCAGCCTTTGAATTTGATGCTTTAGCTTCGAGGGAGCTCGAAAACTTTTGTTTCTTTGGCATGAAGTACCGTGCATCCTCATAGACTGTTGCTTCATGAACTGTAAAGGGCTGAATGTCACCAGAGATCCTGAATTCTTCTACATCTTTGAGATATTTCATACACTGGTGTAATGTTGATGGAACAATGCCATATTCATGCAACCAAGAACGACCTAACAGCGCCTTGAATGAAGTATCCGCATCAATCACATGGAATTTAGCTTCTGTGTGGAGCTCTCCAAATACAAGAGGGAGCATGAATGATCCAAGTGTTTTCTGTCCTTTTTCGTTGAAACTATGCACCATCAACTTATCTGGCCCGAGGTGTTCCACATCAAGGCAGAGGGATCTCAGTGCTTTCAAGCTTATCAGATTCACGGAGGATCCATGATCGATTAGGATTCGACTGATAATCAGCTTATCACTCTCTGCATAACATACAGAGGACGATTATGGTCTGCAGTTCCGATCATCATGTCCTCTTCGGAGAAAGTAATAAATAGCTAATTTCGAGCTTACAGAACCTCAGTCAAACTACGTTCAGCAAAATACGTCTCGTATCTTTCAGGATCTTTGAGAGCCTGAATCAGAGTCTCCCGAAGGTCTTTAGACATCACCAAAGCATCGTATATGCTGAGTTGTACATGAATTTTTCTCAAATGGGATAAGATATTATAATCTATCCCCTTGGATGAAGTGTTCTTTTTCTTAGGATCTTCAGGGATAAGATCATCGTTGATAACTATCTCTTTCTCTTTATCTTTATTGAAGACCCCTTTCTTCGGTGGAGGCGGTAGTATCTTGCCGCTTCTTAACTGCACTTGAGCAATCTCCTCCGGTTCAGAGTCATTTAACGGAGCATTTTCTTCAGAATCAGCCATTGTTGCATCTAGGGACTCATCTGTTGATTCAGAATCACCACCTAGGTTTACATGTCCCATCCGAGAAGCTATACTAGGGTCTGATTCGTCTCCCTCTGGAAAGTACAAATCTTCCTCCGAACTGTAATCCATTGGCAAAACCATCATACAGGATTCAGAGGGTACTTCTTCTGTGTATTCCTCTTTTATCGAGGTACTTGGCGCCACTGAGATGACCCGACATACTTGTTTGGGAAGAGAATTCTCATCATCTTCTTCAGCTTCATCAATTTCGAGCTCTGCCATGAAGTCAGCAAGCTTGATAGGTCGCCTCACAGTCTGGTAGTACTCATCCAAACTGTCAATAGCCCTCTGAGTTGTGGTCATCTTCTCCTTGGGCTTCTTCAACTTGGTCTTCTTCTTGGATGATTTCTTCTTTTCAGTCTTTGAAGAACTAACTTGGTTGAAAAACTGTTTTGAAGTAGAAGGTCGTACCACTGGTAGTGCCTTCAAATCTATCATTGGCTCAATAGGAGACTTCCACTTTACGCCTGAAACTCCTTCAAGCTGCTTCAGCATTTTCACAGTTTTCTTAGAGACCGCAGTCTCCCACCGTTCTTCTTGAATTGGCTTCTTTTCTTTTCTTCTTTCTTCAACCAGAGGTACGGAAGAGGACGTGACTACCCGAGCTGATTCCTTTTTAGGGTGAGACAATACATTGTCGGACAATGTGATCTCTCCCTTCTGATATTTTCTTTCAAGCCAATCCTTAAAGATGTAGCAATCTTCAATAGGATGATTGAGCACCCGATGATATGGGCAATAATTTGGGTCACCAGTGTGCTTCGACTCTTTGGGTCTCTTGCATTCAGGCAGTTCTAGACCCGATTTCAACATTTGTCGAAATAATTTGGCGACACTCTCCCTTTTGAATGAATACTCTTTATTCATTTTATCTTTGAGGGATTGGAACGTTCTATCACCAGTTCCTATTGCCTGTCTCTGGCCTCCAGCTTGATAAGTCCGTGGCTTATCATTTCCCCCTAATATCAGCTTCGGTTGGGGGTTGGAGTTGTAGGTCTGTTTAGACTTTTCTTGATATTGTATCGGCTGTTTGTCTTTGTCTACATTATAAATCACCTGCTTTTCTCTATCAGCTCTAGAGAAGAACGTAGAGTCTGCCTCATCCCTTCTAGCACCTGGGGCCTTAGCCTTCTTGGGCTTATCAGAGTGATTTTCTAATTTAGACAAATTTAGTTTCTCAAATTTGGCCACTCTGTCGAGCAAGTCTTGAAATGTGTTGATTGTAGCCATGCACAGGAAGGGTTGCATCTTGTCATCAATGTTGCCCATTAACAACTGTACGGCATGCTCTTCTTCTAACTGCTGCTCACATTTCATGCTCAAATTTCGCCAGCGAGTGATATATTTAGTCACTGATTCTTCTCTTTTTCTCTTATCCAGAGCGAGGTCAGCGATCGTAATCTTCTCAGTTGCACTAGCGAATCTCTTCACGAACATATTTTCTAATTCTGCGAAGGTCTTCGCAGAATCATTTGGCAGTTCAGCGTACCATTCGAAAGCAGTTGCTGTCAAATTGCTGACGAATTGTCGGAAGAGTAGGGCGTCATTTCCTCCTGTGTTCCCACAGGTGGCTTTAAATTGTGCCAGGTGCTGCCTGGGGTTGTTATTACCGTTAAAAGTATTGAACTTTGGTACAAAATACCCTTTTGGATATGGTACTTGGTCGTACTCAGAAGGATACGGACGACCCTCGCCCACCAACATTTATGCTTGATCAACGGTTATAATAGCCCTGATCCTCTCGGTAATAATTCCTTCTAACTGTGCAGCAGTCACAGGCTCGGAAGTACTTGCAATATTCTGCGGAGTGGGCTGACGAACGATATTATGGGCTTCGCGACCACCTTCAGGAGCTCCTTGTACTCCTGAACCTTGTGGCACTTGGAAGTTCGGAGGGTCAGCAGGAGGATTAGGCATGGCACCAATAGCAGTATTTGTTTGCATCATCTGCATCATCGCCCCCATTTGATCCATCATCTCAGTCATCTTCTCATTTAACTGAGAGATTTCTCTGTCTTTGGCCCTCATTTGTCGCCTCATTTGTCGTCGCATTTCAGCAAGTGTGACATTTTCGACACCAGAAGGATTCTCATTTACTTCTTCCACTTCTTCTTCTTCTTGAGAATGATGACTTCTGCCAGTGGTGGACCCTTCTCTACGACGATGATGGTATACTTGCCGGGGTGGCGGTTGCCACCGCTCTTCATCTTCATTGTTATCATAATTGGCACCATCATCGATGTCTATATGTGTCACCATATAGATAACTTCCATATCCAGAGTGTCATTTGTTTCTTGAATTTCTTCTTCTAAAATTTCCTCTAGAAATTCATCAATATTTTCTTCTAAATTTTCCTCCATAAATTCATCAATGTTTTCTTCCCCTTCAAGGTATTCTTCTATATTTTTATCCTCTTCAAGAAATTCATCTTCTTCAATATTTTGATCATTTATATTTTCTTTCAGTACTCGGATCTCCGAGCGGCGACGCCATTGGATTTTCGGTTCCTGATTAGGCACGGGGACTTCTTCGATCAGTGGGCTGCGATCGAAGTTGGTCTTTTCCTTTGGAGGAGATGGAGGACGACGGGATCCCCTGGAGGATTCTCCAAGGTGTCTACCGTTTGGAGGAGTATCATTATGGGTCCTTTTTAGGGCCCACTTCTGACATTGTTTGTAGACTTGGACGGATCTCCGGGAAGCCTCACCAGATGTCACGCCCAGATCAGTTCCTCTTTCTCTTCTTTCTTTTTCATTTCTTCGAGGCTTTGGCCTCCAGACTTATTTTCCTTTCCACCGGGACCTTTCAGCGGTGGATCCCTGAACATATGGTTCAGGTGTCACACCCCGATGTTCACCGCGTGAAATATACTGTCTTTCTCTTCTTTCTGTAGCAAAAGACAGACGCTCCCTTGGCGGGGTTCTCCTGGCCTCGCTCACCAAAGGCCGTTGGAGCTTCTTCTTCAGCCCTTTCTCCTTTACAGTCTTCAAGACCCGATAGACCCGGGCTGAGAGAGTTTCAGGTTTCTTTCTCTTTGGAGGAGCTGGGACCTCCTATCGTTGCTCCCAAAAAGATTTCTTTAGCTCACCAGTGGAGCTATTCCTCTTCACCCACTTTAGATCAGAAAATTTGTTTCTAGTAGGAACATTGGCTTCATGCTCTTGGGCTGACAGATTGGAAGGGTGAACAGGGAGTTGTTGTTGCTAAGCTCGGAGTTCAACATTCATCTTTCTCCTTTGCCTCCTTGTTGGCCTTCCTCCAAATAAGGAGGCTTCAGCATCATATTTTCCAGGCGCAGATAACCTGGTCGGCAAAGTAGTGGTGTTGGCAGCTACCACAGAAACTCTTCCACCATTCTCAATTCTTCTGGTGGTTAGGGCCTCAGGTTGTGACAGCCTTTCGAACACAGAAATTCTCCCACGAGAATTTTCGGTAGTAGGTCGTTGTGCTGGCAGATGCACACGACGGGTAGGAGCTTTATCAGCATTGAGTCTTCTGACAGACTTCTCAATATTCCTATCATTCGTAGGAATGGCGGCACTCCTTGCAGCAATCGCCGGGAAGAGCCTTTACTTTCTTTTGATTCTATTGATAGAGTGATATTGATCTAGTTCCGAGGGAAGACGCAAGAGCATATCCCTATCTTCAACGCTACCAAACTGGATGGTAGCTCCGGCACTTCCAGTCTCAATAACAGCATTCGCCAGCTGAATCCTGGCTCCTTGTCCCAATTGGACAGTCATCGGGGTGTTCTGTAGATCCATCTGCATAAATGAAAGGCAAGGGTTAGTAATCAGAATTTGACACATCACCCCGCACTTTCAAAATGCAGAGACTTGCACAGAACACAAAAACAAAAATAGACCAACAATGATTAGCATAAGCAAGCAATAAAAAATAAATTTAAAACACTGTTGAATGCCAAATGAATTTGTTGAATGATCATTTTTAGAAAATTCAAAGTTTTGAACTGTTAAAGGATCATTTTGAAAGACTCAAAATCTTGAGTACGATTTGATATAGCTGCTACTATAACTTATGAATGACTAGCCAGAGATGGAAAGAGAAACCATTCCCCAGCGGAGTCGCCAGAAATCAGTGGGCTCTGAAAATTCGGCCCCGGCCTCCGCTCGCTCTTCTTTTATTCGGCGAGGGAGTTTTAACGAACTAAGTTTCGAGGTAAATTTTGGAAGGCAGATGGGTTTGTAGATAAGACACTACCCAGAGATTTCGCCCTCATTTTGTGAGGACTTTATGATCTGAGTTCTGGTTTCCTATAGGCGTAAGCCCCTATAGTTAATTACCCCTCTCGATCACGAGAGAGAACTTTCGATTAAGGCTAGTCGTCGATCAGATACGTATAGAGATACGTGTTATCTGGCATATAGTAGCAGCAATGGATTTAAGAAATTTGGATAATTTAGAAGATTGAAAGATTTGGAGATTTAAAAAAATTGATATTTAAAATAGAAATTTCACCATCGTGCACTTAAAGCGGAAGGTGGGGGAATGGATGATAGACCCGATCAAGATCCCATAGTTCCGTCGTCCCGGGCCATCATGGTCCCTGGTCTACTTAGTCAGAGGAGGTAGTCGACCTAACCTGACAGAAGGATCTTTGTCGGCAGCCATGGGTTGCTTCGTCCAAGGGGACCTTGTAGACCCGGGTTGAATGTTTGTCTAAGGGGACAAATTTGAATCCACCTTAGCTAACAGAGGGCTTTGTGCCCTATCGATCATATCCTATTGATTCATATCTCAAGGATTTAACGCCATCAAGGAGCGTATTGGCTCTGGCATTTCGCTCTTTGTGAGCTGAAGTTGATTTTAATTTGTCCACCTCGACAAACTGTTGAGAAGGGTGGATGAATTTTGCTTTAAGTGATTAATGGGTATATTTTAATTTTAAATATTTTTGAGATTTTTGTGGAGTTTTGAATTATTTGAAATGGACTTTAGATATTTGGGAGACATTTGAAAATATTTGGGAACCCCTCCAGTTAAGATCTGCATTCAAGACGGCCATCATCGGGGTGTTCGGGGTCATTTCTTTTTATGGATTGAACCTTGTCAACTCTGTCGGGCTGTCGACAGAGGATCGGGTTTTGTAGGCTTCGTGCCTTTATTAGTGAATTCATATTGTTGTAGGCCTTGAAGGCCTAATATGAATGTTTTAAAGCAAATATACCGGTCGCCACAGCTTTATATTTGCTTAATGGTTCGAACCCTATCGACTTCTATTGACCCGTATAGAAGGATCGATTTCGAACCTGAATTCACTTGTTAACCCGCGCAACATCCCTAGACGTCACGTGTGTACCAATAACAAGCTCGCCGGGGCCCATACGGGTGTTTGGGGGCATTTTGCAATTAAACCCTGTCGACTCCTTTTACCTGCTAAGGAGGATCGGGTTTAAATTTAATAACCCGCGCAGCATCCCTAGACGTCACGTGTGTACCAATAACACGCTCGCCGGAGCCCATGTGGGTTTGAGATTGTATTTTCCCCTTTAGTGTACCTATGTGTATACAATTTATAGTGCACGTGCAGGGGTATTTATTACAGACTTTGTTGACGCCTTCTGTCTGCTTGTACGAATGTTGCAGATCCGGTGGCGTAGAGTAGCAGCTTCTAGATCAGTTGTTTGCTGCTTTGTACAGGTAGACTGTCGTGCACTATTTGTTGATTTTTGTAGGCGGATCATAGTGCACTAACTAATCTCCTGCCTTGGGTTGTAGAAGCTAGTAGGAACTTATAGTCTTTATGCATTATGCTGTGATTTTGGTCTTTGCAATACAACCATTACTGTTGGAGATAGATATTCATCCTTACACTGAAGTTGATTACAGGATACCGCATTTACTGTAGTCTTTATGCATCTACCCATGGATGGATGTTGTACATACATTCATATTCATAGATGATTTGTATGGATTGCAGATCTTCACTCTTGCTTGTAGAAGGCATGTATATTTGACTAATATTGAGTGGTCATCGACTGTATGAATAATTTAGCATCCACTGTACATTATCGTCATCACCCATAAATGGACTTCTATATGAGTGAGGACTTTTCTATATTTGCTTGTGGATAATGTACTATGTGTACAACGAGTTTCCTTCAATAACTCATAGGAGCTTATACTTGTGTAGTCCTTTAGCATCTTACTTGTGTTTATGTAGTCCCTTTCGTATTTGTCTATAAATGACATATGGTGCATATAACGGATCTACTATAAGGGATCGTAGGTATTTGCATTTGCTATGTATCTTTCGCTTTTATTTGCAGGTAGATTGTTGCATCCACATTGGGGAATGATCACTTTTATCACATGCATCTATTATCACTGACTACGAGCAGGTTATTGAACTTATCATCATACTAGTCTTTATTAGCAATGAACTAGCCATCATCAGCTATGAGCTAATTAGTACCAATCATGTTCTTCGTGGCTTCTTTCAGTGTGCCATGCTATTGGATCACAATCTCTTCCGTATGATTGATACAAATATCACGATTGATTGTCATTGTTTCTTCCACTTAATCTTTGCTTGCATAAGACCAATGTGCTTGCTAGATAATGAGTGGTGATTGATTACAAGATGTTGTTGCATTCATCATTTGTAGGAAGAATATTGTTTGCATGTTAATGTTTGCATTTTGTAGCATAAGAGCCCTACATCATCTATTTCGAAGCTTCATGGAAGTATTATGGCTTGGCAAGCATTGATAGTGATTCCATTACTCTTGATGAATCTTCAACAACCATAGGAATTTTTCTATTCATTACAACTCATCTAAAAATTGCTTGCGAATACATTGCATTCTTCCATTCAATTGAGATGATCATTGTAGGATAGTTATAATTGTTCAAATAAGTTTTATACCAAAGCTTGTAATGGGTGATTGTTTGCTTGCATTGAGAGCTTATTACTCATTTTACTTAGGTTCAACTTGAGTCCAAATATTATGCCGCTCTTTGAATTCAATCAATTTCTTTTTTTTTTTATTCAAGTTCATTTTGAGTTCTAATTCACTCCCTTGTAGTCTTGTCGAGTTCAAGTCCTTGCCCTTTGCACCAAGTTCGTTTGAGTTCAAAGTTCACCTTGCAAGTTCATAGAGGTCGAGTCCTTTGCATGAGTTCAATCAAGTTCTAGTTCTAATGCATGTCCCCTGTTGTCCTTGCAAGTTCAAGTTCCAAATGCTTGCAAAATCAAGTTCTAGTTCAAATTCTATGGTTCAAGTTCATTTAAGTAGATTGAATCAAGTCCACAAGTCTCAAATTCTTCCAAGTCCTTGTCTGTATTTCAGACAAAATTTCGGCAGCCTCCCGGCATCTCCCCCGTTAAGGGGAAAAAACCAAGAGGCCGCCTACCCGCCACGTAAATAAATACGTGCACGGTTGGTGTTGGTGAGACACCGCGACGGTTGTATTTTTTGTTTTTTTTTTCTCCCACCACGCTCACTAAAGGCGTGCTTGGGGTTTTAAAAAGTTTTTTTTTTTTTGAAAAGAGACAATTTTTTGCTTTCCCCCTGCCCGGGGATACTTATAAGTGACCCCGCTTCGCCACACGTGCCGCACTGGTGTTCCATCCTACCACGGCCAATAAAGGCGTGCTTAGGACAGTTCTCCAATTTGCCACGAATATTGAAGTAAGGTTTTGAGTTTAGAAGAGTACGTACCTCAGCGGGGATGTCGTGGTTGACACGTGGATCGAGGGGTCACTCGCCTACCTCGTCGTAGGTGTCGCACCGGGTTCCCTCCTACCACGGCCACTAAAGGCGTGCTTAGGTGGTTTGCCGGTCCGACACGGACATCGAGGAAGGAGAGTGGGGGAAAAAACATTTTTTATTTGCATGTATATATGTAATTATTATTATTATTTATAATTAGTATTAATTATAATAATAATTAGGTAATTATAATTAATTATTAATTAGTAATTCGTAATTAACTATAATTAGTAAATTGATCATAATTATAATTAGTTAATAATTAATTATAATTAAGTAAACCTAATTATAATTAATCAAATAATTATAATTAAAAATTAATTACTAATTATTAATCAATTATAATTAACTGATTAATTATAATTATAATTAAATAATTATTAAATATAATTAATATTAATTAAAAAAAATTAAAAAAAAAACTCCCCTTTTCTCCTTCTTGCTCGGGTTTACTGGCTCAGCCGAAGAAGCGCTCGGAAGGGAGGATTGCCTTCACAGCGAGCTCCCGTTTCTTCTTTCGATCCCACAAAAAAGGAATGTCGTCGGGTGCGCAAAGTCAAAACAACCAAGGAGTCGAAGAAGCGGCACGAGAGGGAGAAAGTAACTTTCACAGCAAGCGAGCTCTCGCAGCTACTCCCGATCAAAATGGAGTAACTTCCGATCCAGCGGCAAGGGAACTCGTCGAAGGAGGTAGGCCGTCGATCTCTCCCTCCCTTCCTCTCTCTCTCTCTCTCTCTCTCTGGATCGGCACGAGCAGGGCTCGGTATAGAGGGAGAAGGATCGGGTGGAGAGGAGTCGGGCTGAGTAGTGGTTTCACGTGGAGTAGAGGAGGCGTCGAGAGGAGTTCGGGAAGTAGAGAGTGGGATCGGGAGTTTGTTTGGCTATGGAGGTCGGTCGGGAGAGATAGAGGGAGGAAGAGAGATCGTGTATGGAGCGAAGTCGAAAGCCAGCCCCGAATGCTCTATTTGGCTTGGTATTTAACGACGCTGAAGAGATGCGATCGAGGCACTGCAGAGTCGCGGGATACCTGGGAAGCGATCGCGGACGGCGCCGAATCTGCGCAAATCTCGGCATAATTTGAGGATCCGACGGGTAAGATGTATGTATACAAGATTTTTTTTGTTTCTTTGTTCTGAGGTCAACAATTAAAAATAAGAGATTGGATTTTAATTATAGTTAGTTATGGGACCAAATTTTCTAAAACGAGTTCCTCTCATCATAGTTTCAACTCTAGGTTTGCAAACCTAAAAAAAATTGATAAGGAGAAGCCCGTCCCAGGGTGAATTGCCAGTTTGTTAGTGAAGGGGTGTTACCCCAAATTTTTTTTCTAATTGTTGACCTTTGTATAAAATCCAGAAGAAACAAAGGAAAAATCCCGTAAATAATACCTGTAAAACCGTCGTATCCACGAATCCAGCTGAAATCGGCGCCGTTCGCATCACTTCCCTGCAAACCCGGCGCAAATCCTGCTCAAAATCAGCGATCTCGCCTCGACCGTGCTCCATCTTCGCCTCTATAAAACGAAGCCGAACACGACTTCTCTTCTCCCACTCGCCTCCTCCACGCGAACGCTCTTCCACGCTCCAACCCGACTCCTCTTCCACTCTCTGCTCTCCCGTCAAAGCCCCTTCTCTTCCTCTGTCCGACCCCGAAGCCTCCTCCCTCTTCCCGATTTCCTCAGCCGACCTCAGGCCGACGATCCTCCCTCTGTTTCCACGACCAGAGCCGACTCCACAACACCGACTCTTCCTCCTCTTCCACCCGTAGCCGAAGCCCGCTCTCTCCGCACCAGTCGCCCGAGCCGACTCCCTCTTCCGTCTCCGACCTCTCGGCCAACCGGCACAAGCAGAGAGAGAGAGAGAGAGAGAGAGAGAGAGAGAGAGAGAGAGAGAGAGAGAGAGAGAGAGATCTTACCCCAAGAGCTCTTCTAGCCGAATCCCTCAGATCCGTGAGCTCCATCCACTGCTCTGCCCGATCTCCCTCTCCACGTAGCCGGAAGCAGTAAAGTAAGCAGAGAAGGGGTTCTCTCTCTCTCACTTTGTATATGTATATATTAATATATTTACTATTATATAGTAAGTATGTTATTATATAATATAATATATATCAATATAATACATTTCTTATTAATATATCTGTTATTATATAATAAATCTGTTATTATATAATATAATATATATTAATATAATAATATTTATATTAACATATCTGTTATTATATAATAAATCAGTTATTATATAATATAATATATGTTAATATAATATTCTTTAACATATCTGTTATTATATAATAAATCAGTTATTATATAATATAATATATGTTAATATAATATTCTTTAATATATCTGTTATTATATAATAAATCAATTATTATATAATATAATATATATTAATAAATTTGTCATCATATATATACATAAAGAAGTAAAAAAAAAAAATGCAAGTGCACTTCTCTCCTACCTCGATCCGCACCGACGGCCGCCAAGGTATAACTCTCTAACCCTAAAACTCCGAGAACCCGTTTCAACACATGCGTCGAGACAAAACGACCACCCATGCATGCTTTTCTTAGCGTGGTGGGAGGGAGTGCGTCCCGACGCTTGCGACGAAGCGGGTAATCACCAAATTCCTTCTTCAAAGTTCGTATCGCCTTGGAAACCCCGCCTATGCACGCTTTTCTTAGCGTGGTGGGAAGGGATCCCGGTGCGATGCGCGCGACGAAGCGGGGATACCCTTAAGTACCCGCTTGCGGGGAAATAACTGCCTTTCTGCTTACAAAATATTTTCAAAAAAATAAAAAATACTTTTCTACAAACAAAAAAATACCCATGCACGCTTTTCTTAGCGTGGTGGGGGATCGAAAAAAATTACACGGCCACGGTGTCCTCGAAAGAGGGCATCTACCATGCACGCTTTTCTTAGCGTGGTGGGAAAGGCCCAGTTTTCCGTAGTTTTCCCCTAAACGGGGGAGACGCCGAGAGGCTGCCGAAATTTGGATTGTAAATCCAAGGATTTAAACAATTTGGAGCATGGACTGGATTGAACTCAGAAGAACAACGAAGGATTTGTACTTGGACTTTGGACAAGATTCAAAATGGCTTAATAAAGAATTGAACCCAAGTAAAATAAAATTGAACTTGGACTCTCATTCGAATATGAAAAATGACTCATTTTGAGCTCGAGCGAACTCAATGGATAACATGGGACACGCACTTGAACAAGACTACAAGGACTTGATTGAACTTGAAAGAACAATGTAGAATATCATAAGGAGTTTGAAAATGATCTTAATTTGAATCTTAATAAGTGGTAAACTCAAGCTAAATCCAAACAACTTGAAGCTTGATTCAAATTAGATGGCAAAGACTTGCAAATTCAAGTGTTACTTGAACAATCACAAAGTTTTGAATCATATACAAGAGCATTTGAATCCGAATTTGGACCAAATACAAAGGGGTTTGAGCTCATTTTGAACAAACGTGAATGTACAGCAAGATTAATGGTCACAAGAAATTGAGCCTTAAATCCAATTGTTTGCGATCATACAAATGATAGAAGGTGACTCAAGGGAATTCAAATAAATGCTAGAAGCCTTGAGGCATGTGGAATAAGATCTTAGAACAAGCAATCAAAATGGAAAGGTTTAATGATAATTCTTGAGCGTTCAACTAGATATACACAAATTAATATATCAGACTACAATAAATACGAATTGTAGGAGATGTGATAACCTACCCTTAAATCATCATGCAAGATCTAAATGAAGGTGTCAAGAGTTGTGATCATTCAAGTGCTTTCAAAAGAACATCTTATGAGCAATGTAAAGATGATGAGGGTCAATGTGTATATCAATCATCCGAGCAAATACGATTGCTCTCTCGCAAATAAAAGAAGTTGATACATATGACAGTGAATTCACAAACAAGCAAGCACATCAAACTCTCAATGCATTCAAATGACGAATGATGAAAAAACAAAATGGGCTTAGAATATCCAGCTAAGTCTATTTGAGAATGACATTTGTATCATTCAATCAACTACAACGAGAGAGACAATGACATAAGATCTGCAATACATACAAATCCTCTACGAATACAAATGAATGTACAACATCCATCAATGGGTAGATGCATAAAGACTACAGTAAATGCAGTATCCTGTAGTCAACTTCAGTCTAAGAATGAATATCTACCTCAAACAGTAATGGTCATATTGCAAAGACCAAAACTACAGCATAATGCATAAAGACTACAAGCTATATACGAGCTTCTACAACTTAGGGCAGGAGATTAGTTAGTGCACTATGGTCCGCTTACAAAAATCAACAAATAGTGCACGACAGTCTACCTGTACAAAGCAGCAAATAACTGATTCAAAAGCTGCTACGCCACGCCACCGGATCTGCAACCTCCGTACAAGCAGACAGAAGGCGTCTATTCCAAGAATACCCCTACACGTGCACTGTAATTTGTATACACATAGGTACACTAAGGGGAAAAATACAATCCAAACCCGCATGGGCCCCGGCGAGCGTGTTATTGGTACACACGTGACGTCTAGGGATGCTGCGCGGGTTGGCAAGTGAATTCAGGTTCGAAACCGATCCTTCTATACGGGTCAATAGAAGTCGACAGGGTTCGAACCATTAAGCAAATATAAAGTTGTGGCGACTTGTATATTTGCTTTAAAAATATTCATATTAGGCCTTCAAGGCCTACAACAATAAGAATTCACTAATAATGGCATAAAACCTACGAAACCCGATCCTCTGTCGACAACCCGACATAGTTGATAAGGTTCAATCCATAGAAAGAAATGACCCCCAAACACCCCGATGATGGCCGTGTTGAATGCAGATCTCAACCGGAGGGGTTCCCAAATAATTTCCAATGCCATTCCAAATATCCAAATGTCTTTCAAGCTCCATCCAAAAACTCCACAAAAACCTCAAAAAACCAAAATCCCAAAAATATTCAAAATCCCAAAAATATATTTAAAAATGAAATAAATCCATCAACGCACTTAAAGCAAAAATCACCCGCCCTCCGCAAAAGTTTGTCGAGGCGGACAAATATGAAATATTACTTCAGCTCACAAAGAGCGAAATGCCTAGTCAAAAATATCACTAGGATCCATTCTCAAACAATCTCTTGCCAGTAAGGGCGTGGTACGTGTCCTCTAACCGGCAGTTTCGCCGCCAAATGGCACTGCAGGTAAACGGTTATGACCCGGGGCCCTCTGAACCGAGTGGTTTTGCCGCCAAATGGCACCACAGATAGCGGTTATGGCCAGAGCCAATACGCTCCTTAATGGCGTTAAATCCTTGAGATATGAATCAATAGGATATGATCGATAGGGCACAAAGCCTTCTGTTAGCTAAGGTGGATTCAAATTTGTCCCCTTAGACAAACATTCAACCCCGGTCTATAAGGTCCCCTTGGACGAAGCAACCCATGGCTGCCGACAAGGATCCTTCTGTCAGGTTGGGTCGACTACCTCCTCTGACTAAGTAGACCAGGGACCAAGATGGCCCGGGACGACGGAACCATGGGATCTTGATCGGGTCCATCATCCATTCCCCCACCATCCGCTTTAAGTGCACGATGGTGAAATTTCTATTTTAAATATCAAATCTTCCAAACTTTTCAAACATTTCCAAATACCCAAATCCAAATCCAATTTCCATATCCATTGCTGCTACTATATACCAGATAGCACGTATCTCTATACGTATCTGATCGACGACTAGCCTTAATCGAAAGTTCTCTCTCGTGATCGGGAGGGGTAATTAACTATAGGGGCTTGCGCCTATAGGAAACCAGAACTCAGATCATAAAGTCCTCACAAAATGAGGGCGAAATCTCTGGGTAGTGTCTTATCTACAAACCCATCTGCCTTCCAAAATTTACCCCGGAACTTAGTCCGTTAAAACTCCCTCGCCGAATAAAAAAAAGCGAGCGGAGGCCGGGGCCGAATTTTCGGAGCCCACAGATTTCTGGCGACTCCGCTGGGGATTGGTTTCTCTTTCCATCTTTGGCTAATCGTCTCAGTGCTATAGTAGCAGCTATATCAAATCGTACTCAAGATTTTGAGTCTTTCAAAATGATCGTTTAATGATTCAAAACTCTGAATTTTCTAAAAAATGATCATTTGACAAATTCATTTGGCATTTAGCAGAGTTTTCAAATTTATTATTATTGCTTACTTCTGCTAATTATTTTTGTCTATTTTTGTTTTGTGTTCTGTGCAAGTCTCTGCATTTTGAAAGTGCGGGGTGATGTATCAGATTCTGATTACTAACCCTTGCCTTTCATTTATGCAGATGGATCTACAGAACACGCTGATGACTGTCCAACTGGGACAAGGAGCCAGGATTCAACTGGCAAATGCTATTATTGAGACCGGAAATGCCGGAGCTACCATCCAGTTTGGTAGCGTGGACTTCCCGGCGATTGCTGCAATGAATGCCGCCATCCCTGTGAATGGTATGAATTTTGGAAAGTCTGCCAGGAGGCCCCATTCTACTGAAGCTGTCACCCGTCGTGTGCATCTGCCAGCACAACGACCTGTTGCTGAAAATTCTCATGGGAGAATTTCTGTGTTTGAGAGGCTGTCACAGCCTGAGGCCCTGACCACTAGAAGAATTGTGAATGGTGGAAGAGTCTCTGTGGTGACTATAAACACCACACCCCTACCGACCAGGTTATCTGCGCCTGGAGAGTACAATGCTGAAGCCTCCTCATCTAGAGGGAGACCTACGAGAAGACAAAGGGGAAAGATGAATGCTGAGCTCCGAGCTCAGCAACAACAACTCCCTGTTCACCCTTCCAACCAGTCGGCCCAAGAGCCTGAAGTCAATGTTCCCACCAGGAACAAATTTTCTGATCTAAAATGGGTCAAAAGAAATAGCTCTACTGGGGAGCTAAAAAAGTCTTTTCGGGAGCAACGGCCTGAAGCCCCAGCCCCCCCTAGGAGAAGTGAACCTGAGACCCTATCAGCTCGAGTGTATCGAGTCTTGAAGACTGTAAAGGAGAAGGGTCTGAAGAAAAAGAAGTTCCAACAGCCTTTAGTGATAGAGGCCAGAAGAAACCCGCCAAGAGAACGTCTATCTACTGTGGCGGAAAGAAGAGAAAGAATATATGTCCCACGCGGTGAACATCGGGGTGTGACACCTGAACCATATGTTCAGGGATCCACCGCTGAAAGGTCCCGGTGGAAAGGAAAACAAGTCTGGAGGCCAAAGCCTCGAGGAAATGAAAAAGAAAGAAGAGAAAGGAGGATTGATCTGGGCGTGACATCCGGTGAGGCTTCCCGGAGATCCGCCCCCATCTACAAACAACATCAGAAGTGGGCCCCAAAAAGGACCCATAATGACACTGTTCCAGACGGTAGACACCTTGGAGAATCCTCCAGGAGATCCCGTCGCCCTCCATCCCCTCCAAAGGAAGAGACTAACTTCGACCGCAGTCCACTGGTTGAAGAAGTCCCCATACCTAACCAAGAACCAGAAATCCAATGGCGTCGTCGTTCGGAGATCCGAGTACTGGAGGAAAATATAGATGATCAAAATATGGAGGGAGAAGAATTCCTTGAAGGAGAAGAAAATATTGAAGAAAATATTGATGAATTTATGGAGGAAAATATTGAAGAAAACATTGATGAATTTCTAGATGAAAATTTAGAAGAAGAAATTCAAGAAACAAATAATACTCTGGACATGGAAGTTGTCTATATGGTGAGACACACCAATGTTAATGAGGAAACCTATTATGATGAGGGTGAAGATGAAGACGATCAACAACCCCCGATTAGGCGAGTTTATCACCGTCGTCGTGAAGCTGGGTCACCCACTGGCAGAGGTGGTCACTCCCAAGCAGAAGAAGAAGGAGAAGAAGCCGAGGAGAATCCCTTCGCTGATGAGAATATCACGCTTGCAGACATGCAGAGACATATGAAGCGACAGATGAGAGCCAAAGATAGAGAAATCTCTCAGTTAAATGAGAAAATGACTGAGATGATGGCTCAGATGGGGGCAATGATGCAAATGATGCAGAGAACTGTTGCTGTTGGCGCCATGCCCAATCCTCCTCCGGATCCTCCAAACTTTCAAATGCCTCAAGTCTCAGGAGTACGGGGCACTCCTGAAGGTGGTCGCGAAGCTCATAATGTCATCCGTCAGCCCACTCCGCAGAATATTGCAAGTACTTCCGAGCCTGTAACTGCTGCACAGTTAGAAGGAATTATTACAGAAAGAATCAGGGCTATTATAGCCGTCGATCAAGCAGAAAAGTTGGTGGGCAAAGGTCGTCCGTACCCAGCTGAGTACGACCAAGTACCATACCCGAAAGGGTATTCGGTCCCAAAATTCAACACTTTCAATGGTAATAACAACCCCAGGCAGCATCTTGCACAGTTTAAAGCCACCTGTGGGAATACAGGAGGAAATGATGCCCTACTCTTCCGACAATTCGTCAGCAGTTTGACAGCAACTGCTTTCGAATGGTATGCTGAATTGCCAAATGATTCTGTGAAAACCTTCGCGGAATTAGAAAATATGTTCGTGAAGAGATTCGCTAGTGCAACTGAGAAGATCACGATTGTTGACCTCGCTCTGGATAAGAGAAAAAGAGAAGAATCAGTGACTAAATACATCACTCGCTGGCGAAATTTAAGCATGAAATGTGAGCAGCAGCTTGAGGAAGAACATGCAGTACAGTTGTTAATGGGCAACATTGATGATAAGATGCAACCCTTCCTGTGCATGGCTACGATAAATACATTTCAAGACTTGCTCGATAGAGTGGCTAAGTTTGAAAAGCTGAATTTGTCTAGGTCAGAAAATCACTCTGATAAGCCCAAGAAGGCTAAGGCCCCAGGTGCTAGAAGGGGTGATGCCGACTCTACATTCTTCTCCAGAGCTGATAGAGAAAAGCAGGTGATTTATAATGTAGACAAGGGCAAGCAGCCGATGCAATATCAAGAAAAGCCCAAACAGGCCTACAACCCCAACCCCCAGCCAAAGTTGATACTAGGGGGAAATGATAAGCCACGGACTTATCAAGCTGGAGGCCAGAGACAAGCAATAGGAACTGGTGATAGAACGTTCCAATCCCTCAAAGATAAAATGAATAAAGAATATTCATTCAAAAGGGAGAGTCGCCAAATTATTTCGACAAGTGTTGAAATCGGGTCTAGAACTGCCTGAATGCAAGAGACCCGAAGAGTCGAAGCACACTGGTGACCCAAATTACTGCCCGTATCACCGGGTGCTGAGTCATCCTATTGAAGATTGTTACATCTTCAAGGATTGGCTTGAAAGAAAATATCAGAAGGGAGAGATCACATTGTCCGACAATGTATTGTCTCACCCTAAAAAGGAATCAGCTCGGGTAGTCACGTCCTCTTCCGTACCCCTGGTTGAAGAAAGAAGAAAAGAAAAGAAGCCAATTAAAGAAGAACAGTGGGAGACTGCGATCTCCAAGAAGACTGTAAAAATGTTGAAGCAGCTTGAAGGAGTTTCAGGTGTAAAGTGGAAGTCTCCTATTGAGCCAATGATAGATTTGAAGGCACTGCCGGAGGTACGACCTTCTACTTCAAAACAGTTTTCCAATCAAGTTAGTACTTCAAAGTCTGGAAAGATGAAATCCTCCAAGAGGAAGACCAAATTGAAGAAGCCCAA
This sequence comes from Dendrobium huoshanense, assembly GCA_016618105.1. Classification (NCBI taxonomy): domain Eukaryota; kingdom Viridiplantae; phylum Streptophyta; class Magnoliopsida; order Asparagales; family Orchidaceae; genus Dendrobium; species Dendrobium huoshanense. The sequence continues at coordinate 10,752,184 of CM028351.1, forward strand.
GGAGAAAAAGACTGCAACTCAGAGGGTTATTGACAGTTTGGATGAGTACTACCAGACTATGAGACGACCTATCAAGCTTGCTGACTTCATGGCAGAGCTCAAAATAGATGAAGCTGAAGAAGGAGATGAAGATTGTCTTCCAAAAGAAGTATGTCGGGTCATCTCAGTGGCGCCTAGTATCCCGATAAAAGAGGAATACACAGAAGAAGTACCCTCTGAATCTTGTATGATGGTTTTGTCAATGGATTACAGTTCGGAGGAGGATTTGTATTTTCCAGAGGGAGACGAATCAGACCCTAGCATAGCGTCTCGGATGGGACATGTAAACCTAGGTGGTGAGTCTGAATCAACAGATGAGTCCCTAGATGTAACAATGATTGATTCTGAAGAAAATGTACAGTTAAATGACTCTGAACCGGAGGAGATTGCTCAAGTGCAGTTAAGAAGCGGCAAGGTACTACCGCCTCCACCGAAGAAAGGGATCTCCAATAAAGATAAGGAGAAAGAAATAGTCATTAATGACAATATAATCCCTGAAGATCCTAAGAAAAAGAAGACCTCAGCCAATGGGATAGACTATAATATCTTATCCCATTTGAGAAAAATCCCAGCACAGCTCAGCATACACGATGCTTTGGTGATGTCTAAAGACCTTCGGGAGACTCTGATTCAGGCTCTCAAAGATCCCGAAAGATACGAGGCGTATTTTGCTGAACGTAGTTTGACTGAAGTTCTACAAGCTCGAAATGAGCCATTCATTACTTTTTCCGAAGAAGACATGATGCTCGGAACTGCAGACCATAATCGTCCTCTGTATGTTACTGCAGAGAGTGATAAGCTGATTATCAGTCGAATCCTAATCGATCCTGGATCCTCCGTGAATCTGATAAGCTTGAAAGCACTAAGATCCCTCTGCCTTGATGTAGAACACCTCAGGCCAGATAAGCTGATGGTGCATGGTTTCAATGAGAAAGGGCAGAAGACCCTTGGATCATTCATGCTCCCTCTTGTATTTGGAGAGCTCCACACAGAAGCTAAGTTCCATGTAATTGATGCGGATACTTCATTCAAGGCGCTACTAGGTCGTCCCTGGTTGCATGAATATGGTATTGTCCCGTCAACACTACACCAGTGTATGAAATATCTCAAAGATGGAGAGGAATTCAGGATCTCTGGCGACATTCAGCCCTTCACAGTTCATGAAGCAACAGTCTATGAAGATGCACGGTATTTCATGCCAAAGAAACAAAAGTCTTCGAGCTCCCTTGAAGCTAAAGCATCAAACTCAAAGGCTGCAAAGCGACCTGAACGAGAAGGTGAGAAGAAGCAGGTGGGGAGAAAGAAGGCAGTGCCGACTCTTCCCAAAGTGCCAACCATTCTAAAAGGAAAGAAGCATGTACCTCATCTTGGAAGTGACACAGATGAAGATGAGGATACTCCTGCCAAATCTCGAAGAGTGTGCCAGTCAACGGATGAATGGAGTAGGCATGTTGAATTTTCAAATGATGATTATGACTACGACTCCATTTACATGAACACGGTGCAGAATGTGTTCTCTAGAAGAATTGACAGCTTATCAATTTCAGATAGTATACTCGTAGTCACGCGTGTTCCTTTACAACATTTCAAAGAAATTATTCCGCGCGAGGTGCATAAAGTTGAAGAACTCGCCACCCTCTATCTGCCTCCCCGTAAAAATGGGACTATTCCAAAGAATGTGTTATATTCTACGGGAGTTCGTGAAGAGGAGAATCATGATTGGGATTGCATGATCCTCGATTCTAAAGAGTTATTTCCTACGAGGCTACCTAGGTTCAATACCAAAAATATTCAAAGAATGCTATGAAAGCAAGTCAATATTCCTACCACCAAGAGACAACTTCGTACAAGTTTGGGCCTCTGGTATGGAAGGAGTCCGCGTCCGTTACAGCAGAAGGATACAGACGCATATAAAGGTATTGGATTCATCAAAAGAAAATTTCTCCGGAAAGAGATTTGTCTTGCCATCACATGCGTGGAAATTGAATCCGAAGATGGTGATGTTGAAGAGACATACGAGGCTGATGATTATGATGAACAGCCCGTAGAAGCCGAGCCTGCACCAGAAGAGCTTGAAGATGGTGGACAGGCAGCCACTATGGATGAACTAAGAGAAGTCAACTTGGGAACTGAGGAGGATCCTCGCCCAACCTTCATTAGTTCTCTCCTACCCGAAGAACAGATAGAAGAAATAAAAGAACTCCTATGTGAATTCAGGGATTGCTTTGCCTGGACATATGCTGAGATGCCTGGCTTATCCCCTGACGTAGCAGTTCACAGATTAGCAATCAAACCGGATGTAGCGCCCGTCAAACAAGCTCCAAGGAGAATGAGACTGGAGATTGAAGAACAGGTGATTGCCGAGACGAAGAAGCTCATTGATGCAGGCTTCATCCGAGAAGAAAAGTATGCTGATTGGATCGCAAATATCGTCCCAGTGAAGAAAAAGAACGGGCAAATTCGTGTCTGTATTGACTTTCGGGACCTTAACAAAGCATGCCCAAAAGACGATTTTCCACTCCCTGTATCCGAACTCCTGGTGGACAATACGTCAAACTACGACATGTTCTCCTTTATGGATGGATCGTCAGGATACAATCAAATCAAGATGGCGCCCGAAGATGAAAAGCATACATCGTTCAGAACGCCCATCGGGATTTTCTGCTACACAGTCATGCCCTTTGGCCTGAAGAACGCTGGTGCCACCTACCAACGGGCGATGACTCACATATTTGATGATTTGATACATCAAAAGGTTGAGTGTTATGTGGACGACCTTGTTGTCAAGAGCATGGATCGAAGAAATCACCTAGATGACTTGAGGATTGTATTTGAAAGGATCAGAAAGTATGATCTAAAAATGAATCCTCTCAAATGTGCTTTTGGGGTCTCCTCCGGCAAATTTTTGGGGTATGTTGTTCGTCATCGAGGCATAGAGATCGACCCCAACAAAATTAAGGCAATCACGGAGATGCCACCACCAAGGAACCTTCGACAGCTTCGCTCGCTGCAAGGACAACTGGCTTTCATTCGGAGATTTATATCAAATCTATCAGGTAGATGTCAGCCCTTTTCAAAGCTAATGAAGAAAGATGTCCGTTTCAAATGGGATGCAGAATGTCAGGAGGCGTTTGATAGCATCAAGAGATACCTGTTGAATCCGCCCATTCTAGCAGCGCCAATTCCGGGGAAGCCTCTTATACTGTATACAGCTGCACTAGAAGAGTCCCTCGGAGCACTATTGGCTCAGAATAATGAAGAAGGTAAAGAAAATGCGCTCTACTACATCAGTCGAAGGTTGATTGGAGCAGAAAGCCGTTATTCTCCTATTGAAAAGCATTGTTTGGCGCTAATTTTCGCGGTTCAGAAACTCCGCCACTATATGCTATCCCATAAAATCACACTGATATCAAAGATCGATCCGCTGAAGTTCTTGATGACAAGACCAGCGTTGACAGGTCGTCTAGCCAGGTGGGCAGTATTGTTATTACAGTTTGAAATTATATACATGCCACAAAAGGCGGTGAAAGGACAGGCCTTGGCAGATTTTCTCGCTGCACACCCAATCCCGGCCGATTCCCCACTAAATGATGATTTGCCCGATGAGCAAATAATGCAGATCGAGGAGAATGAAAAGCTGCCGTTCTGGGAGATGTACTTTGACGGGGCATCGTCTATTAGACATGTCCGACCTCCAAATATTGCAAAAGCCCGAGCCGGCATTGGTCTCATTTTCGTAGCACCCGAGGGAGGCATAATGAGATTTTCTTTCAGTTTGACTGAACCTCGGACCAATAACGAAGCCGAGTACGAAGCTCTATTAGCAGGGCTGGAGATTGCGATTGATGTCAGAATCCAACATCTCCAAATCTTTGGTGATTCTCAGCTCGTGATAAATCAGGTCCTCGGCATTTATAAGGTTGGTAAAGTCGAATTAGCCCACTATCACCGGCGAGCCCTCGAGCTTCTGAAGCAAGTACCAAATGTCAAAATGGCTCGAGTTCCTCGAGGACAGAATGCTAAAGCAGATTGTTTGGCCAAATTAGCCAAAGAAATGGCGAACATCAACGAGGAGAGGCCTATATTCATAGGAGTTTACACTCGTAGGATTTTGGAGCCCGCTCTACTACAATTCCCGAGGGCAGAAGGAATTCCAGATTCAAGTCAACAAGATAAAATTTCAGTTGACCCTCAACCCCTCCATCAGATCGTTATGGAGAATTATCCAGAAGAATATCACGTGGCCAAGAGACATAAAGCTAGTCAAGCTTCAGAATCGTGGTGGCATTGTTTAGATATTGAAGTCGAAAATGATTGGAGGCAGCCATTCATTGACTACTTCAAGGAAAACAAACTCCCGACAGAAAAGTCTATGGCCGCACAAATTCGAAAAAGGGCGTTGAGATACGCATTTGTAAATGACACGCTATACAGGCGAGCTTTTGATCAAATGTGGCTAAGGTGCCTAGGGACCAAGGAAGCTGATAAAGTGGTAAAAGAAGTCCACGAAGGGCTTTGCGGAGCACATCAGTCAGGTCCCAAAATGGCTGCTAAAATTAAAAGAATGGGTTACTATTGGCCGACCATGATCAAAGATTGTATTGACCACGCTAAGAGGTGCCACGAATGTCAAATCCACGGTGATGTTATACATCAACCGCCAAATCCTCTGCATCCAACAGTAGCATCCTGGCCATTCGAATGCTGGGGCACTGATATAATTGGGCCAATAGATCCGCCATCATCAGCGGGACACCGTTTCATTCTGGCAGCGACGGATTACTTTTCCAAGTGGGCAGAAGCAGCTCCATTCAGAGAGGTCACATCTGAACATGTGATCAACTTTTTTACCCATAATGTCGTCTACAGATTTGGTGTGCCACGCCGCATAATCTCAGACAACGGTACTGCTTTCAAAAGCACAAAAATCTACAAGTTCGTTGATCGACACAAAATTGATTGGCGATATTCATCTATATACAATCCAAGAGCAAATGGCTTGGCGGAGGCCTTCAACAAGACGTTGGTGAAGTTGTTGAAGAAGATCCTCACCAAAAACAAAAGAGAGTGGCATACGAAGATGGCAGAAGCTCTATGGGCCTATCGTACGACCTACAAGACGCCAACCAAAGCCACTCCTTATTCATTGGTGTTCGGTGTTGAAGCCGTATTACCATTGGAGATCGAATTACCGTCACTCCGAGTAGCAATCCAGAATGATCTCACTCAAGAGCAAAATGCCCGCCTCAGAATGGAAGAGCTCGACGCACTTGATGAACTCAGGTTACAAGCTCAACAAAACTTGGAAATCTACCGAGGAAGAATGGCAAAGTCCTTTGATCGAATGGTACGTCCTCGATCATTTCAAGAAGGGGAATTGGTCTTGGTGCTGAGAAGACCAATCATTCCACACCGAAAAATTGGTGGCAAATTCGTATCCAATTGGGAAGGTCCCTTCGTCATCGAGAAAGTGTACCAAGGAGGAGCATATCAGTTGATCGATCTGAACGGTCAGAGGCCTATGCCGCCAATCAACGGTCGACATTTAAAGAAATATCACGCATGAAAAATTTCATATCTAATGTATTTTGTGATAATCAAAGTTTTATATGCATATTTATTAATGCATGTTTGCTTATATTTTGAAATTCTCTTGTATAGCAAGAATGCATTTCAAAATCCTCCATCAGACTGGGGGCATTTTAAATATTTATTTGGGTCGACATCGCGCTGCGTGCCGAGATCCCCTAATAAATATTTAAAATCTTAAAGACAAAAAGCCTATCCAAAATGTCCCTACGAGACAGGGGGCATTTTAAATACTCATTTGGGTCGACATCGCGCTGCGTGCCGAGATCCCCAAATGAATATTTAAAATTTTATATTCCAAACTTATTCCATTCTAAAATGTCCCTACGAGACAGGGGGCATTTTAAATACTCATTTGGGTCGACATCGCGCTGCGTGCCGAGATCCCCGAATAAATATTTAAAATCTCAAAATAGAAAAGCCTATCCAAAATGTCCCTACGAGACAGGGGGCATTTTAAATATTCATTTGGGTCGACATCGTACTATACGTCGGGATCCCCAAATGAATATTTAAAATTTTATATTCTAAATTTATTCTGTTCTAAAATGTCCCTGCGAGACAGGGGGCATTTTAAATATTTATTCGGGTCGACATCGCGCTGCATGCCGAGATCCCCGAATAAATATTTAAAATTATCAGTCCAGATATTCTTTTGTGCTAAAGAATACTACGAATTCTTTTTCCAAAGTAAATGCAGGTGGTTTTTCAAGAGTTAGAGACAACACCTTCTACAACAAACCAAGACTCAAAAGTCAAGAAAGAGACTTTTGTGGCTACACACTCCTATAAAATTGAGTTGAAGAAGCTTGAAGTCTTCCAACATCCTAAAGCTTAAGGTTCGAATGGGTGTAAAAGGTCGGATCCAACACGCCCAAATATGGCCGGATCGCTGGCAGCTCCGTCTACTCAACAAGCCATAAGAAAGGCCGTAGTAGCGGAACCCCAACTTCGTCAACCCGTCAGTAGGGACTGTAGGAAGTACGAAGGCAAATTTGACTCGACCAGTTCAAGTGATCGTAGTCTACAAAATTCTCCCCAAATGACTGGAGAATCAAAGTTCCAGTGGAAGGATGAGTCTCGAACGACTACCTAATGTTCGTAGGCTCCAAAATCTACAACCACGAAGGATGACTCCAAATCTACCAACTTCAGGAAAATCAGCATTGGGAAGTGCAATCCCCATAGCTCAAGTCTGAAGCCTGAATGGGTGTAAGAGGTCGGATCCAACAAGCCCAAATATGGCCGGATCGCTGGCAGCTCCATCTACTCAACAAGCCATAAGAAAGGCCGCAGTAGAGGAACCCCCATTTCAGCAACCAGAGGACAAAGAGCTATCAAATTCTAGCTCTCCCGATCTGATGAACTCGAGTGATTCAGATTAAAGTCTTCTCAAGTGGTTAAGGATCAAGGTACTACCTACGTTCGGTACTATCAATTGAATCTAAAACCTGCAAATCCTTCAACAAATCCGCAAAGCGCAAAGCGAGGATCGAAGGAATTTTTCTTCAACAAGTCCACTAAAGCACAAAGCAAAGGACCGAAGAAAACTATCCCAAAGTTCACAACAAAGCCTGAGGCTGAACTAAGAGGATTCCGTCATCAACAAGTCCGTTATGCACAAAGCTCTGGACCGATGACTTTTCGCCATCGACCTAAAACAAACCTAAGGGTTTAGGTCATCGGCATCTACTCCTTCATCAAGCCCGCCAAAGCTAGAAGCATAGGGCTGAAGGTACAAAAAAAAATCATCTGACAAGTCAGTAAAGACAAATCAGGCAATTCTACATCAATGTCCGCAGCACAAAGCACAAGACAAAGAAAATCAGTATCTCAATCATCTATGGATACATCTAAAAGAGTCAAAAAGAAAGGGAGATTAGTGTGACATCCAAACGAATTTTGGAGATCCACTAAAAGAAAATCGTAGTGTGACATCCAAGCGAATTTTTGGAGATCCACTAAATGAAAGCCTTAGTGTGACATCTAGAATAAATATCTAGAAATCCACAAGGCCAAACAGCATACAACAAACGTGATTCGCTCTAGACGCGTACCACATTTGTTGGGGGGCATTTGTTGACCTTTGTATAAAATCCAGAAGAAACAAAGGAAAAATCCCGTAAATAATACCTGTAAAACCGTCGTATCCACGAATCCAGCTGAAATCGGCGCCGTTCGCATCACTTCCCTGCAAACCCGGCGCAAATCCTGCTCAAAATCAGCGATCTCGCCTCGACCGTGCTCCATCTTCGCCTCTATAAAACGAAGCCGAACACGACTTCTCTTCTCCCACTCGCCTCCTCCACGCGAACGCTCTTCCACGCTCCAACCCGACTCCTCTTCCACTCTCTGCTCTCCCGTCAAAGCCCCTTCTCTTCCTCTGTCCGACCCCGAAGCCTCCTCCCTCTTCCCGATTTCCTCAGCCGACCTCAGGCCGACGATCCTCCCTCTGTTTCCACGACCAGAGCCGACTCCACAACACCGACTCTTCCTCCTCTTCCACCCGTAGCCGAAGCCCGCTCTCTCCGCACCAGTCGCCCGAGCCGACTCCCTCTTCCGTCTCCGACCTCTCGGCCAACCGGCACAAGCAGAGAGAGAGAGAGAGAGAGAGAGAGAGAGAGAGAGAGAGAGAGAGAGATCTTACCCCAAGAGCTCTTCTAGCCGAATCCCTCAGATCCGTGAGCTCCATCCACTGCTCTGCCCGATCTCCCTCTCCACGTAGCCGGAAGCAGTAAAGTAAGCAGAGAAGGGGTTCTCTCTCTCTCACTTTGTATATGTATATATTAATATATTTACTATTATATAGTAAGTATGTTATTATATAATATAATATATATCAATATAATACATTTCTTATTAATATATCTGTTATTATATAATAAATCTGTTATTATATAATATAATATATATTAATATAATAATATTTATATTAACATATCTGTTATTATATAATAAATCAGTTATTATATAATATAATATATGTTAATATAATATTCTTTAACATATCTGTTATTATATAATAAATCAGTTATTATATAATATAATATATGTTAATATAATATTCTTTAATATATCTGTTATTATATAATAAATCAATTATTATATAATATAATATATATTAATAAATTTGTCATCATATATATACATAAAGAAGTAAAAAAAAAAAATGCAAGTGCACTTCTCTCCTACCTCGATCCGCACCGACGGCCGCCAAGGTATAACTCTCTAACCCTAAAACTCCGAGAACCCGTTTCAACACATGCGTCGAGACAAAACGACCACCCATGCATGCTTTTCTTAGCGTGGTGGGAGGGAGTGCGTCCCGACGCTTGCGACGAAGCGGGTAATCACCAAATTCCTTCTTCGAAGTTCGTATCGCCTTGGAAACCCCGCCTATGCACGCTTTTCTTAGCGTGGTGGGAAGGGATCCCGGTGCGATGCGCGCGACGAAGCGGGGATACCCTTAAGTACCCGCTTGCGGGGAAATAACTGCCTTTCTGCTTACAAAATATTTTCAAAAAAATAAAAAATACTTTTCTACAAACAAAAAAATACCCATGCACGCTTTTCTTAGCGTGGTGGGGGATCGAAAAAAATTACACGGCCACGGTGTCCTCGAAAGAGGGCATCTACCATGCACGCTTTTCTTAGCGTGGTGGGAAAGGCCCAGTTTTCCGTAGTTTTCCCCTAAACGGGGGAGACGCCGAGAGGCTGCCGAAATTTGGATTGTAAATCCAAGGACTTAAACAATTTGGAGCATGGACTGGATTGAACTCAGAAGAACAACGAAGGATTTGTACTTGGACTTTGGACAAGATTCAAAATGGCTTAATAAAGAATTGAACCCAAGTAAAATAAAATTGAACTTGGACTCTCATTCGAATATGAAAAATGACTCATTTTGAGCTCGAGCGAACTCAATGGATAACATGGGACACGCACTTGAACAAGACTACAAGGACTTGATTGAACTTGAAAGAACAATGTAGAATATCATAAGGAGTTTGAAAATGATCTTAATTTGAATCTTAATAAGTGGTAAACTCAAGCTAAATCCAAACAACTTGAAGCTTGATTCAAATTAGATGGCAAAGACTTGCAAATTCAAGTGTTACTTGAACAATCACAAAGTTTTGAATCATATACAAGAGCATTTGAATCCGAATTTGGACCAAATACAAAGGGGTTTGAGCTCATTTTGAACAAACGTGAATGTACAGCAAGATTAATGGTCACAAGAAATTGAGCCTTAAATCCAATTGTTTGCGATCATACAAATGATAGAAGGTGACTCAAGGGAATTCAAATAAATGCTAGAAGCCTTGAGGCATGTGGAATAAGATCTTAGAACAAGCAATCAAAATGGAAAGGTTTAATGATAATTCTTGAGCGTTCAACTAGATATACACAAATTAATATATCAGACTACAATAAATACGAATTGTAGGAGATGTGATAACCTACCCTTAAATCATCATGCAAGATCTAAATGAAGGTGTCAAGAGTTGTGATCATTCAAGTGCTTTCAAAAGAACATCTTATGAGCAATGTAAAGATGATGAGGGTCAATGTGTATATCAATCATCCGAGCAAATACGATTGCTCTCTCGCAAATAAAAGAAGTTGATACATATGACAGTGAATTCACAAACAAGCAAGCACATCAAACTCTCAATGCATTCAAATGACGAATGATGAAAAAACAAAATGGGCTTAGAATATCCAGCTAAGTCTATTTGAGAATGACATTTGTATCATTCAATCAACTACAACGAGAGAGACAATGACATAAGATCTGCAATACATACAAATCCTCTACGAATACAAATGAATGTACAACATCCATCAATGGGTAGATGCATAAAGACTACAGTAAATGCAGTATCCTGTAGTCAACTTCAGTCTAAGAATGAATATCTACCTCAAACAGTAATGGTCATATTGCAAAGACCAAAACTACAGCATAATGCATAAAGACTACAAGCTATATACGAGCTTCTACAACTTAGGGCAGGAGATTAGTTAGTGCACTATGGTCCGCTTACAAAAATCAACAAATAGTGCACGACAGTCTACCTGTACAAAGCAGCAAATAACTGATTCAAAAGCTGCTACGCCACGCCACCGGATCTGCAACCTCCGTACAAGCAGACAGAAGGCGTCTATTCCAAGAATACCCCTACACGTGCACTGTAATTTGTATACACATAGGTACACTAAGGGGAAAAATACAATCCAAACCCGCATGGGCCCCGGCGAGCGTGTTATTGGTACACACGTGACGTCTAGGGATGCTGCGCGGGTTGGCAAGTGAATTCAGGTTCGAAACCGATCCTTCTATACGGGTCAATAGAAGTCGACAGGGTTCGAACCATTAAGCAAATATAAAGTTGTGGCGACTTGTATATTTGCTTTAAAAATATTCATATTAGGCCTTCAAGGCCTACAACAATAAGAATTCACTAATAATGGCATAAAACCTACGAAACCCGATCCTCTGTCGACAACCCGACATAGTTGATAAGGTTCAATCCATAGAAAGAAATGACCCCCAAACACCCCGATGATGGCCGTGTTGAATGCAGATCTCAACCGGAGGGGTTCCCAAATAATTTCCAATGCCATTCCAAATATCCAAATGTCTTTCAAGCTCCATCCAAAAACTCCACAAAAACCTCAAAAAACCAAAATCCCAAAAATATTCAAAATCCCAAAAATATATTTAAAAATGAAATAAATCCATCAACGCACTTAAAGCAAAAATCACCCGCCCTCCGCAAAAGTTTGTCGAGGCGGACAAATATGAAATATTACTTCAGCTCACAAAGAGCGAAATGCCTAGTCAAAAATATCACTAGGATCCATTCTCAAACAATCTCTTGCCAGTAAGGGCGTGGTACGTGTCCTCTAACCGGCAGTTTCGCCGCCAAATGGCACTGCAGGTAAACGGTTATGACCCGGGGCCCTCTGAACCGAGTGGTTTTGCCGCCAAATGGCACCACAGATAGCGGTTATGGCCAGAGCCAATACGCTCCTTAATGGCGTTAAATCCTTGAGATATGAATCAATAGGATATGATCGATAGGGCACAAAGCCTTCTGTTAGCTAAGGTGGATTCAAATTTGTCCCCTTAGACAAACATTCAACCCCGGTCTATAAGGTCCCCTTGGAAAAGCAACCCATGGCTGCCGACAAGGATCCTTCTGTCAGGTTGGGTCGACTACCTCCTCTGACTAAGTAGACCAGGGACCACGATGGCCCGGGACGACGGAACCATGGGATCTTGATCGGGTCCATCATCCATTCCCCCACCATCCGCTTTAAGTGCACGATGGTGAAATTTCTATTTTAAATATCAAATCTTCCAAACTTTTCAAACATTTCCAAATACCCAAATCCAAATCCAATTTCCATATCCATTGCTGCTACTATATGCCAGATAGCACGTATCTCTATACGTATCTGATCGACGACTAGCCTTAATCGAAAGTTCTCTCTCGTGATCGGGAGGGGTAATTAACTATAGGGGCTTGCGCCTATAGGAAACCAGAACTCAGATCATAAAGTCCTCACAAAATGAGGGCGAAATCTCTGGGTAGTGTCTTATCTACAAACCCATCTGCCTTCCAAAATTTACCCCGGAACTTAGTCCGTTAAAACTCCCTCGCCGAATAAAAAAAAGCGAGCGGAGGCCGGGGCCGAATTTTCGGAGCCCACACTAATCAGCACATAGCTATTAGAAACTACTACAACAACAATATCAAACCTTTATCCCACTGCGTGGGGTCGGCTACATGAATCCTTTTTCTCCATTGTGTCCTGTTAAGAGTCAAATTCTCCTTTAAATCTAATAAAGAAAAGTCATTTCTAATATTTTCTAACCAAGTCATTTTAGGTCTACCTCAAACTTTCTTAACATAGGTCAAATCTAATACCTTTAATTTTCTAATCGGGTCATCAGAAGGCCACCAATTTATGTAACCAAACCATCTAAGGCGACTCTTTCTAGTCTTATCTGTCACTAGAGCTACTCGAACCTGTTCACATATATGCTCATTTCGTATCATGTCTCTAAGAATAAATTGACACATCCACCTGAGCATTGTTATCTTAGCAACACTTTAACTTAATAATATGCTTCTCTTTTAATGGCCAACATTCTGCTACATAAAGATTGAAGGTCTCACCATCATCTTATAAAATTTACCCTTAAGTTTGAGCGATACTTTTCTATCATACAAAAAACCTGAAGCATTCCTCTACTTCAACCATCCAACTTGAATTCTACTAATAATATCCTCATCTATTTCACCATCACTCTGAACAATAGACCCAAGATGTTTAAAACGAGTATGCTTATTAATGACTTGATCGCTCAAAGTCACAAAACCCCCACTAGATCTATTACTACTAAAATTACACTCCATGTATTCGGTTTTAGTTCTACTCAAACGAAAAACTTTATACTCTAAGGTTGACCTCCATAATTCGACTTTACCTTCAACTCCCTCTCGTCTTATCAACAAGAAGAAATCATCAGTAAAAAGCATACACCAGGATACATCCTCTTCGCAAATGTCTAGTAAGAACATCCATGACTAAAGCAAAAAAGATAAGAGCTTAAGGCCGATCCTTAATGTAATTCAACTGAAATAGAAAAATACTTGGTCAAACAACCTTGTGTTTGAACACAAGTAACAGCTCCTGAATACATATCCCTAGGGGTGTCAATATTTGACATGACCCGAAAACCCGACCTGAACCCGACCCAAAAATTTTGGGTTAGGGTCAACCCGAACCCGAAACGGGTCGGGTTAACCCTTTGACCCGAAATTGACCCGAAAACCCAATTTTGGCCTGGCAACCCGAGATTGACCCGTTTTTTACCCGAAAAGAGGATATTGACCCATTTTTTTACCCGAAAATTAGCCATTTTTTTTTGGAAACGGGTCATGTCGGGTTGACCCGGACCCGAAGTTGGTCGGGTTCTGATCCGAAAAACTGATCCGTTTTTAAAAATGGGTCGGGTTCGGGTTGACCCAAATAGTGCCGGGTCAGTTTCGGGTCCGACCCGAACCCGATCCGTGACTCGAAATTGACACCCCTACATATCCCTAATGACTTGAAAATTTTACTAGGGGTGTCAATATTTGACATGACACAAAAACCCGACCTTGAATTTTTGGGTTAAACCCTACCCGTTTCCAAAACGGGTCGAGTTCGGGTTGATCCGACGGGTTGTCGGGTCAACCCGAAAACCCGTTTGAACCCCTGTCGTGGACCTGCCCCGAATTCAAATGACTTGACCCTAACCTGATCCGGGTAGATAAACTGGTCGGAAATGCGAACCCGGACCCAACCCGGCGGGTTGCCGAGTTGACCCGACTCGACCCGGGAAGGATGGCTGCCTGGCGCACGGGCACTGTTCGCAGGTCGAGTGCTCGCGCGGGGCTAGCGTTGTCGAATGGGCAGGTTCGCGGGCAGGATCACGAGCAGCAGCGGGCAGCCTGAATACATTTGAACCCGGGTCAGTTCAAGTTCGACCCGAACCCGACCCGTAACCCGAAATTGACACCCCTAAAATTAACCCCTTTCTTTTCTAGAACTCTCCATAGTAGTTCTCTTGGAACTTTATCATATGCTTGAAAACCCGTTTGAACCCCTGCCCGTGGACCTGCCCGCTGCCCATAGACCTGCCCGCCCCCTGCCAGCACGCTCGCGCGATTGCCGGCGCGCCCGCGCGACTGCCTGCGCGGTTGCCTGCTCACCCGCGCGGCTGCCCGCTCACCCACGCGGCTGCCCGCTGCTGCTCGTGACCCCGCCCTCGATCCAGCCCCGCGCGACAACGCCAGCCCCTCGAGAATACTCGCCCTGCGAATAGTGACGTGCGCCAAGCAACCAGCCTTCCCGGGTCGGGTCGGGTTAACTCGGCAACCCACCGGGTCGGGTCCAGGTTCGCATTTCCGACCAGTTTACCTACCCGGGTTAGGTAAGGGTTGAGTCATTTGAACCAGGGTCAGTTCCGGGTTCGACCCGAACCCAACCCGTAACCCGAAATTAACACCCCTAAAATTATCCCCTTTCTTTTCTAGAACTCTCCATAGTAGTTCTCTTGGAACTTTATCATATGCTTGAAATAGAAAAATACTTGGTCAAACAACCTTGTGTTTGAACACAAGTAACAACTCCTGAATACATATCCCTAGTGACTTGAAAATTAACCCCTTTCTTTTCTAGAACTCTCCATAGTAGTTCTCTTGGAACTTTATTATATGCTTTCTCTAAATCAATAAATATCATATGTAGACTCTCCTTATTCTCTCTAAACTTCTTCATCAACCCTCTCAATAAATGAATAGCTTCTATAGTAGACCTACCCGGTATAAATATAAATTGATTTTAAGAAATATTAATATCACGTCGTAACCTATGCTCCAAAACTCTCTCCCAAAGCTTTAAAGTATGACACAAACTTAATTCCTTTATAATTCACACAAACTTGTGCATCACCTTCATTCTTAAAAATAAAAATCAACACACTCATTCTCCACTCATTTGTCATTTTTTTAGTCTTCAAAATAATATTAAAAAGTTTAATAAGCTAAGAAATTCCTTCA
This sequence comes from Dendrobium huoshanense, assembly GCA_016618105.1. Classification (NCBI taxonomy): domain Eukaryota; kingdom Viridiplantae; phylum Streptophyta; class Magnoliopsida; order Asparagales; family Orchidaceae; genus Dendrobium; species Dendrobium huoshanense. The sequence continues at coordinate 10,767,432 of CM028351.1, forward strand.
TCTCCTAAGCATTTCCACACCTCTATTGGAATATCATAAGGTCCAATACTTTTTCCACACTTCATTTTCTTTAAAGTCTCTCTAACTTCAGTTTTAGTGATACGCTGATAAAAATAAAAAAATTCGATTTTCATTTAGAGTGGTAAGGTCACTAAAGTCAATCATATTATCATAATATTCATTGAAAAGCTAAGTAAAATATCTCATCCACCTTTGTTGAATATCTTCTTCTAAAAAAAGTAATTTTTGATCTTCATCGTTAATGAACTTCACTTGAACTAAATCCTTACTAATCCTATCTTTTTGTTTGGCTAACTTATACATATATATTTCGCCCTCTTAAGAATCTAATCTATTATATAAATCATTAAAAGCTAAAATATTTGCATCTTAGATTACTTTTATAAACACCTTATGAGTCTCTTTATATATTTCTCAAATTTCAGAATTTTTACATCTAAACTAATTATTATAATGAAGCTTTTTATTTTTTATTTTTTCTTGTACTTTTTGATTCCACCATCAACTCTTTTTATTATTATGATATTTTTCTTTTGAAACTCCAAAGCACATCCTTTGCAACATTTTTTATATTACTATCTATTTTTTCTCACATAACATTCATTTTCTCATGCAATCACAAAATCTTAAGATCTCGAATCTTACTCTCAAAAATATTTTTGTTAGTGTTTTTAAAAGCCCCCATCTAATCTTAGAAAAACATTTTACAATATTTTTCATATTTTGCCCTGTGGGCTTCGAAAATTCAGCCCCAGGCTCCACCCGACTGTTGCTTTTCTTTTTCGGAGAGGGAGTTTTAACGGATTAAGTTTCGAGGTAAATTTTGGAAGGCATATGAGTTTGCAGATAAGACACTACCCAGAGATTTCGCCCTCATTTTGTGAGGACTTTATGATCTGAGTTCTGGTTTCCTATAGGCGCAAGCCCATATAGCTAATTACCCCTCCCGATAACGAGAGAGAACTTTCGATTAAGGCTAGTCGTCAATCATATATGTTGTATCCGTGAATACATAGTACCAGGCGTATAGTAGCAGGATGGATTTGGGATGTTGGAAAATTTTGATGTTTGAAAATTTGGGTTGAAAGATTTGATGTTTAAAAAAAAAATTTCACCATCTTGCACTTAAAGCGGATGGTGGGGGAATGGATGATAGACTCGATCAAGAAACAATGCTTCTGTCATCCCGGGCCATCATGGTCCATGGTCTACATAGTCAGAGAAGGTAGTCGACCCAACCTGACAGAAGGATCCTTATCGGCAGCCTTGGGTTGCTTCATCCAAGGGGACCTTGTAGACCTAGGGTGAATGTTTGTCTAAGGGGATAAATTTGAATCCACTTTAGCTAACAGAGGGCTTTATGCCCTATCAATCATATTCTATTGATTCATATCTCAAAGATTTAATGCCATTAAGAAAAATATTGGCTCTGGCCATAACTAGTATTTCGTGGTGCCATTTGGTAGCAAAACCACTCGGTTCAGAGGGCCCCGGATCATAACCGTTCATCATGCAGTACCATTTGACAACAAAATCGTCGATTAGAGGACACATACCACGTCCATATTGGCAAGAGATTGTTTGAGAATAGATCCTAGTGATATTTTTGACTAGGCATTAGCTCCATGTGAGCTGAAATAAATTTCAATTTGTCCACCCTGGCAAACTATTGTGGATGGTGGATGGATTTTATTTTAAGTGAATTGATGGATGAATTTGATTATGAAATATAAATATTTTGAATCTTGGGATTTTAATGATTTTTTTATTTTTGGAATTTTAGGATTTTGGATTTTTGGGTATTTGAAGTGACAATTTGAAATACTTGAAATTAATCCCTCTGGTTGAAATTTAGATTCAACACGACCATCATCGGGGTGACTTTGAGGTCACTTAAAGATATTTGAATTTTGTAGAAGTTTGAGGGCATTTTAAAATATTTGAGATTAACCCCTCCGGTTGAGATTCACATTCAACACGGCCATCATCGGGGTGTTTGGGGTCATTTCTATTTGAAAATATTTGCATTTTGTAAATGAAACTTGTTGACTCCGTCGAGTTATCGACAGAGGATTGGATTTCATAAGCTTTATGCCTTTATTAATGAATTCTTTTGATTATAGGCCTTGAAGAACTAATATGAATGTATTAAAATAATGTATCGGTCGCCACAACCGTACATTTATTTGATGGTTCGAACCCTGTCAACTCTTATTGATCCGCATATAATGATCAGGTTCGAACTTGAATTTACTCATCTACCCGCACAGCATCCCTATACATCATGTGTGTACCAATAACATGCTCACCAAGGCCCATGCAGGTGTTTGGAGGCATTTCATAATTAAACCATGTCAACTCCTTTTTACTTGCTTAAGAGGATTGGGTTTAAATTTGATGACCCGTGCAACAATACTAGACGTTACGTGTGTACCAATAACATGCTCGTCGGGGCCCATATAGGTCACAATTGTATTTACCCATTAAGTGTACCTATGTGCATAAAAATTATGGTGCATGTGCGGGGGTATTCTTGAATTATTTGTAGACGTCTTCTGTCAGTTTGTATGAATGTTGCAGATTCAGTGGCGTGATGTAGCAGCTTTTGAATTGAGTTGTTCGCTGCTTTGTACAGATAGACTGTCGTGCACTACTTGTCGCTTTCTACAGGTGGATTGCAGTGCACTAATGAATCTCCTTGTTCAGGTCACAGAAGCTTGTGTAAAACCCTTAAAAAAAAGCTGATTTTTTTTGTGCTGTTAGTCCCGTACGATCTAACATTAGTCTTGGACGAACTGAAGAAATTTGTGAAGAATCTGTCATTTTCTTCTGTACGAACCTGGAAGAGTCGGGACGATCCGTCTGGACGAAATTTGTCCAGAGAGCAAGTTGTCCAGACGAATTTTAATTTTGTCTGTACGAAATTCTGCCCGAGGACGAATCCTTTCAATATGGATGCCTGGGGCGTTACAGCTTGCGCTTGTTGTAGTACTTCAAAATTTGTACATAGAAAGTATGTTGGATGCACGACCACTATTCATCAAGAAACTTGCATGTCTCAATAATCTAATCCAACTCAATGTTTAGAACTTGGTTGAACTGGGATTCACTCATTCCATAATAATTTGATCTGGCTTTCTCTTCCTAAAACTCATATAGGAATTTGTGGGGGAATTCCTTGATTATGTCATTTTCATCATTTTCATCATTTCCCCACTTGGGTACTTAGCTTTGTCCCCCTCACGCTACATGAGCGGTCCGGGGATTACCTCCCTCATCTCAAGCGCCGTGCCGATTTTCCTCCCTACTATGCTACGTGAGCGCGTAGGGGGTTTGCCGGCTCGTCACTACATTTGAGAGCAGGATTTTCAAGTTAGAAGTTATACCTAGGGGACCGACGGCGGAGGCTCGTGGATCGAGGCTAAGGGAGGAGCACATTGCTTCTTTCTTTTTTTATTTGAATTAATTATAATTAATTAATGTTTATTATAATTAATTAAAATCATAAGTTGTAATTAATTATAACTAAATGATGTTAATTAATTTTAATAAATTATAATTAATCGATAATAATTAATAATAAGTAAATTATAATTAATTAATTAATTAAAAATAATTATAATTAATTAAAATAATTATAAATAAATATTTATCATTATCACTAATTAAAACCCCTTGGTTCGGCAGATTTATGGGAGTAGGCCGAAGAAGCGTGCAAAGGGAAAAATTACCTTCACAGCAACGATCCCCTATTCTTGCTTCCTATCAAAATGTTGTAACTTCCGCACCAACAGTAAGGGAAAGCCGTCGGGGTGAGCGAAGTTGAACAGCAAAGGGGCGGAGAAGCACGTGAGAGGAAAGAAAGTTACCCTCACAGCTAGCGAGCTCCCTTGCTTCCAATCAGGGTGTTTCAACTTTTGATCCTTCGGGAAGGGATGTCGTCGAGGGAGTAAAGTTGACCGACCACGAAGGAGCGCTCGAAATGGGAGAATGTCGTAACTTCAGATTCGGCTCGAAGGGAACGTCGCCAAAGGAGCGGAGTCAAACAGCCAGGAAGGAGCTGGAGTAGCGATGCTTGCAATCTATATACCTCCTGCGAAGCTACGAAGCCGAACCGCAACGAAGAAGCACGCGAGAGAGAAAATGGAAGAGTAGAGAGAGCCAGAACGAGAGAGAGAGGCCGAAGGCCTCTTCTCTTTGGCTATTTAACGACGTGAAGTCATGCGACGTGGGAGGAGCCTCGCGGACGTGTCTGTGACGTGCAAAGAATGACTACGACGTGCGAGTTCTGACCTTTTTTTTATTTTAATTGCAAGTCAACATGCCCCTTCATCTTAAATCCAATAATAAGCGATGATGGATACATAACCTTTCACTTTGAATAATTTTACAATCTTTGTGATCTAAATGATCTATTTTTTTTATAAGAAAATAATCAATCTGAGCTTTACTATAACCATTCTTATAAGTAATGAGATGCTCATCTTTTTTCTTAAGTAAAGTATTAGCAATTATAAAATCATAAGCTAGAGAAAGATCTAATATTGTCTTACCACCTTTATTAGTCGCTCCAAACTTATAGCCACCATGAATACTTTTAAAATCTTCTACATCTTTACCAATATGTCCATTTAAATCTTCTCCTATAAAAACTCTTTCTTCAAGAGGTATCTTTTGAATTAATTCTTCTAGGTCATTTCAAAATTTTAATTGTAAACACATATTCAAACCTACTTGAGGAGCATAAGCACTTATAATATTAATAATCTTAGCATCAACAATAATCATCAAAACTATAATTCTGTCTCCAACTCTATATTTTTTAACAATATCCTTCAAACTCTTATCTATAATCACACCTACACTATTCTAGTATGACTTCTACCAGAATATCAAAGCTTAAATCTTAAACTATCAATCTTCTTATTCTTCCCTCCAACTCATTTAGTTTCTTTAATGCATAAAATATTTATCTTCCTATGAATCATAATATAAATTAATTACATTAATTTACTTGTAAGAGAAACTACATTCCAAGATCTTATCCGAATTCTAGTTTCATTGACTAACTTCTTTGCCCACATATATCCATAATGTGAGAACCCTTGTCTATTTAACGTTGCACATGGGGGTCGATGTAGCTCCTCTTGCACACTTCTTGATGTATTTAGGTCCTACAGCGTGTCGCTTCCAGGGAACGCCCTAGCATTTACACAATGCATTAAAGGACTCATGTCATGATTATTCGACAAGCTTTATGCTAGTTGTCAATCACCTGAAACAACCTTCCACTTTTCTCATCTAGAACATGAGACCTAGCAATGGAAGCTATTAGAGACTGTGACTTTGTATTATTATTATTTTCAAATTAAACCTTTTTTAATTAAATTAACGACTATAATTGTAGGATAAATAGATAAATAAATAAATAAAATAAAAATAAATTCCTCTATACGTTCCTTCATATGAAGGTGAGAGGAAGTTAGATAGAAATGTACGTTCAAGATAAAAATGTAGATGTGGTCTCTATATACTCAACAACCTCGTCATTTTGTGTACATTTATTTATATTCTCTGGACCCTCTCACATTTCTTCGTAGTTGTTATGCATGTATTTTTATTCAAGTATTTTACGATTTTTTGGTTGAAATTTTACTTATTATTATTTTTTCTCCTATTTTTTTAAGGTACCAATTTTGTTCAGGAAAGTTCATATGTCAACTTTAATTGTTTTTTTTTAAATAATCAGAGGTGAAGTTACATATGTTTAAGTCAAATTAATTTGCTCTATGAAGTGCACATGGAAAAAAATGAAGTTGAAATGATATTTAATTTTGTCCAATTAAAGTGGCCAGCCAAATTGAAGGATAGGAACTCTTACCCTAACAAATCTTATATAATTTATTCATATGTTTGAAAGTTGAGATTTAGGCTTTGTTTGGGACGGCTGTCTTCCTGCTTCTTAAAGCGGATTTCTAGTATAAAAATTTTAAATTTTGTACTAAAAAGCTGCTTTAAGAAGCAGGAAGAAAGCCGTCTAAACGAAGCCTTAAAGTAGATCAAACATTACTTTCAATTCCCATTGTTATGTTTAATTAGTACAAATTTACTTTAAATTTCAACATTCAAAGATGTGAATAAATAGTATAAAATTTGTGTGGATAAGAGATCTTATCCTTCTAAAAGAATAGTAATGAAAGTTTCAGTTACTCAACAATCAACAAAATAATTTTCTCAAAAGTGGCTCCCCAATTTCTCTCTTTCAGAAGTGGGAAGGGTCACTTCCTCCCGCTTGAGAGCAATCAAACATACCCTAAGCTTTGAAGGACTAAAGATAAAAGAAGAGCTTACAGCCTTCAAGAAGTAATAACTTATTTGCTTCTCTCCTCCTGGAAATAACACAGGATCCCAGATCCTTTCAAACCTAGGATTATGTTTATGTTAGGAATCTCTTTGTTTAAACTAAATTCTAAGTACGGATAAAATAACTTACATGTAATGCAGACGTTCAAATCCACCACCAGATCCTAAACCTGCAAGTCCAAGAATTTGCAGACCCTTAGGAGTCAGAATTCCTCCAGACGGGAGAGAGACCTGTTCAAGAAAATTATAGCTTGAAGATACAAAGGCACTTGCATTGTCAAAAACAGGGGAAATTATTAGGTGCGGACACCGGACGTAGAGATGTGTCCGGATTACTGCGTACCTTATGCTTAAGCTCTGCGTATATACTGCATATTTGCAGTAAATAAGCAGCAAATATTTAGTTGTGAGGATTTGCTGCTTAATACGTAGAGTATAAGAAGAGTGTAAACAGAACGTACGTAGAGTGTAAGCAGAGCGTACGCAATGCATCCAGTAATCCGGACGTATCTCTACGTCCGGTGTCCGCACCTAATAATTTCCCCAAAAACAGAGCCCAGGATGAAGTTATGAACTTACCCCTCCACCTTCAGCTTCATTTAAGAAGTTAACTAGTTCACAAACAACAGGGATATCTTGGGGGAATCTTCTATAATATTTTTCATTCTGATGAACAACCTGCTCGAAGCAGGCCCTATATACTGTATCTGCCGTGCAACCATTTCCGATTGGAGGGATACCTCCAGTTAGTAAAACAGACTGCAGGCCATCTGGAGCAAAACTCAAATAGGTAACAGCACAAAACCCTCCATAACTCTACACAAGTAAGAAGAACGAGAGGAGAATAATTAACCAAAGAATGATGCAACAAAATTATCCTGTTTTTTTATAAACAATAAAGGGCTAGTTAGGCAAAAATAATGAACAATTAAGCACACATAACAGATTTGGATAGACATACAAAAACATTTTGAACTCCTTTATGATCCTCATAGTTAATGCCCCACAATTGCTTCCACAATGATTTATGATATTATAATTTGCCACTTTGGGATAAATTTCAAGGGCAAGCTTGGTGCTCATGACCATACTTAATGTCTCTAAAGCTACCAACCATATGATCAAAAGCGCCAAGGTTCGTGCTTATACAATTTACATTAGCGGAGGAAGGGCAACGTAATGATCCTTCTGAATCTACACTATCATATTGCCTCAAGATATTTGGTAGCCCTTCAATCAAGCCTAAGCGCATTATTACTAATCTAAAGGATAAAACTAGAACCAAGGTTTAAAATTGCGTAACTACGCCTCGAGGCGGTTTTCGTCCGTGAGGAGAGGCGTAAGCCTCGAGGCGGTCTGAGGCGTAAGCCTCACGAACACAGAATTGCGTAAATGAAAAATTAAGGGTTTTAGCAGGAAAATAATAGCAATATTGTACCTTACAATAAAAACATCTAAATGATATATGAAAATAGTGGAAAATAAAAAAGTAAATGCAATAAAATCATGTCCCAAAGTACAAAATCACAAAATATTAGTTTAACAAAACTCCCAAAATACAAAAAACATATAAAATGAAATCATATCCCATCACTAAATGGGTCTTCAAGTGAATCTTCTTCTCCAATTGTATCTATGAATGTCATGTCATCATCATCTTCAACATGACTCACTTTTCTCTTCCCTGTTCATTAAGAGAAAAGATTATTATCATGTATTCATGTTTATTGCTCACTTGACATAAATGTAATGTAATAGCATATAAGAAGTTGTGGAATACCTTTACTTGATTGTTGTGTTGCAGAGCTAGTGGATGTGTGTGGTGTAGTACTAGTGGATGTGCCAACTTGATCTGCTTCGCCCCTTAAGACATCCACACTTAGATCTTCTAACTGTAAGTCAGATAATGACAAATCTGTCTCATCATCTATGAACCACTCATTATCAGACGACACATCATCACACACTAATGGGTCCTCATCATCCTTCAACCCCTTATTCCTCAACCTCCTCTCTCTCAACCTCTTGTTGTGCATAATATATACGAGAGAGTTCATTCTGAGTGTTGATAGCCGATTTCTTCTCTTTGTTTGCACTTGGCTATATGTACTCCAGTTTCGCTCACACCCAGAGAAGAACAAGTGAGGCCCAACACTCTTACAGCAAAACTCTGTAACTCAGGGGTGAAATCACCAAATTGGATCCACCATTCAACTGTTTTCAAGAAAAAACATAATCATACTGAATAAAGTGTTTTGCATTTACCAAAATAATTATACCTGGAGATCGTTTAGAAATGGTTTCTTTTGCTGCATTCAATCCAAAAAAACTCTCTTTATTCCGGAAAAAAACAAGCTGTAAATCTGCAAGCTCCCTATCTACCTGCTCCGGTATTAATCTTTCCATACAATCATATAGACCAAGCTTCACCTCAGGATTTGAAGATTTCTTCTCTGAATATTGAAATTGAGGGTTGAGATAATATGCCGCTGCATGTAGATGTCGATGTAACTGCACCTCCCACCGAGCATAACGATATCCCAAATCTCCCTATAACTTGCCTCCTCTCCTCCCAAGTTGTGTGCAATCATCTCCTTGGCCTCATCCATAGCATTATAAATAAAACCCATAGCTGGTTTCTTCTCTGCATCCACTAAGCGTAGAACTTGCACTAAGGGTCTCGTGCTCAAAATGACATAGGTTACAGTAGCCCAAAATTTATCATTCAGAATTATCTTTCTTATTTCCTTCCCCTCACTTTTCTTCTCCCAAGCAGAATTTAGCCATTCAGTAGATGTAAACATTGCTTCCAAAGGTTGCCTCACCTCCATCAAGCTTTGCAGTGTCAAATAGGATGTGGCAAACCTATACATTCAGAGTGCACAAATGTAAGAACTATGAACATACAGTAGGAATGATTTGCAATGTACAAAATTAAGAACATATCTAGTGGTTGCAGGGCGAATGATTTCTTTCTTTGAAAATTTTCTCATCAAGCTTAAGACCCAAGAGTGATTGTAGATGAACTTCGTAATCTTCTTCGCCCTAGAAAGAGCACTCTTGTGCTGAGGTAAGTCACCAAGATCCTCCAAAATGAGATCGATACAATGTGCTGCGCATGGTATCCAATATAGGTGTGTCCTCTTCTCCATCAACATCTGACCAGCTGCTTTGTATGCACGGCATTATCAGTCACTACCTGGACAACCAATTGCTCCCCAATCTCATCAATAACCCCATCAAGTAAATTGAAGATGAATGTAGCATTTTTCACCTCCTCTGAAGCATCAACTGATCGTAAGAACACCGTGCCGTAGGGATTGTTGACAAGGATGTTAATTAAGCTCCTGCTCTTCATGTCAGACCATCCATCTGACATAATAGTCACACCAGTCTCAATCCATGTCCTTTTAATCTCCTGAATGCTCCGCTCGGTGTTCTGCAGCTCCTCTTTTAAAATCCATGTTCGCAACTCATACATGGAAGGTGCCTTCAACCCTCTTCCATACAATCCTACAGACCGCAACATACTGAAGTAGGCTGGCGATGCAGCAACATTAAATGGTATTGCATTCTAAAAAAAAAAACTCCCAATGTCCATGCAAACTGTCGCCGACCCTCTCTAGTACCAGCTGCAGGGATCATCTCTGCTTCTCCTCTATCCGCTCCTGGAGTAGTCATATACTGATCCATAGGACCCCGTGCACCTCTACTATGTATAGTGGAGGAAGAGCCCTTTCCACTCTCGCTCCCAAAATAAGTACCTTGCTCGACCCTTTCATCAAATTGCTCCTGTTGTAAGTGTTTAGCAGTGGTAGTTTTCTTCATGTAAGCACTTATTTCTTCCTTCACATTGTCCGGCACTTTTGCACACGGTGCTACATTCTTGTGAGAGCATGATAAGTGCTCCTTCATGCGGGTTACTCCGCCCTTCACCACTTTCTCACAAAAAATTGCATTTTAAATAGACATAGCTCTTCTCTCTGCCGCCAATGTCAACTTGTACACTATATTTCCAAGAAGGATCCCTCCGCAATGACGAAGACCCCTTTTCCTTGCCTCTTACCATGATCCCTAATGAAAGAATCGAAAAACACAAAAAATTTCAAAAAATCTAAAACCCTAGAATTTCTTTCACTTCAAAAATCTAACCAAAAAGTAAAAAAAAAATACCTAAAATCGTTTGTGGACTTCTCCTACAAGGCGACTGGACACTTCAACTTCGCCGGAGAGAGGCGGCGCCGGCGGGAAGGATGGCCGACCGTGCGGGACGCCTTCGGTTTCGCGAACAGAGAGCTGGAAGCGAAATTTTTCGGGAAAGAGGGAGACCGTGCGGGATGAAGGGAGGAATAGGTTTCATTTTAAGAGGGTGGGGCCTATTCTGTGAGGCGTACGCCTCACCCAGAATTGCGCAATTGCGCCTCTGAGGCGCGCCTCAGTCCAGGTGAGGCGTACGCCTCATCCAGGCGAAGAATTGCGTAAGCCTCGAGGCGTTTTTTGGTCAAATTGCGCAAAGGCGCGCCTTGAGGCGCGCCTCTAATTGCGCAATTTTAAACAGAGACTAGAACTAAAAAATGAGTTCAAATCAGCTTGAACAACAAATCTCAAAGGCATCAAAGTGAATCCAATTACCTAGTTTGAGTCTCCAACAATATTAATTCAAATAAATAATCAGCATTATATGAATGAGGATCAAGTTACTCATCGAGCACACTTGTCAGCTTACAACCTTAGTGAGGATGCTTAAACAATGAGAGTCGTTACAATTGAAACAAACATTGAAAATGAGCTCACATGAAGTAAGTTCCTAAAGAATAAACAAATGCCATTGCAACTCACTTTCAAAACTAAAATCCAAACACTTAAAAAGTTTTAAACAATTATAGCGAAACAAAAATAACCCTTAGCCCAATAATTAGGGTCTGTTGTAAGTTTCCTTTTCTACCATTCTTCTTGTGCGAAATTCAAATAAACTGTATCAAGTCTTTATTATCAACTTATATATATTTCATTCCCGCAAAATTTTTCTCATACAAAACACAATCTTATTTTATTCATAGAAGCTTCTTCTAGGAACCAAAATTTTAAGCAGTTAATCATGTAATAGATTTCTGTTTCTACTGATTTTGTTTTTCAAATTATCTTCAAAAGAAAATTTTATTAGCAAATTTATACCTGCCCTAAAATTGTCCAAGGAGCAGCATCAGATACCAGACGAGTACGAATAAATTCAGCATCTCTGACTATATTATCTGCCCGAAAATGCTTGAGATAGTTAACTAAGTCTGTTGAAGATTTAAATTGGGAAAGAGACGACACTGTCAAAGGAGTAGATAATCCTGTCCCACGCTGGCAACCAAAGATTAATAAGTGATGAAAGCTTTCCAATAGAAAAACTGCAAATTCAACATTAAATTTGTGAGTTAAGCAAGAACTGTGAACGGTACCTGATCTAGCAAAACAACATGATGATCTTCACATGCTTTCTTTATCCATCCACTGGCTTCGGTAGGACGAGGACTCTCAAAGCCTGGTCCACCTTGTAAGAATAATAAATATGGTAACATTTGCTTTTCCTTTCCAGCTGCAATAAATTAAAGTATTCATCAAATTAGCATGGCAATACCAGAGTAATAAGATTCAAGAATTGCTTCATAAGTTCGAAACATGTATGATGTATCTATCACTTTGCTAATAAACAAAAATCATACAAACAACCATAAAAAACGGTAGAAAAAGTCTGTACTACAAACGGTCATAAATCATCTGTACAGAAGTAAAACCCAGATAACTGCATAGGCAAATAGAGATATAACTAGAGAGAACAACTAATAGATAGAAAAACAGAAAATTCCTAATATGAAACTTAACTAATATACTCATTTAATAGAAAAAAAAAATCAAAATAATTGTGGCATACTAAACAGAAACAGCAACGAATATGAAATATAGGCCATGCAATTGATGGAAATGTGCCAAATAGCTTATCAGTAAATGAAGCAACTTAGCTCTATCGAGCTGCCTTACAATTCAGCCAATGAAGCTACAAAATGGACCTGTGGTCACAAAACTTCCTAATTTCTGAAGATCTTATTTTTCACAACTTTCTTATTAAATATTTAGTTAAAAATCAATTAAACAAGATGAAATATCAAACCATGCATACAAACCACAAGAGAGATGAACAAAGAAGGAACATAAGCATGAGGTTTTTTCAGGTTCTTCTCAAAGAAGAAAACATGAATGTACATCGCCACCATTGACATAATCACCATCATCAATCCCTCGTCTCGTAGGTATAGGCTTTTGAAACCCAAATCCCGCATTTGGCATTTGTGTCGAGCCAGAAACCCCCTAAATGCGCTCTCATAGCACGGTAGGAGGAAACTCGGTGCGACGCATGTGGTGAGGCGGGTAGGTCGTGTACATGCTCTCGTAGCGTGGAGGGGACACCCCTAAGTACCTGTATATGCTCTTATAGCGTGGCAGGGAAAACCAACTGCGTTCTTCCAACATGTATTTTGAAGCCCCATACACGATCTCGTAGCGTGGTGGAAGTGAAGATGTACCATATCGGCGTCCCCCAACGCCTACCATACACGCTCTCGTATCGTGGTGGGACGGCCCAGTTTCCTGTAATTTTCCCTAAACGGGAGAGATGGTAGGAGGCTGTCGAAATTCCAAGCAAATGCAGAGGATCAGATTTGAACAATAGAGACCTTAAACTTGCACATTGAATGAGCAACGATGAATTGAACTTAAACTAAACAGAACTACAGGAGACCTGAATTGAATTGAATGCAAAGAACTCGAACTTAATTCAAACAATAGGGGACTTGAATTCAAACAATCGATAGAAGATGTGGACTTGAACATAATGTAGAAAATTTGAACTCAAAAGGACCATAAAAAAACCTAAGTTAACAATGAACTAAACTTAAGTGAATTTGCATGAAATTTTGAAATAGTGTGAACTACAGCAGTGGACAATTGGAAAAGAACCATATTTAACTTGAACTTAATTCATATAACAGGGCTTTGGATCCTTAAATTGATGTTTATGCAGTAAAGCTAAAATGTAAAGTCTTAAATCATAAGTTTCAAACTTTTAAATAAATGTCAATGAGCAAACAAGAAATTTATCGCATGCAAAGGTCGACGACCCATACATGATTGTGAGCATGAATACAAGATTTTCATAAAACATAGCGGCTCATTTGTGGGGATAGGTGACGATCAATATACAAGTAAATACACCAGTCTTCTACAACATAGGATTAATGTGCAGCGAATGTGACAACACTTGTGAACGATTGTATACAACAAAAAAAAGATCAATTAACATGCATCAACATTTCTACTGCTCACAACCATGCAATGTCAAGCAAATAAAAGACTATAGTTTCTTACAAGTTCTGAAGATAGGTGTACCATGAGTTTAGTAAGTTAATATGTACAAGGAAATTATTGAAGAGTATAACTCAATCAGCAATCAACATAAACAATGCAAGTTCATTATGCAAACTACAATCTATTCCCAAGGAGACTAAAAGATTTGTAATGCTCAACATGACTCATACACAAGCAATAGAATAGCAAGGTAGATGAATATGAAGAAATGCAATAGCACTTAATGTAATTAACAACAGTTCAACGTCCAAAAAATACATTGATAAAGGAAATCAATGCACAATGAACATAACGATTGATGCATTCAATGAGTCTGAAATGAATGCACCAGTCTTCTACGACATGAGGGTAGCATACACCACAAATGTATACACATGAACATGGTTTAAAATTGCGCAATATGAGGCTCGCCTTGAGGCTCGCCTTGAGGCCCGCCTTTGTTCAATTCCAGTAAAAAACGCCTCGATGCTTACGCCTCGAGTTTTTCTTATGAGGCTTATGCCTCAACTTGGTTGAGGCCCACCTCGCCTCACTGGCATGAGGCTTACGCCTCACACAATATATATTAAAACTTACATAAATCTTGAAGTAAATGCCCGACATTGGACTCTATAGGAGAGGAAGAAGGGGAGAGAATAGTTCATCATAATGATGATTCAAATGAAGAACCCCTTAGTGATGACAATGTTGATGACTTATGAGTTTTTATGTGATATTTCATTGCTATTTATTTTTAGAAATTGGAATTATATGTTAATAAAAAGAATACTAGGATTTGGGAAATATAGAATTTTGGGTTGAACTATATTTCATGTTGTCTTATTATTGGGAAATTTTGATTTCACTTCATATCTTATGCTTTTTTATGTTTTATATTATTCACTCATTAGTAGTATATAAAAGAATTATCATTTTATATTTACGAAATCTTTTGATTTTGAGGCTTACGCCTCAAAACGCCTTGACGCTTACGCCTCGCCTCACGAATGAAAAACGCGTCAATACCCGAATACGCAATTTTAAACATTGCACATGAATACAAAGAAATGCACGTGCAATGGAAAACCCACATGGGCCTCGACGAGTGTATATGGATACACACGTGACGTCTAGGGATGCTGCACGGGTCAATAATGAACCCAAGTTCGAGCCCAATTCTTCTATGTGGATAGATAGGAGTCGACACGGCTCAAACTATTAAACAGATATATGATTAAGGTGTCGACCCGAATATCTGATTTATATATTCATATTAGGCCTTCAAGGTCTATAACAAAAAAAATTCATCAGCAAAAACATAAAGCCTATAAACCCGATCCTTTGTCGGCAAGTTGACAAAGTTGACAAGGTTTAGTCAATAAAATTTCTAAATACCCGTTCACCTCGATAATGATCGTGTTAAATGTTCATCTCAACCAGAGGTGTCAATTCTAAATATTTCAAAAATATCACTGAAATACCCATAAAATCCAAAAAATGTCAAAACCTTAAAATATTTAAAATTGAAATAAACACATCAAATGCTCAAAGCTAAATCCATCCACCCTCTGCAGTAATTTGTTGAGGTAGACAAATATGAAAATATAACTTCAGATCACAGAGAGCTAATGTCTGGTTGAGAATATCACTAGGATTTATTTTCAAACACTCTCCCTCTAGCGGGGACAAGAAACGCGTCCTCTAACTGACAGTTTTGCCACCAAATGGCACCGTAGGTAAACAATTATGACCAGGGTACTCTGAATTAGGTGATTTTGCAGCCAAATAGCACCACAAAATTATTGTTATGGCCAGAGCCCATAAACTCCCCAAAGGTACTAAAATCTTGAGATATTAATCAATAAGATATGATCGATAAGGAACATAGCCCCCTGTTAGCTAAGGTGGATTCAAATTTGTCCCCTTCGACGAACATCCATCCCAAGTCTATAAGGTACCCTTTAACAAAGCAACCCGTGGCTGCCAACAAAGATCCTTCTGTCAGGTTGGATCGACTACCTCCTCTAACTAAGTAAACCAGTAACCATGATGGCCCAGGATGAAGGAACCATGAGATATTGATCGGGTCCATCATTCATTCCCCCACCATCTGCTTTAAATGAAAGATGGTGAAATCTTCAATTTTAAATATTAAAATTTTAAACCCCCGAGCTCATGCAGCTACTATATGGCAGATAACACGTATCTCTATGTATCTAATCGATAACTAGCCTTAATCGAAAGTTCTCTCTTGTTACCGGGAGGGGTAATTAACTATAGGGGCTTGCACCTATAGGAAATCAGAATCACCTCATAAAATGAGGGTGAAATCTCTGGGTAGTGTCTTATTTACAATCCCAATCTGCCTTCCCAAAATTTTCCCTGGAACATAATCAGTTAAAACTCCCCCAAAAGCAGCGGGGAGGCCAGGGCCGAATTTTTGGAGCCCACACTATCACATTCTAAATCAATGTCACCAATCGTGGAAGAAGAAAGTATTGGCGATCATGTAGTAAGCCCTATTTTATAAAAATAATGCAGCAGAACAACTGTCTACGAAATTTGTTCCATCAATGCAAATAATAAAGGTTAAGCTTCCTCATTTTAATGAAGCAGATGTAAACACGTAGGTGTTTAAAGCTTATAAATTCTATAATTTTTATAATATACATAAAAATTGTGGGAGATGCAGATGCAAGTTGGTATTAATGGTCAAAATTGAAAGTATGACATTCAACGTGGTAAAGTTTTCACCAAACATTAAAAATGTTTTTGGACTTTCTCAATATGAAGTTTGTTCAGGTTATCAAGATGCCTTTAAGGAGCTAGCATATATTATTCCAAGTCTTTCAAAATTCTCTCTTGTTATTTCTATCTTTTATATGCAAAACAAGCATAAACGCGAAAAGGTTGGAATAGCTCTAGTGACAGATAAGATTAGAGAGTCTAGATTGTTTCATCACATAAAACGTTGGCCTTCTGATGACCCGGTTAAAAGAGTAGATATATTAGATTTGGCCTATGTTTAGAGAATTACAAGTAGTACCTAAAAAGACTTGGTTAGAAAATATTAGAAATGACATTTTTATTAGATTTAAATGAGAATTTAACTCTTAAAAGAAAAAAATAGAGCAAAAGGATTCATGTAGCTAACCCCAAACAATAGGATAAAGGCTTGATGTTTTTGTTGATATTGTTGTTAGTTTCTCAGTCTTTGGTTTGAAAATAGAATTACATTGGGAATTATTAATAACTAAACTCATTATGTTAATCGAAGTCATGGAGTTCGCTAGAATGCATGAAATCAAGTTTCAAAATTTGTGCAAAGGATACCATCATGTGATCTTGGCTGTAGAATACCTTTGCACCTTCAAATGCAACACTGAAAACTCCATCATTAACACCACAATTTAACAGGGTGATTTCCCTTTTTTCATCAAATGCACTAAACATTCTTAGGATTTGCTTATCCGCAAGTAAACACCAGTGTAAATTCAGTTAAAATATGAAAAAGGGTTATATTTTAACTGTAATAGCAAATATGGTCCTAATCACAAATGTCAGTGTTCAAAATTTCATTATTTTAGCAAGGACATTAAGTCGAGGTAGATTTGCTTGTTATAGCCCTCAAGTGGGCAATGTTGTTCTGGGAATGCAGTGGTAACTAATATTGGGACCAGTATGATAGGAATTACTTAAAGAACTCAAGTAAATACTAACAATATTTGTGAAAACAGCAAGGAAACTCCACAAATCAAATGGAAGAACAATCAAAACAATAGTTTTTATTGTAGAAATCAAATCAACGAAAAGAAACAATGTAAAGACACAATTGATCCTCAATTCGAGAAGAGGATCTTTCTCTTCCAATCTCAAGATGAATCTAGAGCCCAAGACACCAAGAAGAAACTCCAAGAGAACACAATAATCAAGTATGCCCTAATTCTCCTAATCTCTTCTTATTTAAAGAAAACCCCCTTCTCTAACCCTCCCCCCTCTTAATTGCTCATTAATCACATGGGCCCCACCGCCGTCATTGATGGTAGTTTCAGCCGATATGCCAAAGCTCCAATCATTTCCAATACCTCATAAGGCCCAAAGTATTTTGGGGCAAGCTTCTCATTTCTCATGCTGGCAACTATATTTTGCCTATAAGGTCGAAGCTTCAAGAACACCCTCTTCTGTACCTCGAATTGGATGCCCATTCTATGCTCATCTGTCTGTTTCTTCATAATCTGTTGAGCTCTTAACAGATGCCTTCTTAACTCTTCCAACACCCTGACCCTCTCCTCCAAGTACCCCACCGAAGAAATAGGAGTGCTGCTATGCCCATATCTATGTCATGGAGTTCGCTAAAAGCTGCCTAATCCTTATTGTGCTATGAAGTCTTATCTTTTTATTTTATAAATACAATTTATTTTTACTTTTATGAAGTCATATAGGTCTATAGAGTAGTTGCGTCCTAAAATATTTGCGTAGGTACAGAAATATAAAATTTCATGTCTTAGCTTAAGATGAAGATCCAGGCATCCAGTACATAAGCAGATATAAGAGGGGGTGTAGCGTTCATAAGAGACACCAGAGTTTTTACGTGGAAACCCTTGAAAAGGGGGAAAACCACGGGGCCTGGCCTAGTTTGAATGAATCCACTATTTTTTGCAGTCGATTACAAATGAGGCCCTTCCTTGGGGGAAGGCCTCGGGTTGATGTAGATAATGTACATCATATTATATGATGGGAATTGAAAGAATTAATATTGAAATGTTCATTTAGTCGGTAGAACCATAGTGGGTGGGCAATTGTGTTCGAAAAGATCGTAGTCTGGCAGCGGAGGTCGGAAAGACCGTTGTCTGGTGATGAAGGTGAGAAAGATCGTAGTTTGAGGGCGACGGAGGTTGGAAGGACTGTAGTAGACGGGCGACGGAGGTCGAAAAGGCCATAGTCTGGTGATGGTGGTCGGAGGGACCGCAGTCAACGGAAGAGGTCGAAAGGATCGTAGTCGGTGGAGGAGGTCGAAAGAACCATAGTCGGTGGGCGACGGAGATTGGAAGGACCATAGTCGGTGGGCGATGGAGGTTGAAAGGACTGTAGTCGGCGGCGATGGAGGTCAGAAAGACCGTAGTTTGGTGACGATGGTCGGAGGGACCATAGTCGGTGGGCGATAGTGCTCAGAAAAGATTGTTGTCTGGCGAACGAGGTACCGTTGTCTGGTGATGGATGTCAGAAAGACCGTAGTCAGCGAGCGACAGTGACCAAAAAGATCGTTTTCTGGAGATAGATTTTAGAAGGCCCGAGTCGACGAGCGACAGTAGTAGAAAAACTATAGTCTGGTGAAGGAGATCAGAATGATCGTAGTCGGCTGGCAACGGAGGTCGGAAGTCTAGTGATGGGCAGAAGTTTGGCATATACTAGAAGTCCGACGAAAGTCGGTGACGGGCAAAAGTTTTGCACGTGCGGAAGTCTTGCGTCAGGTAGAGATCAAGCAATGGGTGGAAGTCTGGAGTCGGGTAGAAGTCCGACGAAAGTCCAGCGACTATCAGAAGTGCGATGATGGGTGGAAGTCTGGAGTCGGACAAAAATCTGGCGACAAACAGAAGTCCAGCATCGGGTGGAAATCCGAAATCGGGTTTGAAGTTTGGCGTTGGGTAGAAGTCCGACGAAAGTCCGGCGACGGGCAAAAGTCTGGCGTCGGGTAGAAATCCGATGAAGGTCGATGGCCGGGTGGAAATCTGACGGTTGTCGGCTACTGGGTGGTGGTCCGACGATAGTAAGACTGAAGTCCGACGGCAGTCAACAACCAGCAGCTAGGTGAGGGTCCGACGACGGTAGGGCTAAAGTCCAGTGGCAATCAGTTGCTGGGTGGAACTTAGGCGGCGGTTGACATCCGGGTGGAAGTTCGGCGGAGATCGGCTGCCGGGTGGTGGTCCGACGACGGTCAGGCTAAAGTTCGACAACGATCGGTGGCTAGGTGGAAGTCCGGCGGCGGTCGCCGTCCGGGTGGAAGTTCGACGACACTCAATCAAAAGTTGTACGGTGATCGACATCCGAGCGGTGGTCCAACAGTAGTCGATGGGGGTTCGTCAGCGGTGGTGCTTGAGCTCTTGAAGCCTTATAGCTCTCTCCAATTTATAGCCCAAAGGTCCCCTCATATATAGAGTGGAGGACTATTTATAGTTTTTCATGGGTTGCACGCCTTATAAATATAGAGAAGATCCGGGGCTGGTTCGGAAAGCTCCATCGGATGACTCGTATTGATTCCCACGATCATAGAGAGTTTTACAATTTTTAAGTGCCTTACTGATGTCAGAATCTAGCGAACTTGGGCTCATTGGATTCGTCTCGCCAAGCTGCTTGATTTGACTATAAGCATGCCATATTTGAGTATTTTTTTGTTATCCGAATAATACTTTGATCCTTCAAAATGTGGTTCAAACCCCCGATTTGGACCCATTTGGGCTCGGGTTGGACCGATTTTGGTGTCGTTAGGTTTGTCTATTTGAGACGTTCAGTTTGACTATAAGTTTGCTGAAATTGGAATTCATATGATCTCGAATTTAAATTTGAAAGTTTCCAACTTTAATACGCCTTGAGATTCGTGCATGATCAAGAAGATTTTTGGTGATGTATCAAGAGTGTAGCTAAGAAATTTTGAACTCAAGAGAGAAGTCCTTGAAGACACAAGAGTAGAGTCCATAAATTTAAATGGGATCTTTAAGACTTGCAACTCAATTGCCATTTAATATTTTTTTTTTGTATAAAAAGCTTTTATATTATTTTGCAGTTGATTTTTTTAGATTGATTGAGTCTTTAGTTAGATTAAGAATTAAAAATATATGTTCTTTTCTAAATTTATTCATATATCTTACTTAGGGTGGCCAAGATATTTTGTATGATAGACTCTTTGGAAATGAAATTTACTATCTATTAAAATATAAGTAATCTTAAAACTAACTATTACATAATATTTTCATATAAAATTACATTAATTATCCAAAAATATGTTAATTTTTTAAATCAAAATTAAATGCAAAGTCTTCTTATGGATTTCAGTACTTGATTGATTACTTATCTACGAGGATATTCTTATCAATCAATATCAAAACTATGTATTTTCTGATAAATATAATATGCATAACCATGTGTCTCATATATAGAAATAAAAGCCCACATTTTTAGGATTATATAACAAAAAGAGTAAATTGTGAGTTAACATATACATACCCTTATGATTAGACATCTTAGCTTAAAAGAATAAGCTACAAATTCTCTTTCTTAAAATCAAAATAGCCTAGTCTATCTTATATATGCATTGAAACAAAAATTGTATGGTTTTAAAAGCACCTAGGTGAGTTTAGTTGGTTTGTTCTTTCCAAACAGGATTGAAAGACTAGAGGTCGAGCTAGCTTAAACTCAAGTGAGATTTTAAGTTCATAAGTCTCCTACATTTCGATAGATTTAGGTTCGAGTTAATAAATGTCGATGTTTCTCACCCTAAATCTAAGGTCTAAGGTTAATGTTTATTTCAGTTGCATTATAAGTCCTCATCTTTTTGGGTATTTCCTTGATATTATATTATTGAAATATAAGAGGGCTTGCTCTTATAGGAACCTACACCCAGAATAAAAATAAACTATATTCAATCAAATATATTGTATGCGGGAAAATATATAAGAATATAAAAATAAAATACACCTTTTGTTATCCAATCCATACAACAATAATAATAACATCAAGCCTTTATGCCACTACATTGGGTCAGCTACATTAATCTTTTTTCTCCATTGTGTCATATTAAGAGATAAATTCTTATTTAAATCTAATAAAAAAAGTCATTTTTAATATTTTCTAACCAAGCTTTTTAAGGTCTTTCTCTATATTTTTTAATATATGTTGAATCTAATACATCTACTCTCCTAACCGGATTATTGGAAGACCAACAATTTATGTGACCAAACCATCTAAGACGACTCTCTTTAGTCTTATCTACCACAAGAGCTTCTCCAACCCTTCATGTATATACTCATTTAGCATTATGTCTCTAAGTATAAAACCACTCGTCCACCTGAGCATCCTTATCTCCACAAAACTTAACTTAAGCTTATGTTTCTCTTTTAATGGTCAACATTATGTGCCATAAAATATTGAAGGTCCCACAATCATCTAATAAAATTTTTGTTATCGAGTCCATAGCGAAATAACATTTTTTTCTTTCATAATAGTATAATATTTTTATGTCGTGCTCAAATACAAAATATTTCAAGTTTGTTGAGTATAAAAAGTTTCCCAATCACTACCTAAAATATTTTTAGTTCATTATGTCATTTATATCCTACTCTCAACCTTGAGGATAAGGTTGTTCTTGAAGGCAATGGGGGTCTTACACAGTCTCCTAATAGAAACAAAAAGTTAATTGCAGGATGAAGAAGAAGCAGCAGCAGCATCATAGCAAACTAAACAACAGATGAGGTACTCAGGGATACAGTGACGTGGAAAAAATAAGTTGAAGGATTTCAGGATAAGCTAGCAATTCAGTGAAATGTGCAGAAGTTATTTGTTAGTCAGTTACAACTGAACTGTCTCAGTTAGGAATTTGTTAGCAAACAAGTAGTCAATTACATAATGATTTGATGTCTTTGCAAGGAAACAACATGGATGACATCCCTGATCTTGTAACTATAAAACTGTTGCTTTGTAATAATAAAGAATGAGAAGTTTCCTGAAAATTCTTAATATTTTTTTCCTGTTTTTGTTGGAGTTTATAGCCACTTGAAGGAAATCTTACTCTCTCTGATTCCCGTAGATCGCAATAGCTGATACTATCCCCTCAAACAGCCAATTGGAGCGAAAAGTTTCCGTCTCAAAAATACCAAGCCTAAAACCAGTTTTAATGCCACATAAATCATTTAGATATGCAAAATAGCAAAAGCTGCTGCCTGTCGTTCACAAAAATTAGTCTCTTTTTCCAACAACTAAACCACCCGACTCCCAGAACAATTTCTTTGCTTTAACATTCAATATGCAGGAAAATAAGCTAATAACGAAAACTCAAGCAGAAATCTATATGTAAGAGGAATAAAAAACTGATAAGCTGACTTAAAGTAAGGAGCAAAATAAAATCCAATATCAGTATATATGAAGAAAATAATAAAATCAATATAGAGATGACAATGCTCTATGATTCATCATGTTGTGGGCTAGAATATACGCAGCGATAGAGTTGGAAATTTTGTCTCAGCATTGTACGGATATTCAACAAACAAACAGAGAATTCAAAAACAAGTGACTTTTTACGTAAAAAACCCTAGAAAATGGAAAAATCACGGGGTCACACTCAGTTAAAATGATTTCACGGTTATTTGAATGGATTATAAATGATTGATCCGTCCTATTGAGGATGATCAAATTACAACAATCAACCGTCAGGTTGAAATCTAGTGACGAACATAGATCAGACAGAAATCCAGCGACGTTCGATAGTCGAACGAAAATTCAGCATCAGTTGGAAGCAAAGCGGAAGCTTGGAGTCAGTCAGTGGTCGAGCGGAAATCTAGCGTCAATCGGTGGCCAGACGGAAATCTGACGTCTGTCGATAATAAGGCAGAAGTCTAGCGTCATTCGGTGACCAGGTAAAAGTCTGGCATCAATCAGTGGTCGGGTAGAAGTCCAACGTCATTAGGTGGCCGGACGAAAGTCGGGCGTCAGTCGGTGGTTGAGCGAAAATACGACGATGGTTGAGGAGTTCGGTGGCAACAGAATTTTAGTTTCTATCTCTTCCTTACTTGAGTTCCCCTCCATGCGGAATAAGGTGTCTATTTATATTTTTCTGAGAGTGGTATAGCCAGTAAAAAGGAGGGATATCAAGGATAAGTTGGAAGTGGTTTTAATGGACGGTCGATGTTAATCCCCTTGATCGTTGACCGTTTACTAGGCATTTAAATGTCTTATTTATATCAGAATCCGGCAATCTTGGGCTCATTTGATGGTCTCGTCGAGCCGCTCGATTCGACTATAAGCATGTCAAGTTTGGAAATCGTTTGATCATCCAATTTATGATTTGAACTTTCCAAGTGCACTTCGGATCTTCGATTTGGACCCATTTAGGCTCAAATTGAGTCAAATTTGGTGTCGTGGGTTCAAATTTTTGAGACGTTCAATTCGACTGTAAGCTTGCTGAAATCGGAGTTTGAATGGTCCCAGATTTAATTTCAAAAGTTTTCAACTTGATTTTGCATCGAGATTCATGCCACATCAGGATAATTTTTTTGATGATATATCGCTTCACAAACTAGAATTGTATCAGATGTCTAAAAGATTATCAATTCCAATAAATGCCACATATAAGTATATAACAATAATGGTAGGCAACGAGCGCGCAGAAAACATAAATCAGCCACGAGGTCAAAAATAAAATTTTCAAAAATTCAAGCGGAAATATTGCGAATCACCCACTTCTTTAATTTCAATACAAACTACCACCCAAATAAAGGGTGATCTATCTGCAAATTGTTCAACATAAAAGTAATCGGTTTCACCTTACTGCTAAGATCATTGTAATTTCCCCCTAGAAGTAAAACACGAAAAAATCTTATTTCCATTTTACTAGGTGTTACCTGCGACGACTTCCCGCGCGAAGACTGTAATCTTGGCGGAGTTGGGATCAGAGTAGTCGAGGGGTACGTTAAAGCGGTTGTCGCGGAGGCTAAGATCTGGTACTGAATACCAATCGCCGGCGATGTGCTCGTGCTGATTGCATCGTTCATGTTGGGCTATTGGATTTTCAGCCAGCAGCGACGTCGCGGCCATTCTTGTTATTTTTTCCGGATAGAGGCAGGCAGACGAGAGATTATTGTGTACGCAATCCGAACGTGTTCGGATGCGTACACACTGCTTATTTCATTGCGTATTTTTTGATACATAATTTTTTCGTGTCAAATAAATATGAAATAAATAATACTCACTAAATACACAAAAAATACGCAAAAAAAACTTAGAAAACATAATTTATCAAAAAATACGCAATGAAATAAGCACTGTGTACGCAGCATCCGAACACAATTCTGCGTTCGGATTGCGTACACAATAATCTCTCCAGGCAGACAGCCGCCTTGTCGGTGGGGGAACTTTTATTTGGTCCGGTGAACGTACGTTCGGCCACCAATGTTTTAGGGCCACGTGTCATCAAGAAAAGTCGTCGACCCGACCCGCTGTTTTTTGGGTTCTCGCACGCGTATTTTTTAAAATCCTTTACGAGCCGCTAACCAAATACTGAGTTGTACCGAGTACCGAGTACCGAGTACCGAGTATCGAATACCGAGTTTTTTCTTGCAATACCGAGTACCGAGTTTTTCTAGCAATACCGAGTACCGAGTTTTTTCTAGCAATACCGAGGAAATCCTGAACAAATACTGAGTTGTACCTAGTACCGAGTACCGAGTACCGAGTACCGAGTACCGAGTTTTTTCTAGCAATACCGAGCAAATCCTGAGCAAATACCGAGCAAATACTGAGTTATCCTGTTCAAAAACTCAGTACTCGGTACTCGGTAAACTACAGCGTGGACGTGAGATCGGAGCTATAATCGTGAACGTGATAGGAATTTAGCTCGATCTCGGCATGATGATTCCCGAAGCAGGCAAAGATCTCGGTCTCGTTCCCCTGAACGTTCTAGAGATTATGATCGGCATAGGTAATATCTTTTTTTTTTTTGAAGAATCATAGGTAATATCTATTATTTCAATTAAATCCTGCAAATAATCTTTAGCTTGTCCAACTGCACTATCGAACACTTTTTAGGAAATATTTTGCCATAGAGTGGTGAAAACCATACACTCTGTCATACTTCATTTTAGTAAGCCTTGAATAGCTTCATTGCCGGAAAGTGCAGTGTTGTTTATACTCGGTACTCGGTAATGGCGAGAGCTTCGCCGGTCTTAACATGGAGGCTTTCGATATTAAGGCCTTCGAGCTGGGAAACTACAGCGTGGAATTGGAAGGGAATGTCGAGCTTCTCTGCTTCTTCTGTGAGGACTAAGGCGGTTTGTGCTAGGA
This sequence comes from Dendrobium huoshanense, assembly GCA_016618105.1. Classification (NCBI taxonomy): domain Eukaryota; kingdom Viridiplantae; phylum Streptophyta; class Magnoliopsida; order Asparagales; family Orchidaceae; genus Dendrobium; species Dendrobium huoshanense. The sequence continues at coordinate 10,793,253 of CM028351.1, forward strand.
AGTCTCTATCCTCGCCGACGGTTGTGATGCGGAGGTGGGGCGGGCCTTCCGGCCGACGGGAAACTGCCTGGAGAAAAGCGAGCCAATGGGAAGGGTTCCGCTACGGGTGAAGTCGTCGGGCCGCGTGGTAAAGAGTAAGAACACGTGGCGACATGTTATTGGCGGCCGAAGGTAGCTCTACGTCCGGTCAAAGGACGTAATAATTGTTCGTCGGTGGGGTGTACGGACCGCTACTATATATATAATTTAAATATTGGTTTGATTGGTGGGCAAATCTGATCGGAAATCCCCAACTCGTGCTCGATTCTACTCATGCGATAGCGTCTTTTTAGTGGGGTCAAATCAAATGCGAGCCAAAAAATTTCTAAGTCGAGTGCCTCTTCTAAGTCAATCGAGAATTAGTAACGCCGTCTAGTTCCCTTTCGAGGTGGCAGCGGATGGATATGTCGTTTCCAAATATATATAGATTATTCTATAGATTAGGACTATTAATAAAATATATGTACAAATATTCCTATGAGAATCTGATGCAAAAAAATTTAAAATTGGGATTGACCTATCTAATAAACGGGTAGTGTCAAGTTGACCCACCAACCTGAAAATAATCAAATTTTAACCTACAAATTATGAATTGAAATTTTTGATACCAATATAAAAATGTTATATAATAATTAAAATTTAGATTAATTGAATCTAGATTGTAATATAGTGAAAAAATTCAAATAAGTAGTTATGAAAGTTGTAATTATAATTTCACTTTGCTTAAATTCTTTAAATTCTTTTGTTTATTGGTTTTTTTAGTTTTCTGTGCAATTTTTTTTATCTAAACATGTTATCGGGTCGAGTCAAACTAATTGAGGAGATCGGATTCATGAATTTTACCGGTTTACTAAATGGGGGGTCAAATGGGTTCTAAGCAAGTCAATCCTAAGATCAAATTTGAATCCAAACCGATAACCCCTTTTGACACACCTAATAAATATATCTCAAAATTGAAAGCATTTTGTAGCGCCCCTCTCTCCCATGTCATCATCTTTCATATATTTCACTAGAGATTTCAGTTTCATTTGGGACAGCTTTCTTCTTATTTTGTAAAGTCATTGCAGAAAAAGTACTTTTTTAAAACTATAGTAGAAAATAATTTCCTATTACAAAATTTTTTAAAAAAATAATAAAAAAATAATGATCAAATAAAAATTATAATTACAATCTAAAAAGCAAATCAGTAAAAAAATTGCCTCAAATGAGTATAGCAAATATAATTCCTTTGATTTGGTTACTCTAGTGTAGCAAATATACAATTAAAATATATCATTGATGACTTTAGAAAGCTTTTTTGCCGAAGGTCCTAGCGAGGTTTTGAACTACCTAGCATAAGAAGCAGTGTTTGCTTTACAACAGCATGCGTTAGTTTAACAAAATTTCTTCATTACTTCTCTACATTACAGCTAAAATTTTCTTAGTTTAAAAGGTTAGTTCTGTAACTATAAAGAGCAAACTTGAAGCTAACTTTTATTTTTCGTGCCAGGGGTGGGTTGGGGGTGAAGATTAATTAAATCAAATTCATACACGCAATACATAACATAAGACTCAAACTCAAGACTTCTTGGTTGGTAATCAAAGCTCTCAACCAACAGATCAAGATGAACTACATATTAAACTTGTAACTCATAATGATGAATTTTTAGCTAGCCAAAGTAGTGTTACATCCAAAAATTAAAAAAAAAATAAAGAAATTAGTATAGAAAATTAAAATGATAATTTAGATAATAAATAATTTTTTTATAATTAAAATTGCTTCCAAAAAAATAGTCTAAGCAAGCTCAAAGAAATTAATTCCTTGATGAATATCTGCTTGCATGGAGTGCTATTTATAGCACCAAAAGTTGGCTCCTATGAATACACTGTAAAACTTGTGAATAAACAATACCAACTCATGAATCTGTCCTCATGAAGTGAGAGGTTTTTTTTGGAAAGCATTGAAAGCATAGCCACTTACTCCAAACACCTCCACCCCCAACCAAATCTTACTCCCAAATCTGAACGCTCCCTGAAAAGAAGCCCCTCTTACCTCATATTACATTCCGCCCGCCAATACCCTTATAGGAACTCTCCACTCTCAACCCCCTTCCCTAACTACCAAAATCAAATTATCTGCTCTTTTAGAATGGCGAGAATCCTTTGAACCCACACCTACCAGACATAATGACCCAATTGCTATAAATAATCAAAACCCTGACAAACAAGCTGAACATACTTTCAACTCCAAAATCATTAACCATCTTAACATAACAATGCTAAAAGCCATATCCTACAACCCCAAGCTCAGAGTTACAAAATCACCAGAGCCAAAAATGCCAAGAAGGCATCCACCCTCACATCCAAGTCTTAATGACCTTCCCTCTCATGGCAACTTGGAACATGCATGGGTTTAATAGCCCGGACAAGGTCTTGTGTTGCAAGCAGTTTGTTAGTAGGAATAACTTGGATTTGATGTTTATTTTGCAAGCAAAAGTCTCTTCCCAGTCCGTCTTTGATCACTGGTTCCTCTCTTCTCATGGTATCTTTAGTAATGAGGCTTCTTTTGATAACCTCTCATTCTCTAGTCCTAGTCAAATCTGCATAAAATAGAATGATATAAGAGTGAATTTTAGGCTTTTATTCACCTTTGGCCAATTGATTTGTGGATTATTTCTTCTGGTCCCCCTGCTATTTGTTGTATTTCAGTGGTTTATGCCTTTTAACTCCTTTGAGGATAAACAGCTCCTTTGGAAGCAAATCTCAGATTTGGCTATGAACATTACCATCCCTTGGGCAATTTTAGGGGACTTTAATTGTTGTAGATTTGCTCATGAAAAGGCTAGTGGAACTCCTGTTCTAATTAGCGAACTTGGTGACTTCAATAACATGATTTTCAATATTGGTGCTCATGAGCTATCTTTTGTTGGACACTTCTTTACATGGTATAATCAGATAATTGGCAACCCGATCACATCAAACTTGATAGAGTTCTGGTTAATGATGCTTTGCTAGAATTTTTCCCTAGTTCTTTCTATAATGTTAGAGATCCACAAATTTATGACCATTCCCATATCATCTTGCTATCAATGGGTGCCTCACATAAAAACCATAAATTTCTTTACAAAAACTATTGATCCAAGCTTCCTGAATTTTGGGAGTGTCATCTTAGTGCCTTCTCTCAGCACTCTCATGGCATACCAATATATTCCTTCAACCATAAGCTTAAGACTCTTAAAAGATGCATTAAAACCAAGACTTGGGTCTCTTCCAAAGTTCTCTAGTAGAATATTAAAAATCTCACAAGCTCACAAAATTATTGCCTTGCCCAAATTCGGAGCAACCCCACTGACCCAAGGTTAAATGCTACTTTAAAAACTATCAACCTTAAGCAATCCAATCATAATTCCTATTAGTAAGATTGGATTACCAAAAGAACCAAAGTAAATTGGGTTTTATGTGGGGAGGATGATATGAATTTCCTCTATTCTAGAATCAACTCTAGATATAATTCCAATTTGATCAAAGACATTACTTCTTCTAATGTCATCTTTACATCCCCTTATGACATTAACAATGCTATTGTTCAACACTTCAGGAGGCAATTCAATGCGCCTAATCCTACCCACACTGATAGCAACCCCATTTTTATTAGCAATATGATTCCACTCCACCTCATTCATGCTTTAGTGGCTCCTATTTTTGTGGAAGAAATTAAAGGTATTATATTCTCCTCCCCCTCCTGCTCTACTCTTGGCCTTGAAAGTTATAGTTTAGAATTTTATAAAATTACTTGGAACACCATTGGTAGGCAAGTCCTGTGCTGTTGTGATGACTTATTTCTCTTTTGCCTTTATGCCTAAGAAAGCTAAAGCAAATGTTATTGCTTTAATTCCCAAACATCCCATACTTCCAACATTTCTAGCTACAGGCCAATCCCCCTTTGCAATATTTTCTTATAAAATTGTTGTTGAGATCCTTGCCAATAGGATGAAAGATGTCATGCCTTTTATTATACATCCAAGCCAAGCTGGATTTATTAAAAACAGGATTATTTCATAATATCCTTCTTGTTATGATCTCTTAGGGAACTTCAACTTTAGGGCCAAAACAAACTAATATATGCAAAATTTGATATTCACAAAGCCTTCGACACTATTTCAAGGTATTTTCTGCTTGAGCGTCTTCTTGCCAAAGGCATCCCCGCAACCTTCTTGTCTTAGATTAAGCCTTATATTTTGGATATCTACTTCTCTGTTTCCATAAATGGCTCCCTTAAAGGTTTCTTCAATTCTTCTTCTGGACTCAAACAGGGATGCCCTCTTTCCCCTTACCTCTTTAGAATTATTATGGATGGCCTTTCAACCTGCTTTGATGAAGCTGTATATTACAACTCCTTCCATGGGATGTCAATGAGTAACAATTATATTTCTCACCTTTTATATACTGACGACTTACTTGTGTTTGATAATGCCATTTTGGAGAATGTTTATGCTCTTAAGGATCTTCTGCATCATTTTGTTACATCTTTGGGCTTTCATATTAACATCGATAAAAGGATCATTATTTTCTCAAACCATTAGGCAGAGGAGTCCAACATTTGCAATATCCTAAACGTTTCTTCTTCCAAAAGACCCATCAAATACCTTGGCTTACAAATTTTATTAAAAGACTACACCAATCTAATTTGGATGGTTGGAAGGCAAAATCCCTTTCATTTGCTAGAAGAATTCAATATTAAAAATTTATTATAAGTAACTCCTTGGCCTATTGGATTATAGGATACATTATTCTAAAAGCTTGTAGGAAATTTATTAATATAATTTGCTCTAGATTCCTTTAATTTGGTGTCATTACTCAAAGTAAATATCACATGATTGCTTGGAATGACACATGTAAGCCCAAGGTTTGTGGGGGAAATGGCATCACAACCATTGAAACTCTTTATCATGATTTTGGCTCCTTATTTGGAGATTTTTCAAATCGGATAGCTGTTTATTTCAATGGTGGAGATCTAAATATTATTCCTTTTAGATCACTTGCATTAAATGTGCCTCTTTTTACTAGAATTTTGTGTATTGTGTGGCAAATAAAATTAAACATTGCTTAACTCTTACAGTTCATGATAACAGCTCTCTTTCTCTCCTTTGTGACCCTTGGTGCAATGGTAGATCAATCATGGATATGTTGGACACTCATTCTCTAGTAAGTATTCTTTTGAATTGTTCTCATTTACAAGTAAGAAACCTCATTCTCAATGGGGGCTGGAACCTCCCTCCTCTTCTCCCTATTATCCTAGCTCCTTAAATTTCCTCTGTGCTCGTTTATCATGCATATATTGGAAATCTTTGGCTTTGATCAGAAAACCCAACTTTAACTCTTTCACTATACAGTATTATTCTAATTCCCCAAGGAATAACTGACATAATTTTATTTAGCATAAACATTACACGTTAAGATTTTTTTTATTTTGCTTGGTTGACTTTTAAGGGTGGGTTAACAATTACAAATGTTCTGCTTTTACAGGTATTCTAGTTGTTTCTCTTGAATACTCTATTTTTCTACTTTAGAATCCCAATTCCATCTCTTTTTTTAATGTGATTTCACTTTTGATATCCTTAAAGACTTAATGTCAGGGCTAGGAGGTTTCTTAATATGTCCCAACTTATATCATACTTTCAATACCCTTGAGGATCTGGATGTGTGTAGACATACAAAATGTATTTATTACTTATCTATATGTGCATCCATATATTATAACTAGAGAGCTCAAAATGACAGATTATTTGATAATTCTTTTGAGTGCCATGCCATGATTGTTGCCAAAATTAAAAGAGTAGTGATTATAAAACCACAAAATGGAAGAGTTTTCGCTTATTTTAGCATTTTCTCCTTTAAGTTGTTTGTTCTAGGTGGTTTTTTTTTTTTTTTGGGACTTATGAGTTACTGATAGTTTCTTTTGACCCTGGGGAGTTTCACAATTTCCTATGCTATTTGCTGGTGTAATCTTGATGCACCTTGGATGGTCTCTCATGGCAACCAGGTGCTGCATTCTGATCATTGTCGCATGGGGAGCTTTTGAAGGACTATGATGAATGTTGGTGCATATCAATTACCCCTCATATCATCTATCTTGGCAACCATAGGCCTTTTTTACCATCACTAATGATGATTTTGCTGGGTCTTCATGTTCTGCCTTGCATTTTGAGTCCTTATAGTTTCTTTTTATAACTTTTATGTAGTACAAGTTACGATTTTTCCTTCGTTCCCACAACTGCTAATTTTTTTTCTGAGTAGCTTGTTGGGTTATTTTATTTTCTATAATACCATAGCTGTACTTTTATCTTTACGTGAATGAAATGGTCTTTACCCAAAAATTTTTCCAAAGAAAGAGCATTTCCTCGTTTCATTTAATTAAAAATGATTATTATAGTAAGGCAACACTCAAAAATATAACTAGATATTCGAAGATGAAGTACAAGAGATGCAAGAAAAGGCTATACAGCTTGAATAAGAAGTAAACATAATCAAAGAAATTACGTAAGAACCAAAAATTAAAATATCCAAGTTCAACTCCTACCAAAATCTGGACTCATAATGAAAAAAATATCTAGCCAAAGCAGGAAATCCTACCTCATACTACATCATAGTTATGTTCCACTGAATTTGTCTTAGAAAAGTCTCCTACATCTATTGATTTGCAAAAGATGGTACACCCCAAGATCAAAACATAATACAAAACTTTTTCCAATATGATATGACCCACTGATGGGTAGGTCTTATCATGTTGAAATGTGATTAATAAATCCCAATATCTGATTATAAAAATTTTCATATTTTTTCACCTTCCAATGTAAACTTTCAAGATGAACAACAAAAAACTATAGAGCTACTAAAACACCCGGAGCACAAAACTCATCCATAAAAACATTTTTATTTCATATCAAAATATTTATACACAATCACAATACATGACTATCAATAAAAGTACTTATATACCCAAAATGGACTCCTAAAACTACTAATCAACAACCTCATTCCCTTTCGCAGACCCTGAAATCACAATGCAAATCATAGTGAGCAAAAAACCTTAGTGCTAAGTGTAAATTGTGTATTATTTATTTTTTTAAAATTCAATGAAAACGTATTCTTTCAGTAGTGATTATGCATGAAATGTATGTGAAATGGCAAAAACTATAAGTGTTGATCAGTGTTGCGGTGCCTCATTATAAGCACTGCATCGTAAGCCTTTACATCACCCCAGCCCCAAATTTAGGCATGTTAGCATCAAATTCTCTAATTTATAGTACCGAGGTGACACTCAGGCTAGTGTCGTAGCATTACAGAGCGCTGTTGCATCCAAATTTAGCACCTTAGCATTAAAGCCTCATGAAAATGAGTGCTAAAGAACTAAGCCTTACAATTCCTCAGTGCTGAAAATAATATTTTGGTGTTGTAATAGCTAAACTTTGAAGCATCATGGTGGAGCTGTTGCTAATGCAGGGAGATGCACCAACATACCTAAAATATGCGCTATTTTTATCATTAATCGTGTCAGGACCATGGAGCCATCATTATTGTGCCAAGGTGCTAATTCATTTTATGCAACTATGATACCACCTTATTGAGGTGCTAGTTTATTTTATGCTGCCATTGCTCCACCTTATCGAGTGCTACGATGCTTAATGCCCATCCATGTACTTATTATGAATAGTTTTTCAGTTCTATTATTTAGAGATTTCTATCACTTAAGTAAAAATTTTGTAATTCTTAAAATGTTTCTTTAGTGCCCCCTTAGAGTAAAGTTTGAGAGAGGCTAAGGAAGTGCAAGATACTTTTATTAAGGAGATCTTAGTCTGTTTATTTACGTAACTCTATAGTTGGAGGAAGGAGTGTGGATAATATCATTTGATCTTTCTGGATGATAATTTTATTGCTACTTCTCTTGTATTCTATCTTTTAATGGATGAAATAAAAATGAGTTTGCTTCTTCATACCTTCCATGTCTGGCAAATTCTCCAATTTTTTGTTGATGATGGAAAATATGTAACAAGTATTAATGTTAACTCTTATGCCTTTAATGAGTTCATAGATGTTTTCAATATCACTCGTTCTTTATTTAATGTATACAATGTTCATATTTGTAGTTAATATTTAGTGTGAAGTATAACCTTGATGGAGGAATATTGGAATAATTAGGAGTATTAAAGTAGAATATTGTCATGCCTAGATATAAGATGTTTAAATATTTTAGGTTTTATGAAGACAGTAAAATATAGGAAGGCCATAAACCTTTCTTTTTACCCATACAAGCCTAATAGAGATCTAAGGATACACATGCTTTGATCCACATATAAAAGCTAAGAGTATCATCAGTAAAATTATGTTATTTATAATCATTAGACCAAAATACTTTATTTCTATAAATATAAAAATATCTTAGCATTTTTTTCCTTGTAGCTAAAAAAACTCAAAAAATACCATTTTTAATTTTAGTAGGATAAATTGAGAATTTGAATTAAACAGTACTAGTGGAATTTCAATTAAGAAAAATACTTTCACGTGGGATTGAAACTCAACTCTATCACTTTATTACTTGATTTTATATGTATACTTGCATATATTAGCGTGATTTCATTAGTTTTATATTAAAAAAAATCTAAGCATATTTCAAATTAGCAAGTCACATCTTAGCCGAAGTATAAGACCCCATTAAGTTTTTGGTTTCATTACCATGGAAATAACGTGCATATTACAATTTTAATTATATATTTGAAATAATTTCATAATTAGACCAACTTATATCCTATATCTTTATTTTCATTTTGTTTGATAAAGTATTGAAAAAAAAGGCAAATAAAATATTTTGTTAATGATTTAGTATATTTTTATTTTTTTAGTTGATTATTAATTGTTGTGTGCTTGGAAGATATAGTAAGGAGCCCTTATTACTTAAACCTTAGATAGAAAAACCTTTTCTGATATTTAGAAAAATAAGAAGATTTTAAAAATGTCTGACCTAGTATAAGACCAGGACCATTTGAGATCTCTTAAAGAGTATGCTAACCCTATAGTAGAAGGAATCCACCAAAGTATCAATAAATCTACTACCTAGGCTAACAACTTTGAATTTAAATCTGTCATAATTCAGATGGTTCAAAATTCTTAGTCAGTGGGAACTCCTATTGAAGATCACAATTTATAATTAAATAATTTTTTAGAAATTTATATAATATTTAAGTATAATGTCATCAATGATAATGCTATTATACTTAGATTATTTACAATTTCTCTAAGAAATAAGCTAAGATGCTTTTGAATGCTTTGCTTAGAGGCTCTATAACCATTTGGAATGAGTTGACATAAAAATTTCTAGCCAAGTATTTTCCACCTTCAAAGACTGTAATACTTAAAAATGATATCACATCTTTTTTCCAGTTTGAAGGAGAATCAATTTATGAAAGTTGTTAGAGATTTAAGGAAGTGCTTAAGAAATGCTCTCACCATGCTTTACCCAATTGGTTGATTATTTAGAATTTTATAATGGATTATTAAGAACCCTTAGATCAATCACAGGTGATACAGCTTGAGGATCATGAATATCTAAGTCATTTGAGGAAGCATATAAACTGATATAGAAAATGTGTATAAATAATTTCTAGTGACCTACTGATATGGTGAATCCTAAGAGAGTAGTTGAAGTTATAAATCGGATGCTTTGTCAATTCTTACTGCTCATGTAGTTACAATTTCAAAGAAATTGGATACTATAGGAGTTACATTAGGATCTGGATCATCGATGTAATTGGAGGAGCATAATAAAAATTCTATTGATGATATTAGCACTCTAGGAATTAAAATTTTGAATTTAATTGGAAGGCAAAATAATCTTTATTTCAATACATACAACCCAGGTTAAAGGAACAACCCTAATTTTAGTTGGTCAAATAATATTAAGGGTAATAATTAGTGGAATGTAGGTCATTCTAATCAAGAAAAAAAAGAATAATCCTCATTAACTTATAGTGAATCCTAGACCTTCTTATCCCCCATGATTTAATCAAAATAATCAATTTGGGAATAAAAATAAACATTTGGATGAGGTGGTGATTCAATTGAGAACTTAATTATAAAGAAAAGTTGCTTTTAAAAAGTTTGGAAAATCAATAAGGACAATTTGCAATCTCTTTTAGTAGTTGATCCCGTAAATTATTCTCTAATAATAGTGAAATTAATCCTAAGGAAAAAGGAAAAGATCCTAGTATTAAAGCACTTAAGGAGTGGTCATGATACAACCCAACCAAATTGATAATTCTAGGCTAGTCTAGATGAAGACTATAAACTTAGTTATTATAACTCAAAATTTTAAAATACATATTTCTACCTATAATAGTAAAGAATTTATTTATGAGTTATTATAAGTCCAAATCATAAAATGTATTCACCATAATATATCTATTATTGTGTTTTAGTTTCACTAATTTTTTCATAATTTTTTATTACTCATGACATTTCTAATGAAATTGGCACCTATCATGACGAGAGGGCGTTTTGGGACTATTAGTTGTTCGTTTTGCAAATCAATTTCACCACAATTTTCTAAATATAATGGGTTATTTTATGAATAGTTTTCTATAATTTTTGGAGTCCCTAAAAAAATTCTATGAATTTTATAATGAAAATTTATTATAATATATTTATAATGTTATTATTATATTCTTATTTTATATTAAAATCTAAAACCATTATAAAATTTATTAAATGCCATTTAATTTTTTTAATAGAGAAACATTTTGAGGAATTACAGAGAAAAGAGAGGAGATAGAAGGAAGAAAGCTAGGGTTTAGCAGTCATAGAACGATTTTTGTCCGTTGGCCCGGTTGAGAAATTTACTCAACTCGAGATAGGTTACTTTATGCCTATTTAACTTTTCAATAATTTAATATATTTAGTATTTTTTTATCAAATTTGATTTTTTATTTAGCAAAAATTGAGGATAACTTGTTTTGATAAAATTTTTACTGCATAACTTTTTATATATTATAGAGAGTGAGATTATGAATATTTTGAGTATAATCTAAAATTTTTTTATTGGGTGATTTTTAAAAAGCAACATTTTTTTTTACTCAAAAAATTATTTTGACATCTAAAAATAGTGCTTCGATTCAATTAAATCTTTAAAATGATGTTTTATATAAGCATTACTTATATAGTTATGTTTTGAAATTATGAATTGCTACTCACTATTATTTCTATTATCTACCATTATAACATTTTGGCAATTTTTGAATTCAAACTAATTATGCTTTAATTATTGAAATGCATTGAAAAATATGAAAAAAAAATGAGATGTGAAGTATTGTGATGCAATGTTTTATGTTGTAATGTGATGTTATGCCGGTGCCAGTGGGCGACCGATGTTACATTATGTTATGCCGCCGTTAATGGGTGACCAATGTGGGATTCTGTTATGTTGGTACCAGAGGGTGCCGAGATGGGATTTTGGTAAATAAATGAAAATTTGGGCTTAAGAGAGCTATTATGAAAATCATAATGAAGGTTTGTTTATAATTCAGTTAATTTTTTGTTTATTTAATTATATTTAATTCAATTTCAATAATGATCCAGTTCAGAATTCTTCTAATTTTATTTATTGATTTTTTATTTAGGTTATGATAGCTTACTAAGTCACATTAGCTCATCCCTACTTTTGTATTTATTTAAAATCTGGTGAAGAGTAAGGAGCGAGCTGAGTAGTTCGGATGATATGCTCAAATATGTGTTGTAGGTATATTTTGGTTCATTTTAATTTTTGCAGGCTTAGCTTTTATTTTGTTATTCTCTCTATTACCACTGCTATTGTAGATAGCCTTTAAATTATATATTTTTGGATGATATATAGAAAGTCATGTTGAGATTCAATACTTCTGCTTTATATTGCATTTAATAGTAGCTTTGTGTAGTTTATAAATTGAAAGTTTTATTTTAGTATTTCTCCAACCATATCTTATGGTTAGTATTGTCATAATAAAAAATGGTATGACCTGCATGATATCGGGTCATATCAAGTCGAATTGTGACAATAGCGCTGCTTGAGAGGCAACCCACTTATGCTTTTGTATTTGAAGTTCTTTTCTATTATTTTGTTTTTTTTTTTCTTAAGTGTGGTACTATCTTAATTTTATGATTTTTATTTTATGTTTAGTTATATTTTTTTTACGATTTGTTTACAAATTGTTCTATTATTTATATTTATTTAAATTACTTTATTCTTAAACTTTTGTTCACTATCCTCTATAAATACTTCTACTTTGATTATTTATTTAGCTAAAATAAAAATGATAATTGAAAATTATGTAAAATTAGGACAATAATAAAACCTCACATGATAGTTTGAAAAAACAATGCATAATAAATCAAAATTTAAAATGCTTAAGAATTAACTAATATAGATCACTTAAGCTATTGACTTGATTTAAATTTAGAATTTATATACTAATACATTAACCACTAAATTGAAAAAAAAATAAATAATTTTTAAGGAAAAGATTTGGGTAGCTTAAATAAAAAAAATATAGTAAAATTGAAAATGGAATTAGTGATTTAATTGAATCTTTACATTAAATTAATTTAAGATTACAAGAAGCAAAACTAATATTCAAAATCATTAAATATGTTCTCCAAAAATATGGAAGAATAAAATTTATGAAAATTTCTAAAAGAGATATGTGAAAAAGAAAAATAAAAGAGTACATTTAAAATTGGTATCAGTTAAAGCTTTAAGGTTCAAATGCAACTTAATACTTAAAATTAAATAAGATATGATACATGAGCTAGTACATATGATGGTGCACCAATGAACTTCATTTTTAACTATAAACAGAACTAATCCCTAAGTTAAATTATTAATTTATATATTAAAAAGTCAATTTTACACTTACATACATAATGGTTAAATTCAAATCAAACAATAATAAGAGTGACTAGTTGGGATAATTGTTATGACTTTCTAAATTATAATTATAATTTTGTTTATTTCAAATTACTTATGGACTATGATGTATTATCTTATATTTCAATTATTTAAAAATATTAATTTTTTTACTTTGGGTATTAAATGATCAATAGATGATTTTTACCATTGCTTGAGGACGAGCAAGAGCTTAAGTTAGGATATTATTTATGTGAAAAGTGTGTATTATTTATTGTGTTTAAATTCAGTGAAACTGTATTATTTTAATGGTGCTTGTGAAGGAAACATATAGGAAAAGAAAGAACTATACAATAAATGAATAGTGTTGCGGTGTCATTACATAAGCGCCGCAGCGTACGCTTTCACAGCACCCTGGTGCCATAGTCAGACATTATATCAATGAATTCTCTTATTTCAAGTGTTGTCGTGCAGTGTTATATAGAGCTGTTGCGCCTAAATTCAGTACCTCAACACCAAAGCCTCATAAAATTAGCGCCAAGCCTAGTAAAATTATGTAATTCTTAGTGTGTTTCTTTAATTCCCCTTAAAGTAAAGTCTAAGGGAGACTAAAAAAGTGCAAGATACTTTCATTGTAAAGGTTGTAGCATGTTTGTATAAGCAACTCAATGGTTGGGAGAGGAAGGAGTGTGGAGAAGCTCATTTGATCCTTCCATTTGACAATTTTCATATTATTTCTATTGTATTATTTCTTTTAATGGATGAAATGAAAACGGGTTTGCTTATTGTTTCTTCTATGTCTGACTAGTTCTATAATTTTGTGCTGATGATGTAAAAAGCATAGCAAGCACTAATGTAAACACTTATTTCTTTAATGAATTCATAGATGTTTTTAATATATCTCATTCTTCATTTAATGCATACAATTGCCATGTGTATAATTAATATTTAGTGTGATTTATAATCTTGATGGAGGAATGCTAGAATAATTAGTAGTATTGAAAAGGAATATTAGTTTGCCAAAACATAGGGTGTTTGAATATTCTAGGTTCTATGGAGATAGTTAAACTGCAGGACGACAATAAACATTTCTTTTCACATCTGCAAGTTCGATATAGATCTAATGATGCACATGCTCTGATCCACATCTAAAAACTAAGAGTCTCATCAGGAAAACTATATTATTTATAATTATTAGTTCAAAATACTTTATTTCTATAAGTATCAAAATCTCTTAGCAAGTTTATTTTCTTTTAGTGATAAAAAAAATACTTTTAGTAGGATAAATTATGCATTTGAAATAAATAATATTAGTATAATTAGAATTAAGCAAAATACTTTTTCTTGGGATCAACACTCTACTCTGATTCAGCATATATTAGTGGTCTTTCTTTAATATTATATTAAAGAAAGTCTAAGCATATTTTAAATCAGCAAGTCAAATCTTTGCCTGAACACAAGCCCCTATCAACAAGCCATAAACACCAATCTAAATTTTCAAAAAAAAAAAAATTTAAATAAATATTTTTTAGAATATTTTAATACAATATAATAATTCATAATGCTAAGTAAGGAAATGTGAGAATAGTAGTTATCCAAATATTCAAGTAATAATATTTAGCAGTCAAATGAATTGAAATTCACATCATAAAATAAAACATAACAGAGTTCTCCTATCCCAAACAAAATCTCAAAAATTCTACCCCCTTATGACTCCCTTTTGTGCTTATTTCACTCGAATATCCCCATTAGCACCAAAATATATCTTTCTAGCCACCTTAACATATCGAATAAGCACCATAATATCTTGCTCTTTTCACAATAATTCTCAAAAACTTTTCAACTTAACCATTAAAGTACACATGTCAATAACATGAATACAAGTTTCATTACATTATAGAAATTAAATAAACATTGAGCTTATATCAAAATTGCATAGTTTTCTATAATGGTATATAATAGAAATTTTTATTTAGTAAGAATTCATAATTTCCAAATAAAACTAAATTATAAGAGATTATGTAAAACAACATTCTAAGACTTTAATTATACTACAACATTATTTTTGTAATCCATATTATCTTTTATTCAAAAAAAATAACACAAATTTCAAAACCCCCATTATAAAATTTAGAAAAATATTCAAAATATTCAGAATCTCAATATCTATAACATATAAAAAGCTACACGGTGAAAGTTTTACTAGTGCAAAGTTATCCTTATTTTTTTTATAGTGAAAATAGAAATTTAATTAGAAAATTTGAGAAATCTTTATATTTTTTAAAACTGAGATAGACATAGTGTGTACTATCTCATTCTTGATAACTTTTTGAATTTGGTTGATGGCTTAAAATGACTTGAAATAGCTCAAAATTCTTTATTTACCCTCAAAAACCTTCTCCCTTTCCAGTCTCGGCTGCCCAAAGCTTCTAATGATTGGAATAATAAAATTTAAAATATATTAAAGTGCAAATAATAACTTAGCTTTACTGTGCCACCATCTAGTGCTGCGGGGCAAGTTTATTTTTTAAAAATATGAGAGCATAATGTTAGGGTGCCACTACTGAGCACCTAGGCACCAGCCAGCGCAACAGCTAAGCCTCAGAACACCCTCATTGTGACACCTTAGAGAAAATTTTCATATTTCTCTAAAATGCATTCAAACCTCCAGAACTCACTCCAAAACACATATAGATATTTTCCATACACACATATCACTTTCAAACACATTCAAAATAGTTCAAAATATACCAGGTTATCTCAAACTACATCGAAGTCTCCTCAGAATTCTGTAACATCTCTATGGAAGTGCTAACCAACTAGCGAGCGTATCTTGGCTTGGATGTAAACTCTATATTATACTACATAATTATCTTACTCCCCTAAACTGGTCTTAGAAAGGTCTCTTATATCTTCTAACCTACAGAAGGTGTCACAAACCATGCTTAAAATACATCTGAAAAATTCCTCCCAGTTAATTAGAGAATTCAATCTCCCCTAAAATTTCTTCACCTGTTGGCCCATCCACCAGCGTACTTCCACCCCATCTAATAAAAAATTACCAACGATACATTTCTCTTAGAAAGATATTGCATATCGTCAAATATCTTTTCCAGACTCCTTAACCAATGCTTGACTATCATGTACTCAATATCACCCTCAAACGTCAAATGGTTTAATCTAAGAAATATCTATAAATGTTAGTCTAACTCATCAAATCTAACAATAGAGACTCTATTATTTGTTTCACCCATCAACTAGGCTATCAGCCTAGCAAACTATAAAATTATATCATAATTAACTATCAAAGCAATATTATATACAGGAGTTGCCTAACTAATAATCTGTCCATATATCATATATGGGTCTCACGAATTCATAATCACTCAGTATATGTAAGTGATCATATATGCATATGAAAATAAATAAAAATGAATAACTAGATAGAATAAAAACTATCCTACTTGACTTACAGATCAATTTTTTATAGCTATAATTTACAACACATTTCTAAAACTACAACCCTGATACCATAAAAGGTTATTGTAATACAACTCTATAAGACTCACTAATGGGATAGAATCTAACATGTTGATTTATGACAAGCTAATCTCAAGATCTAATTTTAGAAAATATTTAGATTTTCTTCCAATCTTCTAATAAAATTTTAAAATAAATAATAAACTATAGAGATACTAAAAACATCCAAAGTACTAAAACAAACTCTTTCATTTCATCATCAAAATGTGTATAAAATAATTACACTATAATACACAACTATAAAGTAGAGAGAAAAGCAAAACATAATAAAAGCTAGCAATGATTGTGTAAAATCAAAGAAGAATACCAATATAGACTTAATCAAATCCTTAACTACTAATCAATGGGATCATTCCCTTTCCCTGACTCTAAAAATAGAATGCAAAATCATAGCGAGCTAAAACAACAATATAATAATTCACTGTGCAGAGCAGAGTAATAAAAGAATTATAGTTATCCAAAGATTTAAATAATAATATTAAACTAAATTTCATATATAATCTATTTCACATAATATAATATAATATATTTTTTTGATCTTAGATAGACTCTCAAAAGATTCTGACCTCTTATGACTTCTATGAGCTTATAGCACTAGAATATGCCCATAGATACCAGAAAATGCCTGCAGGCTCCAGAACATAAAATTTTACCACTAGACATGCCTGATTATAACAATAATATTTTGATCTTTTCAAATAATTTCTCTAGATTTTTTTATTTCAAACCAAATTACACATAATGCAATTATATAAATATATATTTCATCAAATGGTAGCAATTAAAGTATAGTTGAGCTCATATCAGAATTATACAATTTTATGTAATGGTAGGCTCTGAAGCACTGACACTCCATAAAAGGGAAGGTAGTGTCAGACACATGTCGGACAAGGACATGCACCTGATATAGTTGGGACACGTATCAGACACGCAGAACTGTATTAGATTAAAATTTTAATTAAATTAAAATGGGCACGTGTGTCCTAATATATAATAGTTAAATTTATTTAAATTACAACATATTTATATTTTAATAATCTTTTAATCAAATAAATGATTATATCTGATATATATGTCCCGTATAGAGAGATATAGGCTTTCATTTTCTTGGTCTATCTCCCTCGTATTGGCATACCCATTGCGCGTCTTGTTATTTTCCTTTACATAAGTAGGTTAGTGAGGAGAGCCAACCGAGTGAGGTGATGTTCAATTGAAGCTTGACATATTCCCATTCCCTCATCTTCTTCATCTACCCCATTCATCCATTTTTAACCCTTTGTTATTTCTACGATGAAGCCAGGCCAACAAAGCACACAATGTTTAGGGAAAGTTTGATCCTTCATCATTTCTATAATGAGGTTAGGCTAACCGATGTGAGTAACCCTAAATCTGACATTTTGATTTGAAGCCCGTTAAGTTTTATTAAAGTAGCTTTCTCATCCTCTTTTCATTTTGGCGTGTAGACATTTTTTATTTGACTTGTTCAATCATTTGTCTTCGCCATTTTTGCAAGCACCAGGCATCAAAGTGTTTTGATGGATGCCTATACTTTTTTAAAGTAGAAGAGGAAGATCGAAGTGAGCCAAATGAGTGAAGCCCAAAATAAATTCAAGTTCTTTATTTTTTCAAGATCTGTATTTTTTTAAAGATCTTCTTATATTTACTTATGAAATTTCATATTTATAAAGTTTTATGTTTCTAATTTAAATTTGTTTGTGCCTGTTGAATGTGGATTTTTAGATATATGAGGGTTTAAATATGTGAGTATTTAATTTTTTTTTTGTTTTACATTCATAACACCTTTTTAGTTATATTAGAAATCCTAGACTTAAGCATTATACTACATAAAAGTAAAAAGTAAGAGTTCCAAATAAGGGAGGTTGTTATTATGCTTATGGAAGTAAAATAGATCGATCAAGACGAGAATGAGATGATTTTTTTGAGGAAAGGGGGAGGGATTGATTATGGGAGTGGTGAGGGAGAAAGCTTACAAATAGGGGAAGGAGAGAAGAAAGAGGAAAGTTAAAAGGGGCAATCTTAATATTCAATTATGCATATAAGTTCTCTATTTTTGATTGAAACTAAGTTCAATGTCAACATATTTCTTTGCATATTGCTGCCTAAGGATTATGTTTTATATGATTATCGTGAATTCTTATTCTCAAGTGGGTGACCTTTAAATGTCTTACAATATGTCATCCAATCTAATAAGACTTTATTTCTTCCATTCCATCAGTTTTTTTAAAAGAAAAATGAGTTCTAATGGTGTTGGGGCTGTAATTGGTGAAGGTTCAACATAGCCTTCTGTAGAAGCTAATAAGCTCTTATGGAATCATGTTACAAAGTTAGGAAAAACTTTTGAATGTGGAGAAAATATGTCATTCAAATGTAATTACTGTGGTGTCACCTACAAAGGATCATATTCTAGGGTGAAGGCACATCTACTTAAGATTGGTGGGAATGGAATTAAAATGTGTCATAATATTACTACTTCGTAGTTAATAGAATTGAACATATAGGTTGATGAAGCTGAATCAAGGATCGAAAGGGCACTTCCCAAAGAGGTAACTTTGTCATATACTCATGATTCATCTCACATAGCTTCCTCCTCTATTAGATTTTATCATTGTTGACCTTGATTTTGTCAAACCCTAGGTCCAAGGTTGCCTGGTCAAATTGACCAAGCCAGACCCCAAGACCCCTCGCAATCATTTCTTTAGGTCAAATCAAATCTGCTAGGCCTAGACCCGGGCCCTAGGTTAGCCTGGTTTACCAGGTTGACCCATTTAGACCCATATGGACCTTTTAAATCTAAAATCAATTTTGAATCAATTCAGGCTTATACTTGGTTCAATCACTCATCCTATTAGACTCAATGGACTAGGTTGACCAAGTCAACCTTTGACTTGGTCAACCCAAGTCTTGTTGGGTCAACATTGACCCATATGAGCCCAAATTCAATTCCAACCAAATTCAAACCCTCATTAGGCTCAAACCCACGTCCCTTAGACCTATTTGACTGGGTTGACCAGGTCAACCATTGACTTGGTCAACCCAAGTCTTAAATAGGTCAAAATGACCTATTCAAACCCAATAAGAGCCCATTTAATGCAATTAAAGCCCAATTAAAGATTTCAAATTCAAAACCACGGCCTATTCTTTTATTTTTCCCTCCTAATAGGCTGGGCATTCGACCCAAGCCGTTGATTTTGGCTCAAAGCCTTTAAATACTCTTTTTAGGGTTTCAAATAGAGGATCTTTCATCTTGCTCTCACCCTTGCCTCGCTAAGCCTGAGAACTTTTGTTTGAGAGCTCTTTGGACTTTCCCACATCTTCCCCAAGAAAATTTCGATGTTAAGACCTCACCGGTGGTGAGATCTCTAACGAACCGAAGCCTTAAATCTTCCAAAACCATTTGTGATCGATCTAAACATTGAGCGCTCGAGATTTCTTCTCCAAACTTATTCGTGGACAGTCTACAAGCTCAACTGTATGAAGATATATTGAATCCACCATATGGATTGAGATATATCGCTAACCCTAGTCTAGTACACCTAGATATAAATAGCTTTTCACATAGTAATTTTTAGCCCGCAAAAATCACACCCCAAAAATTTTACGCAATTTGGTTTAGCCGTTTGTGAGAATGAGAGATTTTTTTCTTTAGGGTTTCAGTTCAGCCGTATAACCGCTGTGGGTGTTATAGACAATTGATCTCGCCAATGAACGGTCCAGATCCAGTTTAACAGTGGATCTGTCCGATCGTGGGAGCTCGGGGGTTGAACTTTGGTTTCGTCCGACAACATCTCAGGCGTCCACCAATTACAGCATGGGATCAGACGGCTCCTGCGTTATGCCTATGTGGCTATATGGATTTTGACCGCGACAATCATTACTGCGATCATTATTATTATTATTATTATAATTATCTTAATTATAATTATTTATAATCATTATTATTTTAGCAATTTTGTTGATGTTTTGTTATTATTATTATTATTTACATTAATTATTACTTTAAAAAATATTATTATTATTAAAATTATTATTATTATTATTTTAAAAATTATTTGTTTATTATTATTACAATTATCATTTTTTATCATTATTATTATTATCTTTATTATCAATATTATTATTATTATTAGTCATATTCAAAACTAGTATTATTGTTATTATTATTATTATTATTTAAAACTATTATTATCATTATTATTTTGATAAATAAACATTAAATTTAAAAAACCTTATTATTTTAATTTTAATTTTATTTTATAATTATTTTTAAATATTAATTATTTATTAAAATTATTTTAAAATTACCTTTAATTATTTTAAACTTCAATAATTCTTAACTAATTCATTTTTTTATCCGATTTTGGCTTATAATACCTTAAAAGTTTTAAAAAAATGTTTATTTTAATTTAAAAGTATTTTCATAAGCTAAGTTTTATTTTCCTCATAGATTTCTATTTTGCTTAATTATTTGATTATTTTAATATTATTTTAAGTAATTAATATAATACTTATTTTTGAAATTACAAATTATTTTCAAACCTTTTAAAAATCTCATTCACGTGACCAGTGGATCTCCTCTATGTTTATTTATTACAAATTGATTTATTTTTTAATTACATTATTTCTCAACATTTATTTTTATATAGGTATTTTAAATTATTTTAAAATTACCTATGTTATTAAATCCCTAATTTTGGGAGATTCATTTCAATGAAATTTCAAACATAAATCATTCAAGTGAATAGCATTCATGGGGGAGTGGATTAGCGAATGATTAAGTCTCAATCATTCATTAATCATATTATTAATCAGGCTTAGTTTTTTCTTTATCATATCTTGCATGCGTAGGACGCACAAGCACCTAGCTTAGGCTCTCCTAAATCTAAGGACATGGTGTGTTTACTACTTTTGTGTACTCCTTATATTGTTACCTCAAGGGTTAGTCCAAAACTTTATCTTGAATCTCTCTAATGTAGTAACACCCTAAAGATAATAATTAAGGATCCATCTAGCGAACTTAAAAGAATTCTAGGAGCTAGGATAGATCACTGATTGACATGAAAACTTCAAAATTTAAACCTAGTGACATCTTAAACATTTCAGAATTTTCTAGGATTTTTTTTAGGACTCTCTAGACCCCTTAATTAACAAACCCTAATTTACTCGATAATTAGGGCCCGACGACTTCAAAAAATTCTAATAAATCCATTTTAACTCAAAAAATTACCTGTAGTAACTTGAATTGTTCAGATATTAGACCTTAACTTTAGATAATTAGGGCCTCTTAGTTGGACCTTAATCTGATTCTTAATTCAATCTTAATTAAAAATTTTCTTTTTGCCCTTGATAGATAATTAAAAATTATAAATTTTCCCCAAACACTTGGGAACACTTTCTTAGATTATTTTTGACCTTTGTGGGTGATTCTAATAAGTTTGGAGCTGGTTTGGATCAAAACCATAAAATCATCCCTAATTAGATAGTTTTAATAATTCCTTTAAATGCCAAGATCTTTGAGAATTCATATCTTTGCATAGGAAACTCTAAATCTAGCAAATTCAAAGTCTAACTACTTACCTTAAGGCCTATTATTTAACTAAAATGCTATATCCTCCAAACCTAGCCCATTTCCTATAGTGATCTTTTGGACCCCCCTCAACCTAACACCTCAGAGGACCCGGGACTTTCTAAAATTGGTTAATACAACTTAAACTTCAATTACCATTACTCTTAGTATTAAAAATGGATTAAAAAATTAAATTAACTAAAATGAATCCTAATTCATTAATATTTAAACTTTAAATAAAGTTTCCTTTTTAGACCTTCAATAAACCTGAACCTTAGGTAACTTTAACTAACTACCTAGCTAAGATCTATCCTAGCCACACAGGAATTTACACACACATAGAATTGTTTGCTAAGGGCACCACTTCTAGACTTAAGCTAGATCGATGTTTACTTTTCTGCTGTGTGCCAAGTTTTTCTGAGATTTTACTACATGTTGTAAAAATTAATGTTGTGTTTGTTTACTTTTATTGTACTCTGTAGATTGATTGTGCTTTAGATTTATCCATAGGTTAGGATCGATATTTTTATACTAATGATGCTTTATGTAGGTGGTCATGCTCATGCAGCACTAAATAAAAGGGGATAATTGTTATGATTTTAAATACTAATAACATTTTATACAAATGCTTCAGAACTTGCTCAGCCCCCTAAATAAATGAGGGCTAAATTAAAATCATAATAATAACAGCTACAGGTGCTCCAGAGACTGCTTAGCCCTCAAAATAATTAAGAGCATGGCTAAGTGTGATTGTGATGAGTATTTTTCTTTTTTATATAAACTGTTTGAGATTTTTATTAAGATAACCTTACATGAGAGTCTAGAATTTACAGCTTTCTATTAATGAAAATATTTGTAATATTGGTAAGAGTTGTGAAAATGTCATCTGAGTTGGGATCCTTATCCAACTTGAATTCCAAAAGAAAAAGACATCCTCAAGAGGGAGAGTCTTCTTCCATTTGGAAGATTGAGTTTGGATGACTTTTAAATATCCAAAGAGAAAAGGCAATACCCCTCTAAGGAGAGATTATCTCTTCGTATGCATATTCAAGCCATGGCGAATCGTAGGAGTCCAAGAAGAAGAAATCCAAGGAGTCTGAGGAGATGAAATCCAAGAAGAGAAGACTGAAGAATTGAAGACCCAATATCCCACTCAAAGTCATTTGCATCATTCTCAGGATTAGAAATCTAGGTTGTTGGCAGTAGTGCTTGACCATTTTACTTTTCTATAGACCCTGGTTTGTAATTAAGGGTAGTTGGCCTATGAACATTTATTAATTAGCTTAATTATTTTGATGTGTTTTACTTGTGATGTGTGCCTCTAGGGTTGCTTACTTTTCCTAGTCTATTAGTGACTTGCATGACATTTTTGTTTTAGCCTTGATTTTGTTAGTCTCTTTAAGGACAAAAAAACACTTAAAAACCTAACGACCTAGGGAATTGCCATAATCATTTGGGGTCGCATGTATATCAATGCATTCTTCTTCTTCCTTGCTATGAGACACTTCCCCGCCTACGGGTAGAGTCCGGATAATCTGGCATATGAGGACGAGATGTCGGACATGGGAAAGTCTAGTTTCCTACTAAAAATTATTTTTATATAAGCATATTTTTAAAATTTGAAGCATTTATGATTTAGACCTTCATCCAGCATGCATTTCATTAGAAATCAATTAAATTAAAATTTTAATTATATTAGCTCTAGGAGCATTTACCCAACATAAGTATAAGGCTACTTAGGAGCTCTCTAGATGTTGGCCTTAACTTCCAAAAACTAAGCCACCCATCTATCTTTCATAAAAGACTGGACAACATGGTTTTGAATAGATTAGGTGGTTAGCTGGCTCCCCAATCTAGGCCGGGGTAAGTCCAGGTTTTGCACTACATTAGTTATGACACGGGTGTTAGTGTTATATGTAGAATACTAAACCCAATTTAAATTTAGGATTCAATGCTACTATATTCAGTCTCGTAGTAGGCATAAATGGCAGGTAAGTTTCCTTTTCTTCTGGAACTATAAACCCTACTTATCTGCATCACAAGATGATGTCACATCCATCTTTTCTCTCAAGATTATTTCGAGTGCTTGATTTCTTTTTCTCCAGTTTCTTCTCACTATCTTAGTCCCTCCGGATGTCAGTATGAGCCGTGTATGTTGAATAAAACCATTTGAACCTTTTTTCCCATTTGAATAAGACTTCCTAGTCACAGCTCTCTATGCCAATTCTATTTTGGAAAGGATAATATAGGATCCTTAATCGAAAGTTTTCTTAGGATTTAACCTGAGATGTAATTAATCATGGGGGCTTGAGCTGGTGTGAAACTGAATTCCACCATCTAATAAACCCCGCTTCGAGCTGATACATCGGGTGGGGGAAACCTACTGTTTTGATCAGGTAGTGTATATTACTACCTATCGGGTTGCACTGGTGAGAGCCGCTATCCTCAATGGTTAATTATATGCATGATCTAATCTGCCCTTTTATTGGCCCGTTAGCGAGGAGCGTAGAGTCCCGCGATCGTCTCTATCCCTCGGGGTAGGTGCGGTCATATACCCCTCTGTAATCTAGCAGCGTAGCGGTGTCCTTTCGGAGGTCCACAATCATGTTGGTTCATTTAGGAGCAAAGGATATGAATCTAAGAAAAAAAATGGAGTTGTTAGTAGTTCTTTAGAAAAGGCTTTTATTATGCAATTGTGTGAGCAACTTGATGGTGAAATTATAAGGTTATTTTGTTAGCTAAACTTTCTTTCAACCTTGTAAGAAATCCTTATTATAAGAAAGAATTTACTTTTGCATGCAGTAATAATCATACAACTTTTGTTCCACATGGGTACAATATAATAAAATCAAAATAATTGAAGAGGAAGAGGGCAAATATTAAGACATTACTTAAACCTATAAATAGAGTGTGGAAAGAAAAAAGGTGTCAATTTGGTGTGTAATAGTTAGACTGATCCTCAAAGAAGATCACTCATCAATTTCATGATTATTACAAAATTATCCAATGATCGTCAAAGCTGTGAATTTTGAAGTGAAATATATGGATAAATATTTCATTTCCAATTTGATTAAAGAGATGACTGTGATGATTAGGTCATCAAATATTAAGCGGATTATCACTAATAATGCACTAGTATGTATAGTTGTAAAATTATTAGTGGAGCAATCATATATTAATATCTTTTGGACTCCATGTGTTGTGTATACTTTACATCTTACTCTAAAAAATATTTATGCAGACAAAAATGCAAAGGTTGATGAAATAATCTATACTAATTGTCATTGGTTAATAGTAGTTGCAGGTGACACTATTCTGATTAGAAATTTAATTATTAACCACTTAATGAGACTATCAATCTTTAATGACTACTCACATTTGGGAATGTTAACTATTGCATTAACTCATTTTGACTCTATAATTATCATGTTGAGGAGATTCAAACAAATCAAAAATACTTTTTAATTCATGGTGATTAGTGAGAAGTGGTCTTGCTATCAAGAAGATAATATTGAAAAGGCAAAATACGTAAAAGAAAAGATCCTATATGATTTGTGGTGGGATGACCTAGATTATATTTTGGCTTTTATTGATCAAATTTAAGATATGTTGAGAGAGGCATACATATATAAATCATCCCTACATTTGATTTATGAGGTTTGTGACTCTATGTTAACTAAAATGAATGGAATTATATAAAAACATGAAAGAAAGGCACATGATCAAGACTCAAGTTTTAGGGCATGGTTTATACTATTCTTAAGGATAGGTGGATCAATAGTAACACGCATCTTCATTATATTATTTGGCTCACTAATTAAATCCAAGGTAAATTTGAAAATTTCTTTTAAATTAGTTTTTAATTTCTTGGCTAATAAAGTAATAATTTTACTTTCCAAATATTTTTGAAGATATTCAAGTAAAGAATAGCTTCAAAAAGACCCTCAAAATGTCTCACCATAAAAAAGATTTAAAGTTTCAAATGCGAGAAAGATATATTTAAAATGTCATTTCCTGAATGAGGATGAGAGAAGAAGGATTAATATACAACAACAACAACAACAACAAGCCTTTATCCCACTACGTGGGGTCGGCTACATGAATCCTTTTTCTCCACTGTGTCCTATTAAAAGTCAAATTCTCGTTTAAATCTAATAAAGAAAGGTCATTCCTAATATTTTCTAACCAAGTCTTTTTAGGTCTACCCCTACCTTTCTTAACATAAGTCAAATCTAATACCTCTACTCTCCTAACCGGGTCATCGGAAGGCCGCCGTTTAATGTGACCAAACCATCTAAGGCGACTCTCTCTAATCTTACCTTCTACTGGGGCTACTCCAACCTTTTCACGTATATGCTCATTTCGTATCCTATCTCTAAGGGTAAAGCCACTCATCCACCTGAGCATCCTCATCTCTGCCACACTTAACTTAGTATTATGCTTCTCTTTTAATGGCCAACATTCAGCACCATAAAGAATTGCAGGCCTCACTACCATCTTATAGAATTTTCCCTTAAGTTTGAGGGGTACATTTCTATCACATAACAAGCCCGATGCATTCCTCCACTTCAACCATCCAACTTGAATTCTGCTGATAATATCCCCATCTATTTCACCATCACTCTGAACAATAGATCCAAGATATCTAAAACGTGTACTCTTATTAATGACTTGATCGCCCAAAGTCACAATCCCCTCACTAGGTCTATTACTACTAAAATTACACTCCATATATTCCGTTTTAGATCTACCCAAGCGAAAACCTTTAGACTCTAAGGTTGACCTCCATAATTCAAGTTTACCTTCAACTCCCTCTCTAGTCTTATCAACAAGAAGAATATCATCAACAAAAAGCATACACCAAGGTACATCCTCTTGCAAATGTCTAGTGAGAACATCCATGACTAAAGCAAAAAGATATGGGCTTAAGGCTGATACTTGATGTAACCCAACCGAAATAGGGAAATACTTGGTCAATCCACCTTGTGTTTGAACACAAGTAATAGCTCCTGCATACATATCTTTAATGATTTGAATATAAGCATTATTGACTCCTTTCTTTTCAAGAACTCTCCATAGTACTTCTATTGGAACTTTATCATTGCTTTTTCTAAATCAATAAATATCATATGTAGATCCTTCTTATTTTCTCTATATTTCTCCATCAAACCTCTTAATAAATGTATGGCTTCCATAGTCGACCTACCCGGCATGAAACCAAATTGATTTTGAGAAACATTAGTATCACGCCGCAACCTATGCTCCATAACTCGCTCCCAAAGTTTTAAAGTATGACACATTAACTTAATACCTCTATAATTCGCACAATCTTGTGCATCACCTTTATTCTTAAAAATAGGAATTAACACGCTCATTCTCCACTCATCTGGCATCTTTTTAGTCTTCAAAATAGTATTAAAAAGTTTAGTAAGCCATGAAATTCCTTCATCTCCTAAGCATTTCTACACCTCTATTGGAATATCATCAGGTCCAACAGCTTTTCCACCCTTCATTTTCTTTAAAGCCTCTCTAACTTCAGTTTTACTAATACGCCGATAAAAACAGAAATCTTTATTTTCATTTAGGGTGCTAAGGTCATTATAGTCAATCTTATTTTCACAATCTTCATTAAAAAGTTTAGCAAAATATCTCATCCATCTTTGTTGAATATCATCTTCTAAGAAAAGTATTTGCAAAATTCTTAAGATATTTAGGAAATTTTAATGATCAAGAATCTTTAGTTAATAGATGGAGGATGGATCCAAAGATGTGATGGTTGATTTATAGAGCTTTAGTGATAATACCTTAAATAACAACAATAAAACTTATTGCTCAAGTTTATTCCTCCTCTTATTATGAGAGAAATTGGAGCACATACTCATTTATTCAATCGATAAAGAGAAAAAAAATTACTCCATAACAGTCTGAAGATTTAGTTTATGTGCACACAAATATTCATCTCCTATCAAAGAAGACTCCACTTTATATGATAAGTGATAATAAGATGTGGGATGTTGTTGAAGATGGGTTCGAGTCTCTTGATTATATGGGAATATTGGAGATTGCAAATCTTTATCTTGATGAACCAAATTTTTAAGTAATGATATTCAATAATGATGATATTGAGGGCCAAAGGCAAACTTTTGAAGCTAATCGTGTTATTCCCTCTACTGAGTAGTTGAAGTTTGATGTTGTGCTAAATAATTTTTTGCTTATTATTTTGTGGTTGTACAAAACATTTTATACAAAAAATTATATATTATAAGCTATGCAAGTTATCATGATATTTATTATTGTATGTCTTTCTAGTATGATGTTGCAATAATTTATATACATAATATAAAAAATTGTAATATCATGTCTGCGTCGTACACGTGTCATATATTTTCAAAAAATGATGGCCCGTATCCATGTCGACGTGTCCATGTTTGGGCATCATAGATAGTCGGTAATATAAATTCTTACTAAGTAAAAATTCATAATTTTAAAATATAACCAAATTATCAGAGATTGTGTAAAACATAATTTTGAGACTTTAAACAAACTACATTAATACTATTTTTTGGGATCTAGATTATTTTATATTCAACAAAAACTACATAATTTCCAAAATCCCAAATATAAAACTTCCTAAAAATACTTAAAATGTTTAGAATCTCAATCTACATAATATATAAGAAGTTACATGGTGAAAATATTATCAGTACAAAGTTATTCTTATTTTTTTGATAGTGGAAATAGAAATTTAACTAGAAAATTCAAGAAATCTCCATATTTTACAAAACCGAGATAAGAATAGTGTGACATATATTTAAACAACATTTGAAATTGGGTTGATGGCTAAAATGACCCGAAGTGGTATCAAAATTAGTTTACGGGTCAGGTTCGAATCGATCCCAACACTGACTCGATACTGTTTGACATGACCAAAACCTGACCTATTTTTACATATGGGTCAGAAAATGTAACCCGAACCTAACCCATCAGGTTTTCAAGTTGAACTGACCCAACATGAAACCCTAGTTGAGTATTCACCAGTCCACTTACGGGATAAATTTTGGCATCTTGACTCTCGCCTGTGGTTTTATTGTTATAGGAATACACAAGAGATGTTAATAATGAAATGACTCGACCAGATTGGGTGCGCATTTACCATCTCTATAGTATGGGATGACGCCAAAAAATACCTTGACTATGGTAGCACACAAACGAGATGATGTTGAGTTTTGAATAACTTAACCAGTCACAACAGTAAAGCCAATTGTGAGCTTCCAACAAAGCAATAGCCGGCAGTACTGATCAGGTGGCCATGGGATGATGCAAAAGAGACGACTTGACCAAACATGGTTACAGGATAATGCCGACAAGCGTGATATTTTTGGGTCACTCCTGGTGGGTTTTGAGTTTTCGGGTCAACATAATATTTACACGATTTTACAAAATAGGTCAGAATCTTGAAATCGACCCATTTCCTAAACGGGTTGAGCCTAACCTAGAATTTTTTGGTTGGGTTCTGGTCAGATTTTTGGGTCGTGTCAAATATTAACACTATAGGTGAGGCTCAACAATTGAAGCCGTCTTCAAAAAATATTGAAGAAATATTAGCAATAGAAATTATAACAAATATGAAATAGAAGAACAATAAAATAATTGAAGTATAACAATAATAAAATAACTAAAGTAAATATTACTTTGCTATTAAAAATAAATCATTTTTTTAATATAAATCATTGATTCATAATTGATTATAAAAAACCATTAAATACATTTACCTTTTGTTTACTCATCATTTTTTTATTCACTTTCATATGATGAAACATTTTCACCACTATCAAATTCCTCAAAACTTTTATCTATATTTAAATCTACTTCCTGTAACTTCAACTCACTCTCATTAGTTATAATTTAATCATCCACATCACATTCATTGCCACCGAAGTCATCAAGAGATACTAATAAAAAAGAAGAAGAACAACTAAAACTTAACAATGCGGTCATCCAACATAAAGCATGTGGCTTGTCAAATACTCGAATGTATGAAGATATTCTATCAACAAGTGTTCCAACATAGTATATTGACATAAACAAGAAAGACCAAAAAAGTAATTTCATCATCATTTTTTTTAATACAAACTAAATTTGTGTGAAAGGCCATGAATTTTATCGAGGAATGAATATT
Organism: Dendrobium huoshanense; assembly: GCA_016618105.1. Lineage (NCBI taxonomy): Eukaryota > Viridiplantae > Streptophyta > Magnoliopsida > Asparagales > Orchidaceae > Dendrobium > Dendrobium huoshanense. Next base: position 10,823,505 of record CM028351.1, read on the forward strand.
AGAATTCATTTATTTTTTTTTAAATGATAGAAAATGTGTTAACTAATTGAACAAAATATGGTAAAGCCTCATACGAATGATAATATTTGAACCTAAGCCAATTATATACGTATATGGAGGTGAAAGCATAACTAATCAAAACCATGGTTGTTTGGATGCGAAATTTGAGTCAGATTCAAGCAAGTTTTATCTTGAATCTTTCCAAATAATAGAGAAGATAATAACAGACTCAAATTTTATTTTCTCTTTTCATTGTAAGATCTAAGCAAACAATAAAGTGACAATCTTGGATTCATAGAATCTCCCCTTTTTTTTATAAATAATATCATCAATTATCACATTACTTATTTAAGGTATTTCATCAGGCAGGAAGTATGCAGCATATATGACACTACTAAGAATAAATATGGTATGAAAGTGTTACCATGAGGACGCCTGCATTTTGGTCACCCTCATATACTTCTGTAGACAGAGTAATGGAATAACAATCCATTTGAAATTAACTACTTCTAACAAGGTGATTCTCATAGAGGCGTTTGATCCTTCCCCCTTTTTTTTGTATATGTTGTCTCTTTTAGGCTGCACTCAAAATGAACACATGCTATTGTTGATATTAATTCTAACAAGAAAAAAAAAGTGGTAATCCTTGCATACTACATATCTATAACCATGGATGAAGAAACAGTTATATTCGGATATATATATATAAACAAAAAGAAAGGTGCAGGCTTCTCTTATGTTCCCCGCAATACCATTATATTAAAGTAAACATCAACCGCTCAACCATTGGGGGGGGATGGGCTCACATGCCCCCTTTAAAAAAAGTAATTTTATATGTCTTCACCCAATCACCACCAACCAAAAAGCTCTCTTCACGTGCAATTTCTGATTTAAGATTTATCTATATTATGCTAAATGGAAGACGATTCTTATCCAAAGACTGATAGCGGGCATATTATTATTAATGAGAGGATGGGCGAACTAGTGGAATTTTTATTAGGTGTGGAGTGCGGACGTAGCTCTATGTATGCAAACCTATAATTGAACGCCACATGGACCCCACCTTGACCCCACTGATCTATTTACCACGTGTGCCTTTTTACAGCGTGGCCTGACGACCCAAACCGCCCAAAAAATTGAAAGAAAAGCTGGCACGCCCGATGACCCATCTTGAAATGAATTTGTATATGTTGTTTCAGTTGTTCAAGATGATCTGAAACGTCTCTTCTAGTTTTACTTATTCGGTCATTTTGGTTTTCTACATTCATCCACAAGGAGAAGTTGCAGGCGATTATTCATCTTCTACACAAATCTAGTACACGAAGCATCTTCAGTCTTCATCTTTTTCTACATGGCGAAGTTATGTTTTTTCTATAGCCATATGTATTTATCACGTTTTAGGGTTTAGGGTTGGATTGAATAGTAGTTTTTGTAATGTGATGGTTGGCTACCACTGGGTACCCTGTCTAGGAATCGCTGTGTACTACTGAGTACCCCGTATGAGAACCACTGGGTACCCTGTCTTGAAAGTTCGTTAGGGATGTTAAGCCCTTTAGAACTGGCCCAAGGCTAACTAAGAGGGGGGTGAATTGGTATTTGAAAAATCTTTCTTATAATCAAAGAAAAAAACTTAAAACCAAAATCACCATAGAAATCAAAGTGCGAAAAAATAAATGTGGAAATCAAAACAAAGAAAGATCACACCAGATTTATAGTGGTTTGGTCAACTTGACCTACGTCCACTCCCCGAAGGCGCCCTCAGAGTATTGCACTACAAAAGTGACTCTCCTTTTGCTCCCACAGTAAGTCGGAGAAGCCCTCACAAAAACTCCTTTTCGCCAACCCCGGCGAGGCAAAGAACCCAACTCCTTTTTCTTCCTCCTGAAGCAGGCAGAGAACCTTGAATCCTTTTGCTTCCTCCTGAAGCAGGTAGAGAACCTCAACTCCTTTTGCTTCCTCTTGAAGCAGACAGAGAACCTCGACTCCTTTTGCTTCCTCCCGAAGCAGGCAGAGAACCTCGACCAATTGTTGAAGCTTACCTCCCTTGAACCCCCAAGGATGAAGGATGAAGACTGGAGAAGATGCCTTCGAACCTTGCTTGGACAACCTTTGTGAATCCCTCTCATAAACTCCCCCTCACAAGTTCCTCCCTCTCTCTCCCTCTCCTCTTGGCTCTCTCAGGTCAAGACAGCAGCTAAAGGCCACTTTGCATGAGAAAATTTGGGTCCTTTAAAAAGAATTTTAAGAATCGACATTATCATTTAGGATGATAGCAATATCATCCTGGCCGATTAGTACATAGTAAGCTCAATAAGTCGAGATGATTTGGAACGATCAGAAGAAAACTGGTTACATCTTCAAGGCCGATACAATATCGTCCAGGCCGAATAGTTCAAATCCGAGTACAATCGTCCTGAACATCGCCCTTAATATAGTCTGACCGATGTCAATAATCCAGGCCATCGACCTGATCGATTTTGTGATCGGCCCGGCCAATGTGATCGTATTAATCAGCCTTAATTGCTTTTCATAATTACCAGATTAATTTAGGCATAATTGTGTTGCATCGTCAAGGATGATATTGAGATCGTCCTGGTCAATGAACTAAAATAAAGAATACATAAATTGATCATGGTGGTTGATTCTTTCTAATTTGAGCCTATCATCCTGGACGATACAAGGGTCATTCAAGATGATTTGCTTAATGATGGCTGCTTAATCAGGATGTCTTAATTAGGGTTTCTATTTTTAGTTGGATCATCTTGACCGATATGAACATCACCCAAGTCGATGTACTCAAAACTGAAAAACTCAGAAAACCCCTCAAGTGTGTGTGTACAAGGTTACTTAGCATCAGGAACCACTTTTACAATTGACTCAAGAAAAAGAAAAACATTATGTTCATCAACCGACTGGGTACCCACCCGTCTGGGTACACTGAGTAACGCCTCTTATTTTCATTTTGAAATGCATTGTAAGTTCTATTAGTTATTCTAGTTCTAGGGTTTATCGTTAGGGTTTTTTTGTTGAGAGGAAACTTTTATGTATGTATATACTGCTTTGTTCCTTATGAGAATTTTGGAGGGTACTATTTTGAACTGTAGGGAATTATATGCAACTCTCGGTATTGCTCGGTACCTCCAGGTGCTTTTAGGTACCGCTCGGTACTGCTCGGTACCGCTTGGTATCACTCGATAACGAGCAGTATCCGAAATGGAATGAAATTTTTCCTGATCAAATAAAGCATATTACGCAGGGATATGTTCTGAAGATTAGCTTCTGTTGTAGAACATTGACTTTTAGAGAAGTCTGTGATCATTTGGTTGAAATATTTGGACAAAACCTCATTGATTATTTAAAGCAAAATAATCTTCATCACTTTCTTTTGATGTCGTGCTATGTACAAAATGTTTCGTTGGTCTTCAAGTTAGTGTCATGCTGGGATATTAAGAAGCAATGATTTATCACTAAAGACTAGAAGTTACCATTTACTACATATGAAGTTTCTATGATTTAAGGCCTACTAAACACAGGAAACAATTTTGAATTAGGAAGCACCAGAATTACTGGGAAATCAGCTAATGATATTAGGAAGGAGGTTATTAATTTATATGAGTCAACTCTACTGCCCGATGTAGTGAAGAAATTCATCATTTTCTTGTTGTCAAATCTTTTCTTTCCTCTACACAACTAATAAGCAAGAAGGGTGAGAAGAAGGCTAGACCGAAAAGTGAAAGAGGTAAAGACCCCTTTCACCATGGGTCAAAATAAGAGAAAGAAGATGATAAAAAAAGCTATTACAAAGCCTTCCCTAGCAAAGACAGAAATTACAAAAACTCTAATTGATATTGATACTGTAAAATCACCCCAACCAAGACCAGCTCCAATAAATTTAGATTATCGTGGAAGGGATATGATAAATGATGAGATGAGGATGTTTATCGACACCTGCCTTCAAAAGTATACTGATAAGTAAGTTTCAAACTTTGATAGTACCGCTCGGTACTGCTAGGTATTGATCGTTACTGCTAGATATTATCGCTCAGTAAAAGTCTGTATGCTTTTAATTACTATTTGGTACCACTAGGTATAGATTGATATAACTCTGAGCCGTTCGGTACTAATGCTCAGTAAAATATCTGATGATGCCATCTTATATTTTGCAGGGGCGATATTATTTATATTGCAGGAAACATTCATTTTTCAGAAGTCAGATTGATGAACTTTTAACCAATCAATATCTGGACAATAACCACATAGATGCCTTCGGCATTTTGCTAGTTGAGAAGAATAAACTTCATCCTGGCCTTTATCAACCATTTATTTTTGTTTCTAGTCTGCATTGGGTAATATCGTTACTACTTATTTTATAAATCTATCTGTTTAAAGTTCTTCTAATAAGATTAAATATACAAGGTTCCATAAAATATAATTATGACAGTAAACAATATGTATCTCACGTAACAAAGGATGCAGTAACTGTTTCAAATTTCATTATGCTGTCAATATCTGATAAGGAACATTGGACACTTTTGGTTGGTGATTTGAAGAAGTCAACTTGGCTTTTCTTTAATTCGTTGCCTAACCCAACACATCAGGCTGTGCTCCCAAATGTTAAAAGTGAAGTGTTATACATTATACAGAATTATATCGATTCATAGATAGTTACAAGTTAACTTTTATTGCAGATAAATCATTTGCACGAGGAAACTGAAGATAGTTTTAAAAGTGATATCAGGTCTTGGCCAGTCACGGTTGCTGATGGTATTCCAACATAAGCAAACGGCTAAGACTGTGGGACGTTTATTTATAAATACATAGAAACTGTAATCCTTCCACAATCCGTTAAGTGGGAAGAACTATTAAATTGGCAAGCTGAAATGCCAAAGTATATATCAGAACTAGCATTCACATTGTTATGTTCAACGCTTAAATGATTATTAATAATAGAACATACATTGTAACATTGCAAATCATTTAAGTACATTAATAAAGTTTTACTTCTTAAGCAAATAGCGAACACATTGTTGGAGTTGAGTTTGTGTAGGATAATACCCAAACTCTATCATAAGCTCAAATTGTAAATCTTGTCAATCAATTAAATCCAAGAACTTCTTTCACTAACGTCCATGCACATGTTACTTTAGTAATTGCTTATATAAATTTATTAAAAATGTTTCTTCGATTGGGTCCCAAGGATGGCAAAGAATTATATTTTCTACATCACAATGTCATCTAACTACATAATCAAAGCATGATGCTTTACCCTTACATGTTAGCTCCTGATGATGTTATTGCAAAAAATGAATATTGGCAAGATGATGATGATTTTCAAAAAAGTTATTTTGGACACATTGCCACCCTTAAGCATTCAGGAAACATCGTGATCTATTTGCCTTATTAGCCATCTCTTCTCTCCATGCAACTTCAAGCAAACGATCACAACGATCATGCCATTTATGAACACAGCATCTATATATTTCATTTTGCCTTGCTTATTACTCAAGATGACAATCAACAACCATAACCATGCAGTCATGCATTCTAGTTGTGACAAGCTCAATAAAATCTTTCATCAACATGCCTAGATGATTTAGCATCCGGCCAACATAGTTTATAAACTATAAGAAAAATATGTAAATAAATAGATGAACTGCCTCAACTTATATAGCTTTTAATTTCAACAAACATAGTAAATATCACAAAAACTCATCTTAAATACGTGAACCACTACAACTACCAACTTTAATTGGCATTAAAAACCGATAAACGAAAGGTAAATACATGTACTAAGTAGTACCGAGCATTATCAAAAAGTGCCGAACAATACCGATCCGTACCGAGCGGTATACGAGAAAATAAAGGTACCTGGAGGTACCGAGCGGTACCGAGCAATATCAAGTAGTACCGACCAGTACAAAGAGGTATTCAGTATTACAAAATCTATTACCGAAATGGCAGAATATATGCAAATTATGTATAAAACATAAAACAAAACGAAATTAGTTTTCATGCAAACATCCAGAGTAATATTTAATCGCATAAACATTCAAATTTATGCAAGTCTCTCTGCATCAATTATTCCATTCATCTTCTGTATATAATCAAGGTTTGGCTGGCTTCTTGGTCAACAAAGGGTGAACTCATCTATGAAGCATTCTGGTATGTTTGGAAAGATAACTTGACTAATTTGTTCCATAGGTGTACACTGTTCAGTTAAAGGAGTAGGTTGTTCCTCAGTTCTCTTCCTCTTAGGTTTTTTTTACTCTCAATGACTCTTCAACCTTGCATTAGAAATTCCTTTGGGCCTACACTTCATTAGGTATTTAAATTTTTTTTTGCATGCCTGAATTCGTAATAAACTTATGGTCCTTCTTAGCATCTAGTATCAAATCTACATTCTTAGTAATCTCAGACATTGCATCAATCATGTACAGTTCTACTTCCTCATTCCCTTTCCCTATTGTGCTTATTTGATATGCAAATCTACTAAAATAATTTTGGAATACCATACCTCCTAAGCCATTCGATGGGGTACCTTTAGCTACCATACATGTTATCGTCCTATCAGAGTAAAGGTATTTTTTAGCTCGAGCTGACCATCTCTTTAGTAGATATTTTGGAGATATATTAATTATATCAATCTGTCTTATTACTCTCAAGCAGTGAGAATATAGTATGCCCATAATGCTTAATTTTCCACAGCTGCATTCAATGGTACCATCTTTTTCATTAAAATTAACAGTCCAATGGCAAGGATGATCAATGTTGTCAACAGTTTTGACAAAAAATGTTGATGAGTCGCTTGAGGCATGTGTTATTCACATCCCACCCACAGCTTGTAAAAACTCCTCCTCAAAGAAAGAATACAATTTATACAAATAAAATCGTGCGGCCTGCCTAAGAATTGGACTACTCTTAATTAAAGGTACAACATCATGCTGGCTGCATTTGAAATCTTCATCCTGCTCATTCTGACGCCATGTCTTCATTTAGAAACAAACTTTGAATTAATAGAAAAGTCAATCAAAGCCCATCTCGCATCAATTAGCCTAACTAGATTTAAAATTTAACTTAAGTTGGGCTTTATTTGATTTGAGTCGAGCCTATTTGAGTTCGACTAAACCTAACATGATTTATTTAGCAAGGTCAAACACATATTGATGCTGATTCAAGTTGAATCAGGCTCGATGAGGCTCAAATAAATTAATCTAGCCTAATAAAAAACAATTGGGACTAATTTGACTCAATTCGAGCTGATTTGAGCTTGAATTGGTTTCGAAAGGGGCTTGATTAAATCAATCAAAGGCCATTGAGGCCACTCGAACAAAAATTGAGGTCAACAGCTCCCTAACAAGATCCAATAGTTTCTGATACTGCAATTCACTGCCTTAAGTGTGCACCTAATTTGTCGATTAAATATTGGTATATTAATAGCATATTTATTAACTACTATGTTAACTAATTAAGGCAAATTAGTAGAGATGAATAGTCAAAATATATATCATATTTTTTGAGCTAATTTAGGAATTCTCTTTCCACTATATTTTCAATTTCTACTGATACGAATATACTCAAATCATTAATGAAATTACTACAAATTTTAAATAATTATGATTTATAAGTAACAAATGTATAAATAAGATAACTCATACTTACTCAAGATATGACTAGACTTTATCACAGTTAAGCAAGGCCTACAATGTGGTAGCTCTCATCTCCTTATCCATCAAATAATACACAATGATAATGCCTGTTGGTTCACTACTTCCATTGAATATAGATACATTTGAGAATTTACATAAATCTATAAGACCCATATTTTGAGGTGTAGTACTTCTAGTTGATTGTCACGATGTGTCAAATTAATACGAGTAAAATTGGATTATCTGGTATATTAAATATGCTTAATAAATTGAGCCTCCATGGTGTGTTTTTTAGCAGTCTTCATAAGTTTATTTAAATACCTCTTAAAAGAATACGTCCACCAATATTGAACAAATCCACCTATTGAAGCCTCATATGGTAAATGCATGGGTAGATGCCCCATAGAGTCAAAAAATTTTAAAGGAAATATCTTCTCAAGTTTATATAAAATAAAAAACAATATACTACATATGAATCAAGTGTTTGCATTCAATTTTTAAGAGCATAAATCCTTGTAAAAGATATTTGATCAAGGGCTTTAAAATTAGATATGAAAAAAAAAAATTTAAAAGCAATTAATAGTACATATTGCATGAAAATATAACAGTCATAACTTTTCAATCTAAATAATCTCCTTGATCTTATATCAACACATCTACTAAGATTGAAAGAATAACCATTGGATATCTGTAGAGTCTGTACCCATTCACAAACAGCTCTTCTCTGCTCTAAAGTTAAGGTGAATAGAGCTTTTAGTTTGAGAAGTTTTTCATTTATATCATCCTTCAACTAAAAAATTTTCCTCCTAAAAATATCTTTTAAGTTCATCATTGATATTACATTATCTTTAGATTTATCTTTAATGTTAATAATTGTATTAAGTATATTATCAAAAATATTTTTATCTATATGCATCACATCCAAATTTTGTTTGAATAGATTTGTTCTCCAAAATGAAAAGGACTAAAAAATACTTTTTATTATGGTTGATACCATACCCTAGTAATTTGTAATCTACTAATGTTGGAGAATCAACTATCATGGGCATGAACCTTACTATTTTAAATATTTATTCACTAGTTAATCTAGGAGGAGATTGTGACATCACCATTTTTTTTAGTAAATGTATCCTTATCTAAAAGAATAAATTGTAGGTAAAAATATGCAATGACAGTTAAACCAAGTGTTCTCCTTCCAAGCTTTAAAGTGAATGACTTTGTAAATTCCATATAATATGGATAAGTTAACTTATTCGAAGTGCTCCAACCTGAAAGTATACCGTATGTAGGAAAGTCACCAATTGTCCAAAATAATGTTGCCCTCATTATAAATTTTTGTTTGGTAGGGATATCATATGTACTTACTCCTCATAATAAATTTAAATAATCGATTAATGGTTGCAAGAATATATAGATCTTTACTTTTAAATTATGTGGACCTGAAATGATCAACATCAGAGACATGTAAGGAGTAGTTATACAAAACTTTGGAGAAAGATTGTAATGGGTGAGTATCACGGGTCAGCATAAGTAAGGTGAAGCAGACAAGATAAATGGAGTAAAATCATATTCACATAAACCTAATCTTACATTTCTTAATTTTTTGGCAAAGGTAAGATGTGTATGATCGAAGTTTTTCCAGGCCTATGCTTATGACTGATGTGTAACAAGATCTTATTACAAGATATGTTCATTATGTTATCTCATATGTGCAGCAAATCTCATGGATGCATGTAACCGTTGTAGTTTTAGGATTATGTGTAAGTAAAATATCATACTAATTAGTACATCATTTAGCTTTCTTTTAATCTCAAACTTTGGTTTTAATATTGATGCATAGTAATGATGATATTGAATATCTAATAAATCATTTTTATAATATAAATATGCATCCATTGACATAACAACCTATTTTTGTATATGTAAAATCAAGTTTGGAAATCAACTTCTTAGTCTCATATAAATATGTAGGAAGTATGCTATCTATCAGGTTGATTTCTTTACGCAGGCTAATAAATTGATTAAAATATTCACGAAGGATATTATATTCTACCTTGATGCTTACATCTTCATAGCAACATATAACTCTAAATGAGTAGTGTACCCCTTTCATATATGTTGTTGGGAAGCATAAAATAAATCATAAAAATTATGTGCCTCCTTATTTAGTAACTCTTATATATATTATTCAAATTGTGCCCTAGTTGCATGATAAAATAAGTCCTCGAGAGGTCATATATCTTATTCCTCAGCTATATTAAAACTTGTAGACGGCCCCGCATCAAGAATTAAAATGTGGCTCGTACTGTCACAACTTAACCCGATATTGCCCGATATCATATAGGCCAAACCATATCCGATTGTGACAAAACTAATCCCAATATCTGGTTGGAGAAGTACTGAAATAAAACTTCCAATTTATATACTATATAGAGCCGCTATTGAATGTAATATAAAGAAAAAGACTATAGAATTTCAATATTATTTTTTTTCTATATATCATCAAAAACATATATAATCTGAAATATATATACAACAATGCTTGGCAACAGAAAGCATAATAAAAATAAAAATCAAGCCTGCAAAAATCAAAACTAACCAATATATATATATATATATATATATATATATATATATATATATATATATATATATATATATATATATATATATATATATATATATATATATATATATATATATATATTACACATATTAGAGCCATCTATCCCAACTACTCAGTTCACTCCTTACCCTTCCTTGGGCCTAAAAATAAAAGCAAAAGTAGGAATGAGCTAACATGGCTCAGTAAGCTATCGTAGCCTAAAATAAATATCAATAATCAAAACCAAAAGAACTGAGATCACTATGCTGAATCATATACTGAAATTAAATACAATTAAAGAAATACTAAAATGAACTAAATTAACAAATCGATAGCCCATTGGCCCCTACATAACAACACTTAGATAATAAAATCTAACTAATATAATAGAATACCACCTTGATCGCCCACTAACGCATGCATAAAAGAATCCCATCTCAGTCACCCACTTGCGTCGACATAATAGAATTCCACCTTAACCACCCACTGAAATCGGTATTATAGAATCCCACCTCGGTTACCCACTCACGCCGGCATAACATAATCCCACCTCGGTCACCCATTGATGCCGACATAACATAATCCCACCACGGTCGCCCACTAGCGCCGACATAGCAGAATCCCTCCTCGACTGCCCATTGGTACCAGCATCACATTACAACACTTTATAACATACTTTTCAATGTATTTCATTAATTAAAGTATAATTTGACTAAATTCAAAAATGGCCAAAATATCTCAACGGTAGACAACAAGAACACAACTGAGTAAAAATTCATAATTTCTAAATATAACCAAATTATCACGAATTATATAAAACATCATTCTAAAGCTTTAATTGAACTGAAGCACTATTTTTAAATGTCAAAATAAATTTATGAGTAGGCAAAAATTACTTTTTTTTCAAAATCACCAAGCAAAAAAATTCTAAAATATACTCAAAATATTCGTAATCATAATGTCTATAACATATAAAAAGTTACGTGGTAAAAGTTTTACCAAAACAAAGTTATCGTCATTTTTCGGTAACAAAAATATAAATGTTAGTGAAAAAAACCAAAAACATAAAATTATTGAAATCTAAAATAGGTAAAATGTAACCTACCTCAAGACGAACAAATTTTCTAACTGGGCCGATGAACGAAAATCGCTCCACGGCAGTCAAAACTAAGCTTCTTTCTTCCTCTCTCCTCCCTTTCTTAACATTTTTCTCAAAAAAAAAAAAAAAAAAAAAAAAAAAAACTCTCTATCATTCACTAGCTTGGGAAAAATGTGTGAAATAAGCTTTTTAAAGAAAATTGAAATGACTTTAATAAGCGCCTTTAGATTTTTAATATAAAAATTTTTGAAATTCTTTTATGTCTTCAAAAAATTATATAAAAATAACCATAAGATAACTTATTTTATTTAGAAAATTTAGTTGAAGTCAGTTTGTAAAATGAACACATGACGCTCCTAAAACCTCCACTTGTACTATTAGGTACCGATTTCTTAAAGAATTTCACTAATGCCCAAAAATTATGAAAAAATTAGAGAAACTAAAACATAACAAAAGAAATGTTATGAAGAAGAGGTTTTTGATTTGGGCTTATAATTACTCCTAAATAAATTATTGTCTGTTGCAAGTCAAAATATAGTTTTAAAAAATTTCAGTTATAACATGTACTCACCATGAGAAGTTCAATACAAACATTATGGCATTAACCCTCTACGATAAAGATCAATAAATCATCTGGTCTTAAGTGTACTTGATTTTTATGTTTAAAATATGGGCATAAAAACTTTCCATCTAAGATGAAGCTAGGTTGTTGACAAGCTATCGGGATGAAAAATTCACCCCATTAATGAACTCATCTATCAATATATTTCATCCTTGTGTCAATCAATTATACATCTAATTTCTTTTGATTTTTTATATCCATAATATGAAGAATTTATCCTATATTTAATATAAAGATGTAAGAGATTAGAATACATCTATTGAAGTAAAATCTTGAATTCAAATTTATTTGTAAATCAGATGGTATTATTTTACACAGGTCTCCTATTAATGAAACATTTGGTAGCCTCCTAGTGTCTCTATCATTTAGGAGAAATTTAAGGAGTCTTAACTTGCCTTCCACATCAAGAAATACATACACAATTAATGTCGGGTGACACCATGGTTTTAATTTTTAATCCTACCGCACCAAAAAAGGCATACATAGGTCTTCAAGGGGGTACTTGTATGAAAACGTAGTTTGCATCAAAGATATTTTTGGTGGATTTACTGATGGAATTTTGATGAAAATGTGTAGAGATATTCTTTGTTTATGTTGCACTCATTTTCTGGTGGTTTTGAAGCACTCTTCCCGCATCACAAACTTCCAAGTCTTTTTATACCTCTAACTTTCTTAACAAAAGCCAAATCTAATACCTATACTTTCTTAACTAGGTCGTTGGGAGGCCATCGTTTTATGTGACCAAACCATCTAACGCGACTCTCTCACTCTCTCTAAGTTTATCTTCCATAGGAGCTTCTCTAACCTTTTTCATATATATGCTCATTTTGTATCTTGTTTCTATGAGGAAATCCACTCATGAGGCCAACCCATCCCTCCACTAAGTTTGAGGGGAATTTTCTATCACACAACAAACCCAATGCCATATCTCTAGTAAAGCCACACATCTTATAGAATTTTCTCCCAAGTTTGAGGGGAACTTTCTATCATATAATAACACAAACACATTCATACATTTTTACCATCCAGCTTGAATTCTACTAATAGTATCCACATCTATTTCACCATGAATTCCTTCTCTAGTCTTATCAACAAGAAGAATATCATCAACAAAATGCATACACCATGGTAAAATATCATACAAATGTCTACCAAGAACATCATGACCAAAGAAAAAATAAATGCTGCATATTAACTTACAAAGGAAATTTGATGACTGAGGCAGCAACAGAGTGATGTACACAAAGGCGATGGAGGCGGCGTTTAGTTGTAGGCGGCAGACACGAGCATGAGCGACGAAATTGAGTATGAGTGAAATGAGAAGGAAGATGATCATGAAAGGCAAATAGGGTCTTTTCCGGCATAATTTTCATAAGAAATATTTCATCGAGTTTAAGTAAGCCGGTGAAAAATCTGCTGGAAGATCCACCAATAATTTTTGACATGTTTTCCAGCCAGAAGTTATCGCTGGTTTTGTGAAAACTGATAGATTTTATGGCAGCTTTTTTGCTGAAAATTTTTTGATGATTTATCCACTGAAAAACCCACCAATAAGTTAACAGCAAAGTATCCGCCAGTTACATCACTACTTATACCGATGAATATAATTCTTCCAAAAATTCTGTCGTTATGCCAAGGTTTTCCTGCAGAGTGGGGCCTTTGGTTTGCAAAATCATTCTTTAAAAAAAGTTATCTTCATAGGAAGGCCAAAGTTTTTACTATTGCTCTTATCTCTATGTCTACTCATCCGACAATTTAGTTGACTTCAGATATTCTCTTTGTAATGTCTTTTGCAAGATTATTTCTAAAATTTTGGCTATCAGAATTAAGAAAATTATGTTTTTCATTATTATCAGTAATCAAGTGGACTTCATTCATAAAAGAATATCTAATGATAATGTTATCCTCGCTACTAATTTACTCATGAATTCAATAAAAAAGCTAGAAGGAAGCTCCATTATGTTAAATTTAATATCAGTAAGTCTTTTGACACTGTCTCCAGATATTTTTTTCTTACTAAAATGGTTAAAAAAGGCTTTTCCCCAACCTTCATATCTTGGATCAAGGCCTACATAAGTGATGCCTACTTCTATATTTACATAGATGGTGGTTTAGAAGGGTTTTTCAAATCTTTTTCTGGTTTGCGGCAGGGCGACTCTCTTAGCCCCTACTTTTTTTGTATTGTCATGGATGCCTCATGTTTGAATGATCCCATTTCTTCTAATAGCTTTAAGGGATTTTCTCTTGAAGGTTTTCATCTCTCGCACCTTCTTTATGTTGATGACTTACTAGTGTTTGGTAAAGCTTCTATCTAAAATTGTAATGTCTTAAGAGAGGTCTTGAACTCCTCTAGCTTCTCGAGCTTGAATATTAACCATGCTAAAAGAGCCCTCATCCTTTCCTCTAACACCCCTTCACCTCAAATCATTTGTGATGCTCTTAATATCCAATCTCATTGCACCAAGTTGACTTACTTGGGGCTCCCTATCAATTATAAGAGAGTTTGTCTCTCTGTTTTTTAATCCCTATTACAATCTATTACTAACCATCTCGCTAGTTGGAAGGCAATATTTCTTTCTTTTGCAAGTTGACTTCAATTTCTGAGATGCAATATGGAATATCATTGTCTATTGGATTTGTGGTTCAATTATACAACAATCTTGCTACAAAAGTTTGGGGAAATACGTGCTAAGTTTCTCCGCTTTGGTGATATTAATGTTAGGAAGTTGTATCTTATTTCTTGACATAATACATGCAAGACCAAGAAATTGGGGGTATTGGGGCTTCCTGACTTCAAAGCTCTCCACTTTGCCTACCTTTGCTCTTTCATTAGTAGGTTTTGTAACCACCATTGTCATCTTGATCACTGGTTTAGAACAAATTATTACTCCCCCGGGAAACCTCTTCCATCAAAACCATATAAATTCTGGACAAGTATTTATACAATTGCTATAAAAGTTGCAAATAAATTCACTTTCACTATTACCCTTCTTGCAATTTTTCATTTCACTGGGATCTTTGGCTCAATGGCACTTGCATTTTTGGATTAGATTTTAGGAGCTATTTTATCTCCTTATTCTCACTTAATGCTCTTGTTACTAGCCTCCTTGTTGGGAGCAATTGGAACTTACCTGATACTATAAATAGGTATATTTCTGATATTATTTTTGCTATCCCTATTTCTGATGCTTCTTCTAAGTGTCTCAATTTGGGTAATAGCGAATATGCATTTTTAATACCTATCTCAATGATTATTATTATTATAAGGACTCCATTTGCAATTAGTTCAATGTTGTTTGGCATAAACACCATGCTCTTAGGTACTCGGTATTTGCTTGGTTGGCTTTGAAAGGGGGCTTAAAAACTACTAAAGCACTAGGTAGAAGGAATATTCATGTTGATTCTATGTGCTCTCTTTTTAGTGCTAACTTTGAAAATTTTTCTCATTTCCTATTTGTGTGTGATTACTCTTTCTCTATTTTAGCTAATTTTTTTCACATATTGGGAAACTTTCTTTTGCGACCTAACTTGTTTCAGGTTTTTTACTATGTTAATGAGCTATATAGCCATACTAAGGATTCTAAAAACTTTTATTACCTTATCATTTACTGCATTTTATGTCATGTATAGAAAGTGAAAAATGATAGAAGGTTTAATTCCAATTTTGGGAGCTCCTCTACTATATATTCCAATATTAAGAAAAAATTTTACCTGAAGATTTCAAAGTGGAAATATGTGAATATTCTTAAAGGCTTTCTTAATCCCTAATGCTTAGATAGTTTGCTCTATTTATGTTGCTCTATATATTGTTTTGTTGATACTTTTTGTTGGTAGGTCATATGTTCTCTTGCTTCTGCTCTCTACGTCATCTGTTGCTTGACGATTTTTGGTTGCTGTTTCTTTCCTTCATGATGATTTTTTTGGTCTAGTGGAATTTCTAATTCCATGGATGATGATGGTCATCCCTTAATCTCCAGACCTCCTCACCTTGTAAGTCATTCAACAATTAGAGGAGTATGATCATTAGGCTTCTTCATCCTCATGGTTCTTTTAATTTTCTCTGATTCATGACATCTGTGGGACTCATGAATTTAGGTTTCTCTTTCTTTGCTTCTGTGCTCTCATGTTTTGGCTAATTTGTTGTTATCTATTTATTTCGGTTGTAAATTTTCATTAACTTGTGGTTAGTGGGCTTTTTGATTATTTTGGGTTGCTCGCACTCACACTATCTTTTCTCTTATTGTGTAATCTCTTACAATGTTATGTCATTTCTTGATTAATGAATTAGATAATGCCCCTAATTTTTCCAAAAAAATAAAAATAAAAAAAACTTTATCCCAAACCCAAGCTCCTTCATTAAAAAATAAAAAATAATTTATATACATACCATTTTATTTCATACCATTAACATATCTAACCTTCAAAATTTTAATATTTCCACTTACTCGCTCCTCCTCGTTTCTCGTCTCTCTTTTCTAAGATCTTCATATTCCATTAGAGTTTGCTTCACCCAGCATCATCTCTCGGATCTTGATTTGGCTGTAAGACCCCACCAAACACTTCTAGCAAATCTACTTCTTCAGCCGACATGATGACCATCAGCAGCAGAACGCTCGCGTTTCTCTTCTTCCTCTCGCTCCTTTCTTCTATCTCGCTTGCAGACAATGTTAATGAGGATTTGGAAGATCTCGAACAGCTTCTCTCTATTGACGAGGAGGAGGACAAGGGCGGCGCCGCTCAAGGAAAGCCCTCAGAAGCGGAGCTCCTTAGCCGAGCCCAAAGGATTGTTGTCGAGCTCAACAACGAGAA
Organism: Dendrobium huoshanense; assembly: GCA_016618105.1. Taxonomy (NCBI): domain Eukaryota; kingdom Viridiplantae; phylum Streptophyta; class Magnoliopsida; order Asparagales; family Orchidaceae; genus Dendrobium; species Dendrobium huoshanense. The sequence goes on from CM028351.1 coordinate 10,840,286, forward strand.
TGTCAAGCGGGTTATCGATGGGAATGAGCTGGTTTTGGTTCTGGGTTATGCTCCCTGGTGTCAGAGGAGTGCTGAGTTAATGCCTAGGTTTGCCGAGGCTGCCACAGCGCTGAAGGAGATGAAAAGTTCGGTTGTAATGGCGAAGCTTGATGCGGAGCGCTATACTAAGGCGGCAAAGCTGCTTGACATCAAGGGATTTCCTACTATTCTTCTCTTTGTAAATGGTAGTGCTAAGCCATACACTGGCGGATTCACCGGGTAAGTCTGTCTTTTTTTACTGTTCAGTTTTTCTGTTAGAACTATTGTTGTTGAGTCAAGTCCTCATTTTCTCAATAAAGATTGATGGCGAGGTGGCTCAGTTTCAGGTGTGCGGACCTTTTAACTTCCAATGTTGCTAGGTTTTCACAATTTTCTGGTAGAATTCTCTCATCTACATTTTTTTAATTTTAGAATTGGTATATTGAGGAGTAGATCTAGAATGTGAAGAGTGGGCTGGTATTTTTTTTTAATTAATATGTATAAATTGTTCCTTCAAGTAGGATATTTTGGTTCCTTCAGATTGTCTTATCCAGTGATCGACCAAGTAATTCTTCCATTTATTTCATTGTATAATTCGAGATGGTATCCTCATTCAAATGCGAATGATGAAAATTTGACCACTTCATGGTCTTTTCGCAGGCCAGAATCGATCACTTGTACCAATTTTTTTCCCTGCAATTCGTTTACTTTCTTTTTACATGATTTATACCCTTCCAAGTTACTTCTGTCTTCCTTATTTTCCCTAAACTTTTTGCTCAAAAAGCCATTAGGATGGCCGACTTGCTACTTTCACGTGTTATTTGTAAAAAAATCATAGATTCAAGTCACATTTAACTTTTTTTTTTTTTTTTTTTTTTAATGAAAATCATAGCCGAGTTTCCACTAAAAGCGTGTAGTATCAACTGAGCTGGTAAAAAAATAGCCAGAAAATTGATAAAATGTAATTTTGGCCGGAAGTTTTGTTATATTTCCTGAAATGGGATAACGGGCCATGTTAGGGCAATTACGAGTCAATGATTGACAGTAGTGGGTTGGTTGTACTCATCATAAGTCAATTATAGGCGCTGATAGGGCTATTGCTTGTTTGTGCAAGGAGCATGAGCCATTGCAAACCAATCCATTACTGTAGATGGATGAGCACGAATTGGCCATAATTTGTTCACGGATGTGGGTTAGTATATGTTGGTCATAGTATAAGTCTTATTTGAAGAAACTCTAATGAGTATTTTAAACATATTTTACTCAAATTATATTTTAAAATGCTTCCATGCTAAAACCAAAAATTGAACACTAATCCATAATCTGAGTGGACCAAAAGCTTGGCATTAACGATACAAATGAGCAGAAGCTTGCTTATGCTTTTGGAGAAGATTCTCGATTTGTTCTTCTTATTTTGTAAATGTTCTTTGCTGTTAGAGTGGTGGATGATTGCTTTAGTTAGGCTAGGCCTTTATTGGTTCTCAGGTAACATCAACAGGAAAAGAAAAAGGGAGTTTGAGAATACTTCAATTTCATTATTCATGGAGATTTCTCTATCATTCAAGGTATAGAGGCCTCTATTTATAATATAGAGATTACAACTTAATTAATGAAAGATAATCCTAATAAAATAAAGGGGAAATTCGTACTAAATATTCTAGTCTATTCATGAAAGCTAGATTTACTAGGGAAAATATATTAGAAAGAGGCTGATGTTTTGGTTAAGATCTCTTTCTTTACGAGTAAGCATGAATCCATGCTTGATCCAACTCAAGTGGATTTGGCTCCCGTCCTTTGGATGACTTTAGACCTACACTCTAATTGGGAGTTAGGATTTGAAGAGAAACGAAAATAATTAGTGAGAAAGTAAATTGTTCTTTTGGTTATGAGTTTTAAATGAGAAGAAAGAAAAATAATGCGAGGAAGTCTTTCCTCTATATGAAGGGGTTTGTTTCTCTTAAAATGAACAAAAGGTGGAGTGAAATGAATTCATTAAGGGTTGCTTGGTTTGAAATAAAATGGGTGTAAACTATTCCAAATATAGGGGTTTTGAAAATTTGGTGTTTAGTTTAAGTAAAAGGTGCAGATTAATTTTTTAAAGTATTTAGAATTCATCATCTACTTCAATTTCGATGTATTTGAAAATTTTTTAGATTTGACTAATTTTCAAATACACTATAAATTCTTTGCCATACTTCTGCAGCTACTGGCCATCACTTGCCACCTGCTGCTAGCCATCAACTGCCACACTACCACCATCGCCATTACCTATCAGTCACCACCATCATCATACTTCATACTCCATTAATTTTACTTCTAGCCAAACAAAAAAAGTATATACTTCAATATATTTTACACTATTCAAAATAGCTTAAATTATTTCAAATATATTGCATTTTTTTAATACTGTATTTCTTTTTCTTTCCATTCCTTTTCCAGCAAACCAAATGGCCCATAACCTATATTTGTATGATAGCGTATATGCCAAATTAATTATAATATTTTATGCACTTCCTTTTTTTCAACTCCATTAAAAAATGGATAAAAATTCTATATTCTATGTCAAAATTCCCAATTAAAAAGAAAAAAACCCTTTCTTTTTTGTTTCTTTCTTTTTATTTATTTTCTCTCCACTTAAATAAGTTTTTTTCTGTCTTCAACTACTTATGTTCTTACTAGACATTTGCTAGGGGATGTACCATGTTGTATGCTTTTAATGATGATATTTTTCTTTTTGATGAGACTAGAGAGGGGGTTGAAGGAAAAACTTTAATTATGAAGATCAACCTTAGAGTCAAAAGTTTTTGTTTGAGTAAATCTAAAACCTAGTACATGGAGTATAATTTTAGTAGTAATATATCTAGTGGGAGATTGTGACTTTGGGCAATCAAGTCATTTAAGAGAGTACATGTTTTAGATATCTCAGGTTAATTTTTCAAAATGATGGTGAAATAGATGGGTATATTATTAGTAGAATTAAAGTTGGATTGTTGAAGGGGAGGATGGTGACGAGACCTGGAATGCTTTATGGCTTAAAATGTTGGCCATTAAAAGCGAAGCATAAAATTTAGTCTTTTGCCCAAGTTTTTGCATTATATTAAAAAGAAACAATTTCTTAGAAACTTGCCCATCATGCCAGTCTCACTTATTTTCACTATCTCTTGACTTTTCAAACACTCATAAGTCTTTTGGCAGTGGTTTGCTGATGAGGTTGTTCTTTTTATCTTTTCTTGACTTATACTTTTGTTGTTGTTGATAGAGGGTCATTGATTCTAATGGTAAAAATTGCCTTAAATAACATGACCAATATCCTTACTACAACTTCAAATAACTCATTGATGTATTACTTAGTGATGTCAAATTTGGCTAATGTTGTGCTTGGTGAGCATACACATAACCTTCTTTTGAATCCAAACTTATAGGATTTTGGATGCATAGCTGTATGAAAACCAAGCTTGGGATAAGGACACTCTGTTTCTTTGTTTGATAAAATAAAACAGAGATTACTACTATCTTTACCAAGTTGCTGTTAGAATTAATTCTTACATGTTTTGTCATCAATGATATTTTTTTGAGCCTTTAGAAAGACTAGAGAGGATCAACCAACTCAACTTTAGATAATGAATCATTATCTGCATTAGTGTGTAAACTTTTGCTCTACTTATGTAGCAGCTCTTTATTTGACATATATTATGATATGATTTTTTATATCTACCGTGGTCTTCAAAAATTGGCGCTCTGGCTTTTTGCCATAGGAGAGTTATAGTCAATGTGTAGTCAAGTTAAAATTTAAGAAAGAAAATTAGTATGAAGATAGGACAATATTTGAGAGTTTACTCTCAATTTTTCAGGATGTTATGATTTAGTTCTAGATAAACCTTTGTGGTTACTTATCCATCATGATGATAAGAAAGAATTTTCAATTAAGGCTAGTTATTAAATAGGCATTAGTTACTAAGCGTATGGTAGTAGCCAATTTGGCATTGGGATTTTGAAATTTATCATATTGCATTTAAAGTGGATGGTGTGAGGAATGATGATGAACCCTATGAAAGTTTCATAATTCCGTTATCCCGGATTGTCATGATCCCTAATTTACTTGGTTAGAGTAGGTAGTCTATCCAATCTGACCAAAATATCCTTATTGGAAGCCATGGGTTGCTTTGTTAAATGGTCCTTTGTAGACTTAGGGTTGATATTTGTCCAAGGGGATTAATTTAAGTTGAACTTAGCTGATAGTGGTATCGAGTGCACTCTATGATTCATTACACACACACACACATATATATATATTGTTTGGTGGTGGCCCAAAAATGATATTTTTGAGATTTGGTGGCATTTTAAAATATATAATTTTCTCTTGTTAATATTTTTCAATTTACGTGACCATCATCAGAAGTTTAAGTAATTTTATTTTATTATTTGAACTTTGTCAAATATGTCTGCATGTCGACAAAGGATCGAGTTTGAATATCAATTTTGTAAATTTTCATACAGGCACTCAAGAGTTTACATTTTGTAATGAATTTTCATTATATAAAACATTGATGGCTTAATACAAACGTAAAATCAAATATTTGCTTGACTTTCAAGATCATTTATTCATTCATTTGGTTTAAGTATTGTTAACTCTCCTTTTAAGGAGGATCGAACTTGAAATTTATGTTCACTTCAATTTGAATGAGTGCAAAATTTGCATACATTAGATTTAGGAATTTGATGCATTGGTTAGAGCACATGCAGGTAATTTAAGATTTAAAAAGAGATATGTAAACTTTAAATTAAAAGAGCAATCATGCATTTTTCGAGTTTAGTTTATTTCAATTTTAGCTTGCGTAACTTTCCCGATCAACAAAATGAAGAGTTTAGTGCATTAGTTGGAGCACATGTGATTAATTTTAGATTTAAAAAGAGATACGCAAACATTAAATGACAAGATGAATTTGACAAATTTCAGGCTTAGTTAATATCATTTTTAATCTATGTAGTATTCTCGGACCACAACATTAAGATGTATTGGGTAGAGCAATGCTTGTATTTCAATTTAAAAAGATAATTTTTAGTTTGACTTTACTTTTAATCCTACCCGTTATTCTCAGATGTTATATTCAAGTTATTTAGTGAATTCATTGGAGCACATGTGGGATTTAAATTTCAAATTTAAAAAAATGCAAATTTTAGTTTAACTTGCTTTTAACGTCACATAACATTCTTAGAACCAACAACAACAACAACAACAACAACTTCAAGCCTTTATCCCACTACGTGGGGTCGGCTACATGAATCCTTTTTCTCCATTGTGTCCTATTAAAAGTCAAATTCTCGTTTAAATCTAATAAAAAAAGGTCATTCCTAATATTTTCTAACCATGTCTTTTTAGGTCTGCCTTTATCTTTCTTAACATAAGTCAAATCTAATACCTCTACTCTCCTAACTGGGTCATTGGAAGGCCGCCGTTTTATGTGACCAAATCATCTAAGGCGACTCTGCCTAATCTTATCTTCTACTGGAGTTACTCCAACCTTTTCACGAATATGCTCATTTCGTATCTTATCTCTAAGAGTAAAGCCACTCATCCACCTGAGCATCCTCATCTATGCAACACTTAGTATTATTCTTCTCTTTTAATGGCTAACATTCAGCACCATAAAGCATTGCAGGTCTCACCACCATTTTATAGAAGTTTCCCTTGAAGGGGACTTTTCTATCGCACAACAAGCGCGATGCATTCCTCCACTTCAACCATCCAACTTGAATTCTGCTAATAATATTCCCATCTATTTCACCATCACTCTGAACAATAGATCCAAGATATCTAAAATGTGTACTCTTATTAATGACTTGATTGCCCAAAGTCACAATCCCTCACTAGGTCTGTTGCTACTAAAATATAGTATAGTTTAACCACCTTCATTAGTCACTCTAAAATCATATCCACCATGAATGCTTTTAAAATCATCTACCTCTCTACTAACATGCCCATTTAAATCTCCTCTAATAAAAACTCTTTCTTCGAGATGCATCTTTTATATTAATTCTTTTAGGTCATTCCAAAATTTTAATTTTGAGCACATTTAAATTGATGCATGCAAATTTTAGTTGTTATTGTAATTTGAATTCTATAGTTATTTTTGATTTTTTTATGCTACCCTATGATGGAAGGCAACCAATGATCATGATTAAGTTGTGCTTTGGGCTTGGCAATCCTTGGGTGTGCTAGCTATTTTGGTGGCTTGGCTCTTGGGCTGCTGGTCGGTTCTCGGTTTGGGCTTGGTTGCTCAGTTTTTGGTTGTGTTTTTAGGAGCTGCTATGTCTAGCTCATTAATGTTGAGCTGCTATTTTTTCAGCTCATTATTTTGGGTAGTTCTCCTCCTTTTTAGCTCATTAAGTGGAGTGGTTTTTGCTCTTTCCCCTTCTCTATGGCCCTTCGGTTTCCCTCGCCTGGCTCCTATCCCGTGGCTGGTTCTTCTCCCCTGACTGCCTGTACTTGTTCCCCTGGCCGCCTGTTCTTGTCCCTCTTGTGGCCCTTTGGGTGCTGCTCTTGGACCGTCTGCTGACCTTCTATTTCCCCTGTTATGATTGGATCGATTGGAGGTGGTTTTGGGCTATTTGGCTGCCCCTTTTCTCCTATATATATGAGATGTTTTGGTGCATGAAAAGGTTGTTGATTGCTGAGCAAAGTCTTTAAAAACCTGAGGGTTTCTCATTTGGAAAGCTTGAGAGCTTGTTCCAACTCTCTTCTCTTCTTTACAATTTCGTCTTGGGCTTCTTACCTCTTTCCTCTCTCCGCAAATTTCACTCCGCTTGTATCTTTCTTCTTGAGCTATTGGAGGTGTTGGTTGGCCGGTTTGGTAGCATTTGCCGGAGGAGTTTTGGTGTATGTTGGCCCAAGTAGCTGTGGTGGACCCTTGGTTTGCATGCCCTTAAGCACATCTTTTATATTGCCTATTATTTTCGTTGTATGTGAGGTGACCGCTTGTCGGTTGTTCTTAGGGTAGTTATTTTTTTTTAATTTAGTTTTCGTTTGTTTGGCTTTCGTTTGTTTTGAAGTTTGTTTTATGTTGGCATTCTAAGTTTTGAATCGAGAAAGGTTCTACTTGTCTTAGTGTTCTCCCCTTATGGCTTTTTCTATCTAGCTGTTCGCATCACAAACCTACTTGAGGAGCATAAGTGCTTATATTATTAATAATCTTAGCATCAATAACAATTTTTAATGCTATAATTCTATTTCCAATTCTATTAATTTTTACAATATTATTCTTCAAACTCTTATCTATAATCACACCTATACCATTTCTAGTATGACTCCTAGAATATCATAGTTTTAAATTCTAAACTATTTCTCTTTAGCCTTCTCTCCAACCCATTTAGTTTCTTGAATGCATAATTTTTTTTCTCCTATGGATCATAATATCTATTAATTCCATTAATTTGCATATAAGGGAATATATATTTCAAGTTTCTATTGTAATTTTAGTTTCATGGATTAGTTTCTTTGCCCACATTCGTCTATGATATGAGAACCCTTGCTTATTAAACACTACACCCTGGCGCCAGTGCATCGGTCCTTGCCCACTTGTCTCTGTATTCAGGCCATACAACGCGTCACTTTCAGGGAACGCCATAACTTTAACACAATGTATTAAATAATTCATGTCATGACTATTCGACAAGTTTTACGCTTTTTGTCGATGACCTAATGCAACCCTTAACTTTTCTCATCCAAGACTTAGGGAACTGACAATGACAGTGTTAAAAATATTCAAATACATTTTAAACATATTGTGTTAGGCATTAATATAATTGATTTTACATATTAAACATTTATATATAAATTTTTACATTTGTTCCAAGAGAAGTGCTATGGAGAATTCTTGAAAAGAAAGGAGTTCATAACGTTTATATTCAAATCATTAAGGATATGTATGCAGGAGCTATTACTTGTGTTCAAACAAACGGTGGTTTGACCAAGTATTTCCCTATTTCGGTTGGGTTACATCAAGGATCAGCCTTAAGCCCATATCTTTTTTGCTTTAGTCATGGATGTTCTCACTAGACATTTGCAAGAGGATATACCTTGATGTATACTTTTGCTGATGATATTGTTATTGCTGATAAGACTAGAGAGGGAGTTGAAGGTAAACTTGAATTATTGAGGTCAATCTTAGAGTCTAAAGGTTTTCACTTGAGCAGATCTAAAAAGGAATAAATGGAGTGTAATTTTAGTAGTAATAGACCTAGTGAGAGGACTGTGACTTTGGGCGATCAAGTCATTAATAAGAGCACATATTTTCGATATCTTGAATCTATTATTCAGAGTGATGGTGAAATAGATAGGGATATTATCAGTAGAATTGAAGTTGAATGGTTGAAGTGGAGGAATGCATCGGGCTTGTTGTGTGATAAAAAAGTACCCCTCAAACTTAATGAAAAATTCTATAAGATGTTGGTGAGGCTTGCAATGCTTTATGGTGCCGAATGTTGGCTATTAAAAGAGAAGCATAATACTAAGTTAAGTGTGACAAAGATGAGGATACTCAGGTGGATGAGTGGCTTTATCCTTAGAGATAGGATACGAAATGAGCATATACGTGAAAAGGTTGGAGTAGTAGCTCCAGTAGAAGATAAGATTAGAGAGAGTCGCCTTAGATGGTCTAGTCACATAAAACGGTGGCCTTTCGATGACCCGGTTAGGAAAGTAGAGGCATTAGATTTGACTTATGTTAAGAAAGGTAGAGGCATACCTAAAAAGACTTGGTTAGAAAATATTAGAAATTATCTTTCTTTATTAGATTTAAACTATAATTTAACTTTTAATAGGACACAATGGAGAAAAAGGATTCATGTAGCCGACCCCACGTAGTGGGATAAATGCTTGATTTGTTGTTGTTGTTGATGTAATACTTTGGGTACATATGATATAGGTTGATCTCAGCTTGTGCTTAAAAATTCAAAGTAATTTTAAATGCTTATAAAAATGAGGTTAATAGCAATGCGAGTTAATAAAATATTATGTCATGTTGGATTGATTGACATACTCCGCGGACTTGTGAAGTGGGAGGAAAAAAATTTTACGAGATCCGTTTCAATAGAGAAATAAAAATGATTCTCAACTCTCAATGTTAAATTAAGTTGGAATTGTCCAACTTTGTATTGAGGGGCCATGAATAAATGCAATGTTGGTTTTTATGGTTGATGGGCTATGTGACGTACAAATAATATAAATATGCTAAAAGCATATTCAAATATTACATAATATTTCTAAAAAATTGAAAACTATATATTAAGGAGAAAATAATAGAATATAATTTCATACCAGTTATTGATTTGTATATTGCATTAAACGATTGCACATCTTACAAAACTATTTCACTATTTCATAGATACTCATGATCATTACTTATTATCAAATATTTTAAATTTTTTATCATCGAAGTAAGTTTTGACTTAGAAGTGTTGCACTAAGTTATATTTATGAAGATAATTTTTCATATTATATTAGTTTATATGATCAATGTACTAAGTTATATTCTTTTTTTGTATTTTTAAACTTTATATTGGAATTTTTTATCCCACGCGTGTAACTCCTCACATATTTAAATGTGGTTTCATGCAAGGGAAGGAATGGTTTGGGTTGTACTCAAATGATCATTTTTGTTCTAAACCATAGCTTTTGGATGTAGTATAGACGAAGATGTGTATGATGTAAATTAAATATTTTTGTACATATGAATTTATATTGAAAGTTTTTTAAAAGCTCTGTATTCCATTTGACAATTCTATTTATGCATGTTTTCAAATCAAATTTTATGTTCAATGTTAGAAAAATGTAAGTTATATTTTTGTGATTATCTATATGTTTTCACTCATTCAATTATAATTAGTTAAGTCAAGATATGTGTTGGTAAGAAATAATTTTGATTGTATTGTCCGTCTCAGTTTAGCCTTATGATTAAATTAATGAGATCAAAATGGGGCATGACAGCTAGGTTGCTTGGCTAGGTTGAAAACTTGAAATTATTTGACCAATGTGGGAAAGTTTTACCACCTGGGGCTCTTTTTGAGCTGTGTCCAGTAGCAAAACCAGTAAAATTTCCCAAGCATCCAAAATTCAACTCCGTTTATGCGTTCAGATTTTGTCCTTAGGTAAGTGCTTTTGTTGTCCGAAATCTATGATGAATTTTATTTCTTAGGAAATGGCCTTAACTCATAATTTCTTGACCATTATTTCTGTTATTGATTGTGGTTATCAAATATGCCCTCAGATATTTTAAATTCAATTGTGTTGAATCATCCTTCTATTTTATTTGCAAGCATTTCATCATAAGTGCATCTAAATTGTCAGTTCGTATTCATGGTAATTTAATTCTGACCACAACAAATTGATTGATCTAGCTTTATGGGCTCAATGGTTGTGGGTTGAGTAACTGTTTATTCTGTTTCCTTTTCAGGGATGAAATATTGATTTGGGTTAGAAAGAAGACTGGTTCGCCTTTAATAAGATTGTCTTCAGTAACAGCAGCCGAGAAGTTCCTTAAAAAACATCAGATACATGTTATAGGGTACTTTGAGAGCTATGAGGTGGGTAACCATGTAATGTTGCATTAGCATTGTGGTTTGCATTATAATTAAATTTGACTGTATTCATTAGCACTGACTTTCTGCTAGTTGATGTTTGGACCATTTTGATGTCCAAAGTCCTTGGCTTTTATAGTAGTATTTAATAGCATATCCAAATTTAAATAGATGTATCTGACACGTCATTGATATTATTCTGCAAAACTCTGCTAGTGATGTTCTCTTGCATACAACAACAACAACAACAAGCCTTTCTCCTATTATGTGGGATGAGCTATATGAATCCTTTTTCTCCATTGTGTTATGTTAAGAGTCAAATTCTCATCTAAATCTAATAAAGAAAGGTCATTTCTAATATCTTCTAACCAAATCTTTTTAGGTTTACTTTTACCTTTCGTAATATAAGTCAAATCTACATCTACTTTCCTAACCAACTCATCGGAATGTCGTCGTTTTATATAACCAAACCATCTAAGGTGACTCTATGTAATCTTATTTTCCACTAGAACTACTCCAACCTTTTTACGTATATGCTCATATCGTATCTTGTCTCTAAGAGTAAAGTGATAGGAAACACTTGAAGATTTCAAGTAAATCCTATCAATTTCAGGAAAACAACGAGAAATCTCTTACAATCTCCAATAAAAATCAGAGAAAATAGTAATTTTATTGCAAGAAATCAAATAGAATGAAAGAAAAATAGCAATATGCAATTGATACACTATTCGAGAGGAGGATCTATCTCTCCCAAATCTTTAGATGCTGCTAGAGCCGAAAAATCGAAACCTAAGAGATCTCAAATTTCAGCCCAAATTCAAGATGCCCTAACCCTAGGAAAACAAACTATTTAATGCATGCAATCCAAAAAGAAATATCTAAACAATCCCTACATTCAAATTTCCTTCATAACTTCCTAAAAAAACTTCCTAAATAGCTATTTTTGTCCCAGCGGTGCATTTGGCGCCTACAGGAAATGTAAAAAAGTTTGCTTGTTTGCCCGTAAGTCGGTCCCATATGGACCTGCTCAATGGTTCGGTCTAACAATACTCCCCTCCCCAAAACTCACATTGTCCGCAAGGTGGAAAGACGACGCCTCCTTCCATTCCCTCATCATCACAAACGGTAAGAATCTGAAGAGTTCGGTCCTTACACCTGTGCCCTGGAGTATACCTCTCGTCACATGTGAAACAGAGCACATTCACCCTCTTCTCCTGTAATTCCGTTTCTATGAGCTTCTTGAAGTTGTCCCTAGATCTTCCTTCTGCAGTCTTTTCCTTCAAAATCCCTCAAAGAGTGTCTGGTTTTGGCTCATTGGATGTCAATACCGTGGTGGTCATCCTGTACGAGCCTATGAAACTGCTTCCTCTCGTTCCTCTCTCCAGATGCCTCTGATCCTCCACCTATTGTGCTAGCTCCATAGCCTCTCCCATGTCACAAGACCTCATCACTGTAACCGTTGCCTGGATATATGGTTTCAGTCCCTTTATGAAGTTCCCCTCTAATACCATCTTAGAAAGACGGTCCAATCAACTAGCATGGTACTCAAACCTCTCTCGGTACTCTATCATTGAACCATCCTATGTCAAGGCGAAGAACTGTTCGTAGAAGTATCCTCCTCTGCTGGTTCTAAAATGTTCTACCAAACAATCCTTGAACTCCCTCCAACTCCGTATGGGTCATTGCATATCCCTCCATTGGTACCAAGCCAAATCCTTCTCTTCCAAACATAGGGGCTTGCTGCCGTTAGTTTTTCTTCCTCTGGTAACCCATTGACGATAAAATATCTTTTAACCTTGTAGATCCACCCGTGCCCTTCAAAGATTGGCATCTTCAGTTTCATAACCCTCGGATCGCCTCCGTTCCCTCTGCTGCCTCCATAATTTCCTATCCCCCAAGGGGATTGTTCTCCCCAAGTGTCCCAGTCATCCCTTCTACTCTCATACGTATACCCAAACCTTCATCAACTTCCAATCTTCTTCTTTCAAATTCAGCACCCCTTGAATCATAATAAACCCCTTTACTTTCAAATTTCCCCCCTTTTAGTCATAATCTCTTCTTTCCCTTTCAAAATCTTCCCTTTCCTCTCAAATTCAGCACTCCTTCATTCTTGCACTACCTCCTTACGCCTCTCCCATACTATCTACCTAGCTCTTCCTTTGGAATAGGCTATAGGGAAGGTATTCTCTGTTCTCTCTTTCAAGTCTCCTCTTCCTGATCTTCCCTTTGACTTATTGGTTCAGAGTTTTCTCCACTTTCATGGCTATTGGTGACTTTCCTTACCTAAGTCACCTCCAACGATATTTTTTTGTTTTGGCCCTCGAGCACTTTCTTCAACATCTCCCCAGAGTGAAAAAATTTTAATTGATCTTATCATTAATGACTGAAATTTCTTTCCTTAAATCTCAAACTTGAGTTTTTAAATATGAAATTTGAGATTTCATTTGTCTGATATCCCCTTTGAGGCATTCCTCAAATGCATCAACTTTCTTGGCCGCTCGAATTTTTGTTGGACTTAATATCTGAATCTTGATTCCAAAAACAAAACTCTCTTTATCTGGCACATAAACAACTATTGAAATTCACAAAAACAGTCCCCAAAAGGTCCCCAAGTAAATCCTATTGATTTCGGGAAAACAACGAGAAATTGTTAAGAGAATTGCTATTTGCATGTTTTACATTATTACAACTTGTATAGTTTTGATGATTCCAAATATTATTGTTTTAAGTTTTGTTATCTCCTAACATTTTTTGGAAAATTTTTTTTTGCTCTTGTGTGGACTAACATTTCAGGAAATTTGAACTCCAGACTAATGACGACTTCAAATCAAATTCAGTATAAGATAGTTTGTAAATTGAATATTGTATTTTTCTTTGCATTGAGTTTGAGAGAGAGTGATTGTAATTGTGTAAACATACACACACTTAACAAGATCTTTAAAAAATTATACTGATCGTATGGGACGAACACAGTTCGTACGGGATGATCAAGTCAGTTATCTCCTCGGAAGAGCAATGGAACAAATAGGAAGCGACGAAAATTTTTCTATATTTTGATCATCTAGGACGAACTTTTATTCGTCCCAGGACGAAATCTCCTCTGGAAAATTTTCGTTCATACGAAATTTATATTCATGCCAGGACGAAATGCTCTCATGGAAAATTTCGTCCAGACGAACTCCAATTCGTCCCAGGACAAAATGTCCTATAGAAAATTTTCGTTCAGACGAAATTTATATTCATGCCAGAACGAAATGCTCTCTGGAAAAATTTTGTCTAGACGAACTCCAATTCGTCCCAGGATGAAATGTCATATGTAAAAATTTCATCCGGACGAACGCATATTTGTTCCAGGACAAAGCGAACCGACTCTTATAAAAAATTGGCAACTTCCTGCAGATTTCGGAACCGACCTATGGTATAACCGTTCGTACCGGACAAACCTGGTTCGTACGGGCTGATTAATGTGTACGAAGTCAGTTCGTACCAATATACATTGGGTTCGTTTCCAACTGAATTAAGTAACATCGTCCGGGACGATCCACGATTGTACGGGACGATTCACTGCTGACAGACTTGAATTTTAGCAATTTTTTGACGATTTTTTGTCTTTCCTGTATAAAGTCCAATATAAACTACCACTTAATCTTTTTGCCTACTGATCTTCGTGCCAATTGAAAGGAGAGTCGAGGAGAGAGTGTGAGAGAGTGTTTTATCAGTATTCTTACTACTGGAGCGTGAAGGTTTCACTGGATACTCAAAGGTAAGAGTTTCTATTTTTGGTTTTTGATTACTTCACTCTTTTCTCTCTTCCTTCTAGATTTCTTGTGAAGAAGATCTGTCAAGGAGATCCGGTTCTCTGCCGACACTTGGAGAGTGTGAACAGCCGAAGGGTTCTCTGCCCACACTAGGAGAGTGTGAACAGCCGAAAGTTTCTCTGCCCACACTAGGAGAGTGTGAAAGGACGAAGGGTTCTCTGCCTACACTGGGAGAGTGTGAAAAAACGAATGGTTCTCTGCCAACACTGAAAAGAGTGTAAAAGGACGATGGTTCTTTGCCGCACCGGATAGTGGTGGAAGAGAGTTTTGTAAAGCCTTCTCCGCCTTACTGTGGGTGTAAAAGGAGAGTCACTAGTGGTATTAGTGCAATACTCGGAGGGTGCCTCCGGGGAGTGGATGTAGGTTGTGTTTGATCGAACCACTATAAATCTCGTCTTTTATTTTTCCGCTGCTTTTATTTTTGTTTTACCGTTTCTAACTTGTGGTTGAAAAACTTTTTTTATAAAATTCACTAAAGTTAAATTTTCGGTTTTAAATTTTAAAATAGGGTAAAATTTTTTAAATACCAATTCACCCCCCTCTTGGTTAGCCGCTGGGACATAAGCTTAGGTTTAACAACCTAATTCATAGTGAACAAGTTTCACCAAGTGGTATCAGAGCCTTGTTTCAAAATCATAAGTTTAGACTATTTTTTGATTAACGTAGATGGCTATATTTGGAAACCGAAATACACCTGAGGGTTACTCTATAACTAGACCTCCATTGTTTGACAATATTCCTTTTGATTTTTGGAAAACACGTATGTCTAAATTTTTACAGTAACTTGATTATCGTATGTGGATCTTAGTTCAAGAAGAGTATACAAAACCAACTAGACTAGTTGACGGAGTTAGAGTTGAAACACCTTTTATGGACTGGACAAAAGAAGAACGTGACTTAGCACAACTAAATGCCAAATGCTTGAACAATTTCTTTTGTGCACTTAAATCAGAAGATTACATGCGGGTTTCTACTTGTGATGCATTTATATTTTTGCATTATTTTTGTTTTGAACAATTTTAGTTATATTTTCTATTTTTTGTTTTATTTTTAAGCTATCCAATGATGGTGGTAAATCCAATGATCATGGTAGGAATTGGTTTGGATTATGCTTACCTTGGGTTTGCTGGTTTTGGGGTCCATCATGTCCATTGGGGAAGTTTGCTAGTTTCGGGTGGGCCTTGGCTGTTAGTGGTTTAAGCTTGGGTTGTTGGATTTCTAGTAGTGCCAGCTCATTATAATCATGTAATGGTGAAGCTCATTATGAGCTGATGTTTAGTTATGAAATTAAAGAAAAAGGAGCTAGATTTGGTGAGTGGAACTTGTTCTTTCATCTTTCTTTTGACTCTTGGGCTGTTGTAGTTTTCCTACTAGTTTTCCTCCCACGGGTTGCTGCTGACCCTTTGGTTTGCTGCCTTCTTTACTTCCATGGCCCCCTTTTTACCGTGAAATGAACTTGACTGCTGGACCCGAGATTTGCCTGCTTGATTCCTGTGCTTGGTTGCTAGAACCATGGCCTCCTTCCTTATGCTTTGCTGTGCCGTTTGGGATTTCTGTACAGGAACTGTTGGCTTTTCAATTCCCCATTTATGTGTTGAATTGAAGTGTTTTTTTGGGCTGTTTAGTTTCCCCTCTATTGCCTATATATATGAGATGCTTTGAGATGAAATAGGTTGGTGAATATTGAGAGCAAAGTTGTTATAACATGCGGGTTCTTCTTGGACAAGCTTGAGAGCTTTGTCCATTTCCTCTTCTACCTCTTGGAAGGCTTGCGAGCTTCTCCACCCTTCGTCTTGGCTTCTAACCTCTTTCTTCTCTACGCAAGTTCCACTCCACCTGTATGTTTATTCTGGTTCCGTTGGTAAGATTTGTTGGCTGTTTTGGTGGCATTTGCTGGAGGAGTTTGGTAGGATGTTGGACCCCTTTGCATTGGTGGACCCTTGGTTTGCATATCTAAACATTATCTGAAATATATATTCCTCAATCGGTGCATGTGAGGAGTCCTCTTGTAGGATGTTCTGAGGATAGCGTTTGTTTGTTTTAGTTTGTTTCTTTTACTAACTTTTTTTAGCTTTGGTTTGTTGGATGATCGCTTCTTCTCTATTATGAATTTTAGTTGTTTATTTAGCCTATCTTGTTCTCCAAGTGGTGTCTTAAATTTCTAAAAGAAGTGAATCTTGATTCTCTTTCTCTCTGTGTGTTTTTGTTTCAAGTTGCATACATGAGTTTTGGTATCATAGCAAGTTCTCATCCTTGGTTGATTTTTTTGTTGGCTTTGTTTGGCGAATCTTTTCTATTCTCTGAAATGGCTAATAATCCAGGTGATTAGCAAAATCTTATGCAACAATTGAATAATTTGCAACAACAGATGAATACCATGGCTGAAGCAATTAAGAACTTGAATGTTAACAACGCTAATGCTAATCCTAATGATCAAACTTTTGAAAGTGAAGAAGAGGCTCCTAGAAATCGTCGTAGGCAACAAAGAAATTGAGACTATGGAATTAAAATTGATGTTCCTAACTTTGAGGGTAAGCTACAACCTGATCAATTTCTTGAATGGGTAGAAAAGATAGATCAATTTTTTGAGTGGAAAGAAATACCTGATGATAGGAAAGTTCGTTTTGCTAGCTTAACTTTCTGGTCACGCTTTAACCTGGTGGAAAAACTTTCAAAATAATAGACTTAGAAGGGTAAAAGAAAAAGTCCAAAATTGGGAAAGAATGAAGGAGAAAATGAAAAGAAAATTCTTGCCAACTGATCATGCTCGAACTATATTTCAGGAATTTAATAATCTGAAATAAGGAAATCAGTCCATTGAAGAATACACTGAAATGTTTTACAAACTTCAATCTAGAAACGATTTAGAAGAATCTAAAGAAAAAACTGTTTCAAGATACATCAATGGTTTAAAGTGGTCAATCCAAGATCAACTCAATTTGCGTCATATCATTAAAACTGACGAGGCTTATCGTATGGCTTTAAAATTGAAAAAGCAACATCAAAGGGAAAGGGGTCACAATAAAATCGTGGAAACATATAAACGTTGTTCAACTGGCGGGATTAAATCTCAATCTCAAACTTCTGGGGGAACATCTGGTCTGAAAATTTAAGCTTTTGAAAATCAAAATACTGATAAAGGAAAATGGATTATGGGTACTAAATCGACTGATCCACCTAAGTTAATTGGACCATGTTATAAATGCGGGCTTTATGGTCATCTTTCAGCCACTTGTAGAAAAAATAACCCACTAAGAAATAATCTCATTGAAAAAGATGAAAATTCAGAAGAAGAAGAAGTGAATGAAATTGAATCTGAAAATGACAATGAGATAGAAAGAGTTGATGTTGAAGGAGATGAAGGTTGAGAGTTTTTGGTAATTCGACAAGTTCTAACAACAACAATTGACAAAGAAAACAGATGGCTAAGAAGAAACATATTCAAAACAACTTGCACCATCGAAGGAAAAATCTGCACCCTTATGATAGATAGTGGAAGTTCGGAAAATTTTGTTTCTCAAAAACTGGTTGACAAACTTAAACTCAAATCAACACCTCTTGCTAAATCCTATAAGATCTCTTGGTTCAAAGAAGGGGGTGATGTTCCAATCACTAAATAATGTACTATCAATTTATCAATTGGGGGATCATTTAAAGATCAAGTTGTTTGTGATATTGTGCCTCTTGAAGTTTGCCATATTTTGCTAGGACGACCTTGGCAGTATGACAACAAAACTGTTCACAATAGAGAGAAAAACACACATACTTTGATGCAAAATAATAAAGAGTTTACTCTTCATCCACAAAAGAATGTGCCGGATTCACCCGTTAAGAAAAACACAGTTGCCAAAATTACTTCTCCTGAACTGCTAAATGCTAATGATTTGAAATATTTTAAAGTTGCTTATTTGATTGTGGGAAAAGAATCTGATTCTGTTTTTCATATTCAAAAAAAAATGCAAACTTTATTGGATGAGTTTTCTGATATAACTCCTGATGATTTGCCAATTGGGTTGCTTCATATGCGACAAATTCAACATCATATTGATTTAAATACCTAAAGCTACTTTGCTTAACCTTTCTCATTATAAGATGAGTCCAACTGAGCATACTCAACTTTTTAAACAAGTATCTGAATTGTTAAAAAAATGGTTTGATTCAAGAAAGTTTGAGTCCTTGTGCTGTGCCTGCTTTACTACAAAAAAAAAAATGGAACTTGGAGGTTGTGTGTGGATTGTAGGGCAATAAACAAAATTACCATTAAATAACGATTTCCAATTCCTAGACTGGATGACATGCTTGATATGCTGAGTGGTGCCAAAGTCTTTTCTAAAATTGATTTGAGAAGTGAGTATCATCAAATAAGAATAAGGCCTAGTGATGAATGAAAAACTGCTTTTAAAACTAAAGAGGGTTTGTATGAGTGGCTTGTGATGCCTTTTGGTCTTTCAAATGCTCCGAGTACTTTTATGAGAACTATGAATCATATTTTGAAACCTCTTATTGGAAAGTTTGTTGTGGTTTATTTCGATGACATTTTGATTTATAGCATTCATCCTTCTAAACACTTAAATCATGTGAAACAAGTACTGCAAATCTTAAGAGAATAGAAGCTTTTCATCAACCTTAAAAAATGTTCTTTCATGACTTCGGGTTTGACGTTTTTGGGCTTTATTGTTTCTGCTGAAGGGATAAAAGTGGATCCAATTAAAATAGAAGCAATTCAAAACTGGTCTATTCCTAAAAATATAAGCGAAGTAAGAGGATTTCATGGTTTGACTTCTTTCTATAGAAGATTTATAAAGAATTTCAGTTCTCTGATTGCTCATATTACTGATTGTTTAAAAAAGAGAATTTTTAGGTGGACACCTCAAGCTGAAAAAACTTTTAAAATTATTAAAACAAAAATGAGTCAAGCTCCCATTCTTAGCTTGCCAAATTTTAAAATCATTTTTGAAGTTGATTGCGATGCCTCTCATATTGGTATTGGTGTTGTGCTTAAGTCAAGAAGGAAACTTGTTGCCTATTTTAGTGAGAAACTGAATGAGTCTAGGTCTAAGTATTCTACTTATGATTTGGAGTTCTATGCTATTGTGCAAGCTTTAAAATTCTGGAGATGTTACTTGATTCAAAGAGAATTTGTTTTAAATACTGATCATGAAGCACTTCGTTTTCTGGGCTCTCAAAAAAATTTGAATAAAAGGCATGCCAAGTGGGTTTCATTTTTGCAAGAATACAATTTTCATATCAAACATAAAACTGGTGTTTTGAATAAAGTTGCTGATGCTTTAAGTTGGAGGACTCACTTGTTAATAACTGTTTATCCGACTGTTACTTCTTTTGAGTTTTTAAGAGAAACTTATGCAAGTGGTTCTGACTTTAAAGATATTTGGGAAGGTTTTCTTGCTTCGGGAACTAATCCAACTGGTCAATACATTATTCATCAAGGGTTTTTGTTTAAAGGTTCTAGACTTTGCATTTCAAAAAAATTCTTTAAGAGAACAGTTAGTGTATGAACTTCATAATGGGGGTTTGAGTGGACATTTTGGTCAGGGAAAAACTATTGCTATGGTAGAAGAAAAATATTTCTGGCTTCATATAAGAAAACAAATTGCTAAATTGGTGAAACAATGCAAAATCTGTCAAGCTTTTAAAGGAACATCACAAAATACTGGTTTATACACTCGTCTCCCAATTCCAAATAAACCTTGGGAGGATATTTCTATGGATTTTATTCTTGGTCTTCCGGTTACTGCTAGAAAGCATGATTCTGTTTTTGTTTTTGTTGATCGTTTTTGTAAAATGGCTCATTTCATTCCTTGCAAAAAAACTTCTGATGCTTCACATGTGGCTGATTTATTTTTTAAAGAGATTCTTCGTCTTCATGGTGTCCCTCGTACATTTACTTCTAATCGGGATACTAGATTTTTAAGTCACTTTTGGAGAACTCTGTGGGCTAAGTTAGGAACTTCTCTTCAGTTTAGTAGTGCTATCATCCTCAAACCGATTGGCAAACTGAAGTTGGCAATCACAGTGTGGGAAATCTTTTGAGATGTCTTGCTGATGAGAAACCTTTTCAATGTGATTTAATTCTACCTCAAGCTGAATTTGCATATAATAATTCTGTTAATAGAACTTCTGGAAAAACTCCCTTTGAAATTTTATATGGTCAGTCTATTCCACATATTTTGGATAGGAATGGTTTGTCTTTACCTAACAAAGTAAGTGCTGAAGCTTTAGAATCTTTTGATCATATCAAATCAGTCCAACAGCAAGTTTTTGAAAAACTCCGTATAGCTAATGTCAAATACGAAGCTGCTGCAGATAAGCATCGAAGAGAGGTTGTTTTTAAAGAAGGTGACATGGTAATGACTTACTTTCATCGCCAACGATTTCCGATTGGTACTTTTGGTAAACTGAGCAGAAAAAAATTCGGACCTTTCCGAATTATCCGAAAACTGGGCACAAATGCATACCTCTTGGATCTATTTATTACTGTTGGAACTTCTCTTATATTTAATGTTTCTGACCTTTCTCTATATGAAGGAAATATAGGTGATTCTGTGGATGTTGAAACGTTACCACTTTCCGCTTCTACTTTGAACAAAGAAGATCAAATTGAAGATGTTGTTGATGTGAAAATCACTAAAACAAGACATGGTGAACATAAGAAGTTTTTGGTCAAATGGAGTAATCGACCATTAACTGATTGCATCTGGATTGATCCTGCTGATATGAAAAAACGAAATTTGGAGCTTTATGAAAGAACTACTGAAGCTTTCTCATCAGGAGATGAGATTCTCCCACCAGGGGGGAATTGATGCATTTAGATTTTTTGCATTATTTTTGTTTTGAGCAATATTAGTTATATTTTCTATTTTTTGTTTTATTTTTAAGCTATCCAATGATGGTGGTAAATCCAATGATCATGGTAGGAATTGGTTTGGATTATGCTTACCTTGGGTTTGCTGGTTTTGGGGTCCATCATGTCCTTTGGGGTAGTTTGCTGGTTTCGGGTGGGCCTTGGTTGTTAGTGGTTTGAGCTTGGGTTGTTGGATTTCTAATAGTGTCAGCTCATTATAATCATGTAGTGGTGAAGCTCATTATGAGCTGATGTTTAGTTATGGAATTAAAGAAAAAGGAGCTAGATTTGGTGAGTGGAACTTGTTCTTTCATCTTCCTTTTGACTCTTGGGCTGCTGCAGTTTTTCTACTGGTTTTCCTTCCACGAGTTGCTGCTGACCCTTCAGTTTGCTGCCTTCTTTACTTCCGTGGCCCCCCCTTTTTACCGTGAAATGAACTTGACTGCTGGACCCGAGATTTGCCTGCTTGCATGATTCCTGTGCGTGGTTGCTGGAACCGTGGCCTCCTTCCTTGTGCTTTGCTGTGCCGTTTGGGATTTATGTACAGGAACTGTTGGCCATTCAATTCCCCATTTATGTGTGGAATTGAAGTGTTTTTTTTTGGCTGTTTAGTTTCCCCTCTATTGCCTATATATATGAGATGCTTTGAGATGAAATAGGTTGGTGAATATTGAGAGCAAAGTTGCTATAACCTGTGGGTTCTTCTTGGAAAAGCTTGAGAGCTTTGTCTATTTCCTCTTCTACCTCTTAGAAGGCTTGCGAGCTTCTTCACCCTTCGTCTTGGCTTCTAACCTCTTTCTTCTCTACGCAAGTTCCACTCCACCTGTATCTTTCTTCTGGTTACGTTGGTAAGATTTGTTGGCTGTTTTGGTGGCATTTGCTGGAGTTTGGTAGGACGTTGGACCCCTTTGCAGTGGTGGACCCTTGGTTTGCATATCTAAACATTATCTAAAATATATATTCTTACAATCGGTGCATGTGAGGAGTCCTCTTGTAGGATGTTCTGAGGATAGCGTTTGTTTGTTTTAGTTTGTTTCTTTTACTAACTTTCTTTTGCTTTGGTTTGTTGGATGATCGCTTTTTCTCTATTATGAATTTTAGTTGTTTATTTAGCCTATTTTGTTCTCAAAGTGGTGTCTTAAATTTCTAAAAGAAGTGAATCTTGATTCTCTTTGTTCTCTCTTTGTGTTTTTGTTTCAAGTTGCATACATCAACTTGTAAGAGTGGAAATGACATATGAGATAGACGTTGCATAAATTTGAGGGGTTGAGGTTAAGCAATCTAGGCTTAATATCTTGTTGCATGATTATGAATTGTTTCGCATGAAACCTAATGAATCCATTTCTAATATGTACGCAAGATTCACACAAATAGTCTCCTCTTTACATGCATTAGGTAGGGAACTAACGAATGCTGAAATGGTTAATAAGATTCTTCGTTGTTTGCCTACTGCTTATGATGCTAAAATTACTGCAATTACATAGTCTAAAGATCTAAACATTTACTCTACTGACAATCTTCTTCGTTCGCTAATTTCTTACGAGCAAGGAGTTATCTAAAGAAAGATTGATGCATTGAACTACGAAGGGAGAAGAACATAGCACTGAAAGTGGAGGAGTCTGAGAGTGAACACTCACAACCTGAGGATGAGGACGACATCGCATTAATGACTATGAGGAAGCAGAAGAGACGCCAGCAATGGAAAATATGTAAATTTAATAGAAATGCAAAAGTTTCGAATGATGTTATTTGCTATGAGTGCAGAAAATCTGGACATATAAAGACAGAGTGCCCAAAACTCAAAGCCACTCCTAGCAAGGAGAAGGTAGAGAGAAACCTTTTGTGAAGAAGGGCAAGAAGAAATTTCAAAGAGCTTTTTGAGCTGACTCAGCTTCGGACTCGTTAGAGACAGAAAAGAAAGATGAAGTCATTAATCTGTGCTTAATGGCCGATAGTCTTGATCGGTCAGATCAAGAAGATGTATGTGACTTAATTATGTCTTTTTGAAGTTTCTGAACACATGCATGATGCATATAGGAAAATGAAAAAAATACATGCTAGTTTAAGTTTAGAATTTGAAGAACTACAAAAAAATCATGAAATCCTTAGGAAAGATCATGCTTTAATTGATGACAACCACATGAAATTACTTGATGAGTTTGATAACTTGAATAAAAATCATGAAAATTTAAAATCATCTTATGCTGAACTTGAAAAAGATTTAAAAAATTTTAAGGATGAATCGGAGAGAAAGATTTATAGATCAAATTATACAAATCGAATTTTGGAAGATATGAATTCATTTTACAAATTAACAATAAAAGCTCTCGAGGATAATATGATACCTCCTAAACTTGAAGATTTCACTTATCTTATTTTGTATTCTAAATTTATGCAATTCCTAAATAGACAAATGAATAGTAGTAGACTTATGAATCCTTTTCCAAAAGTCAAATATAACAATTGTGGATTGATTGGACACATAGCTCACATCTGTACTTTGAAGAAGAAAACTTATTTGGTGTGGAAATCTAAGATGCATAAACATAGACATATCATACATGCATCTCTTTATAAATTGTCAAAAGGAGAACTCAAATTTGTTTGGGTTCCCAGGTTTAACGTTTGATAATTTTACAGGGTCGCTCTCACACAAGACCTCGTGAGAGCATATGATACATGGACAGCGGATGTTCAAAGCATATGACTGGAGATACTGTACAATTCATATCGCTGGAAGCCAGGAGTGGAGGCAAGGTTAAACTTGGAGATAATACCACAAGGAAGATGATTGAGACAGGTATGATTAAAAATCTAAAGAATTTTTATATTGAAAATGTGTTATTGGTAGAAGGCTTAAAGCATAATTTCTTAAGTATAAGCCAGCTATGTGACAAAGGATATTATGTAAAATTTTTTCCTAGTAGTTGTATTTTAAGCATAAATGGAAATAATGTTTTGAATGGAAAAAGGGTAAACAATGTTTATATGTTAGATTTGAATTGCATTTAAACTCCTACTGTTTTTTGTTTAAAAACTATTTCTGATGAGTCATGGCTTTGGCATAAGAGACTTTGTCATTCTAGCATGAAAAATCTTAGGAGGATTACCCAAATGAACTTGGTGAGAGATATACGAAAACTAGACTTTACTAAGGACCACATTTGTGATGCATGCCAATTTGGAAAGCAAGTTATGTCCTCTTTTCAATCCAATAAGGATCTTAGAACTAATAAACCATTGGAGATTTTGTATATGAATCTTTTTAGACCAGTTAAAACTGTAGTCTAGAAGGGAAGGTATACAAATTTGTGATTGTGGATGATTACTCAAGATTCACATGGGTTAGATTTCTATTTCATAAGAGAATCATTTGAGGAATTTAGAAATTTTTCAACTTGAATTCAATGAAAACTTGGTTGTGAAATTATGACTATACAAAGTGATCATGGAGGAGAATTTAAAAATAAAAGATTTGAGGATTTTTGTAAGGAGAAAGAAATTGATCACAACTTTTCTGTACCTAGAACCCCTCAGCAGAATGGGGTAGTCGAAAGGAAAACTAGAACATTAATCGAAGCCGCCCGAGCAATATTGGCAGAATACTCACTTTCCTATATCTTTTTGGGCTGAGGCGGTTAGCAGTACATGTTATGTTCTTAATATGATGAATGTGAGATCTAAATTAAATAAAACATCCTATGAGTTGCTAAAAGAAAGAACACCTAATTTGTCAAATTTGCATATTTTTGGTTGCAAGATGTTTATATATAACAATGGAAAATCTGTCTTAGGAAAATTTGATCCAAAATCAGATGAAGGAATTTTTGTTGGATACTTAAGTGTTGGAAAATCTTATAGAGTATTCAATAAAAAAACTTTGGTAATTGAGGAGACCACACATGATGTATTTAATGAATATGAAAATTTGGAAGAGCCAAATGTTGTAGAAGATGAGATTGAGGATAACTCCCAAAAGATTGATAAAATAAATTTGGAAGAAAATGTGGAAGAAAATTTGGAGATAGAAAACCCTTTGCCTAGAGATTTGAGATTTTCTAAAAACCACCCAAAAAAGTTGATAGTTGGTGAACCTAGTGAGGGTGTAAGGACTATGTGTGGATTAAACAAAGAAGTCAATCATTCAGTCTTCATTTTAACAATATAACCTACTAATATTGATCAACCACTTTCGGATGAATTTTGATTTTGGCCATGCAAGAAGAGTTAAAAATTAATTTATAAAAAATAAAGTTTAGGAATTAACTATTAGGCCAAAAGATCAAAGTGTAGTTGGAACTAAGTGGGTATTCAAAAATAAAATGAATGACTCAGAAGTAGTCATTAAAAATAAGGCTAGATTAATTGCTAAGGGGTATAATCAGATTGAAGGAATTGATTTTGAGGAGATTTTTGCCCCTGTAGCTAGACTTGAAGCAATTAGTGTTTTGCTAGCCTTTGCTTGTTTTAGAGGATTTAAATTGTATCAAATGGATGTAAAAAATGCTTTTTTAAATGGAGTAATTCAAGAAGATATTTTTGTAGAACAACCATCAGATTTTGAAAAATCTAAATACCCAAATTATATTTTCAAATTGAAAAAGACATTATATGAATTGAAACAAGCACCTAGGGCTTGGTATGAGAGGTTGAACACATTCTTATTTGAAAGATCATTTGAAAAAGGAAGTGAGGATACAACTCTCTTTTTGAAGAAAGTTGGAAAGGATATACTAATTATACAAATTTATGTGGATGACATCATCTTTGGATCTTCAAATAAAAATTTTTGTGATAATTTTTTTAAAACAATGAGTAGTGAATTTGAGTTGAGTCTAATGGGAGATTTAAGTTACTTTCTAGAATTTAGCATTAAGTAAATTGAGGAAGGTACATTTCTTAGTCAGTCAAAGTATGTTAAGGACATCCTCAAAAAGTATGAAATGGACAATGCTAAACCTCTCAGTACACCTATGAGTTCCTCAGTTCAGTTGGATAAGGAGCCTAAGAAAAAATCTATTGATCAAAAGAAATTTAGAGGGATTATTGGATCTTTGATTTACTTGACTACTAGCCTACTCGATATCATGTTTAGTATTTGTTTGTGTGCTAGATTTGAATCATATCCAAAAGAATCACATTTGACAGCAGGAAAAAGTATTATAAGATATCTGTTAGGAAATCATAATTTAGGAATTTAATATCCTAAGTTTAGCTTATCATTTCAAATAATTGGTTATTCAGATTCTGACTTTGCAGGTTGTAGGGTGGATAGAAAAGAGTACTTCTGGAATATGTCAGTTTATTGGAAATTTTTTAGTCTCTTAGTCTAGTAGAAAACAAAATTCAGTAGCCCTATCTACTGCAGAAGCTGAATACGTTGCATTAGGAAGTTGTGTGGCACAAGTACTTTGGTTGAAACAACAGTTAATTGATTTAGGATTAACTATAGGCACTATTCCAATTTATTGTGATAACACTAGTGCTATTTGTATTTCTAAAAATTCTATTCAACATTCAAGAACCAAACATATAAACATCAGACATCATTTCATAAGGGATCATGTATCCAAAGGAGAAATTGAACTCACTCATGTTTCTACTGAAAATCAACTTGCAAACATTTTTACAAAACCTTTAGCCTTTGATACTTTCAGTGCATTAATAACAAGGCTTGGAGTAATTGATTTGAATGCTTAATAAAAATATTTTTTCTGCAACATTGATGTGTGTTTTTAGTTAGTAATTTTCTGTATATCATTGTGTTTTGTGATTTTTTTCTGTATCTTGAGTTTTTGTTTTTGTTTTCATTGTGTTTTTAGTGTGCTTGTGTTTTAGTTTTGATTGAGTGCTTGTTTTGAAAATTTTGAGTGACAATCGTCCGGGACGAAATTTTTTTCGTACGGGATGAATTATGTCGTGTGTCAAATTATCGGATTTTGGATTGTTTGCGTGCAGTTTTTCAGTTTTTAATTTTCACTTCATCTGTACGATTGTCACAATCGTCCAGGACAAACTTGTTCAAACAACGGGACGATTGAATGTCAGTTAAACGGATAAGATAGTTTTTAATGCTATATTTCGTACGTACGAACCTTTGGTTCGTCCGGACGAACACATGTCGGTTCAATGCAGTGGACGGTTTCAACTGCCATTAAAACGATCATAAGTTTTGATCATGCAGGACGAACACGTGTTCGTCTGTTCGATCGTTTTGGTTAAAAGTCTATAAGAAAGGACGCTTCGTAAGTTGTGTGATTACGAAAAGCCGTTTTATTTTGGACTCATTCATTTGTCCATACAAAATTTTTCATATTGGACGAATCATATTTCGTACGGGACGAACGTAAATTTCGTCTGTACTAACAGTCATTTTTTAATAAATTGGCGGACTTTTATACTCAATAGTAACACTCACACATCACTTTCAAAACCTTTTGTCCTTTAGATCCTTTCCAATGGCAAGTTCAAGCAAGCGTCAAAAGATTCTAGCCAAGGGACCACCCAAAAACTCTTCCGATAACTTTCTTTCCAAAGCCAATGAAGAGTCTTTCCCCAGATTCGTGTCCGCTAAGATCACACCCTCTAGAGTTCTTATCCAGGATCAACTGACCTTTTAGGTAATGAACTTGTTTGCTTTAACTCAGTTTGGTTTCATCCTCACACTAGTTTATCTCTACAACAAAGAAACTTTTCACTATTTCCTGGCAAACATGTCTTTCAACTCCGACCATTCTGTTATCCGTTCCTATGTCTTTAAGAAAAAAGTTGAAATCACCAAAGCTGACCTAGGAATCTTTTTGAACTTAAGGACTGAGGGAGCTAGAGCACATACCTTGACCACCACTTCTGATTATGAATGGTCTGAAATTAATATAGTGATTAGAGGAATCATTTTTAACGAGCGTATGCCTAAAGTATCCAGTCTCGTTCGTAATGCTCGTATCATTCAGCATGTTCTTAAAACTTCTATAATTCTTAAAGCTAGTGATAGAATCAACATTACTTCTCTTCTTTCTATAGTAACCTTCTTGATCATGACTAAAGAACCTATAGATGAACTCTAACTAATCCTTGACTATCTTTATGGATTCTCTGAAATTGGTCATGTCGAACATAAAAGAAAGAAGAACATTGCCTTAGGACATCTGGTTGCCTACATTCTGGATAAGAAATACAATTTGATCATCCTGATCAAGATTTTGAAGAACCGCTCTACTATAACGACGTATCATTTAGAGCAATCTTCAATAAAGAAGAACCAAGTAAAACACATGCCATTAGTGATACTAAAGAAGAACATGAAGCTGCACCTGCACCTGCTAATGAATCAAATTATTATGATTTGGTTCAAAGATTTGACCGTTTAGAGACTCACTTTGATCAAATTGAAGCTCATTTGCAGCAGCAGGATATACAGTAAACTCAAGATATGGGATTTATGTGAGAACAGATAAACGATATAAATTCCAATATCCTTATGATGAGTAGCTATTTCAACTTCTTCGATGCTGCACCTCCAAATCAGGGTCCTTCAGAATGATTTCATGTACTTGATTATGTCTTTTCTTTAGTTGATGTGTTAGTTTTGTGTTTTAGGAAACTGTGATGTATTTTTTTTTCATTAGATGTTTTTGTTTTTGAATCTTATGTCATATTGATATCATTTGCTGAGATTGTAATATCCTTTATTTTGATATCAATATAAGTTATCCTGTTTTGAATTTAATCTTGTTTTTGAAATGTCTGTTAGCCCATATGACAATCGTTATAATTTTTGATCTTAAGAGTGCTATACTTTGAAATGCAAAGTTAAAATTAAATTCATTAGAACATCTAATTTTTCTAAATTTAAGTTTAGCTTATAACTTGATGTAATTAAGATTGTCAATTTCATGT
The DNA here is from genome assembly GCA_016618105.1 of Dendrobium huoshanense. NCBI lineage: Eukaryota > Viridiplantae > Streptophyta > Magnoliopsida > Asparagales > Orchidaceae > Dendrobium > Dendrobium huoshanense. The sequence goes on from CM028351.1 coordinate 10,869,458, forward strand.
CTCTTTTAGACTACATTAATGTCTAATATTATTATTGCAATTATAATGTTTCTTATTTTGTATTTTACTTATCAATAAATATTTATGCACTTAGAAAAATTTGAAATTTTTGATTATTGATTTTGGAAATAATACGATTACTCTTGAAAAATGTACAAATGTACAAAAAATCAAAAGGAATGCGCAAATGTTTGCAATTTGAAAAAGAGGCACAAAATAAGCTCACAAGTGAAAAGATGCACAAAAATATTCCGCAAATTTGAAAAAGATGTGCTAAAGCGCCACATGTGGTAGTTAATTCTTTCCATAATGTTTTAATCTCTTAATTCAAATTGATCTTCTGTACATTTATATTTCATATTGAAATTTGAAATATACAACTTTTCTATTCATTTTTTTGCAATGATTTTCTCTATCTTAGTGTCTAAATTGACTCATGTTTTTTATATATACTTTTTATTATCAATGTTATATCTCTTCTTAAATTCTATGAATTACTATGATTTGTCTAATGTTTTGATTTTATTTGCAAGATTTATTTCAATCACTTTCAAGGATTAATTATCAAAGGATTATCATATGACTGCATATATTTTTGATCTTTTTCTTTTTCTCTTTTTGCTGTTGTCAAAAAGGGGGAGAAAATATTGTTTGTTCGTATCTTTTCATAACTCGTATCTTTTTGTATCCTTGTTCGTATCGTATTTCTGTTTCTTAGTATTGTTTTTGTTGTATTTTAAAATTTAAAAATATAAAAAAAGGGAGAGATAAAACTGTTGTGTAAAGCCTCCTTATTTTCAAATGTTCATCAATTCAGGGGGAGTTTAGGATATTCTTAAAATTTGAAAATTGTACAAACAATAATTGTTTTGCCATCATAAAAAAGGGGGAGATTGTTAAGAGAGTTGTTATTTGCATGTTTTACATTCTTGCAACTTGTATAGTGTTGATGATTCTAAATATTATTGTTTTAAGTTTTGTTATCTCCTAATATTTTTTGAAAATTTTTTTTTGCTCTTGTGTGGACTAACATTTCAGGAAATTCGAACTCCAGACTAATGACGACTTCAAATCAAATTCAGCATATGATAGTTTGTAAATTGAAGCTTGTATTTTTATTTGCATTGAATTTGAGAGGGAGTGATTGTAATTGTGTAAACACACATACACTTAAGGAGATCTTTAAAAAATTATACTAATCGTACGGGACGAACACAGTTTGTACGGGACAATCAAGTCAGTTATCTCCTCGGAAGAGCAATGGAACCAACATGAAGCGATGAAAATTTTTCTAAGTCATGATCGTCTAGGACGAAATCTCCTCTGGAAAATTTTTGTTTATACGAAATTTATATTCGTGCCAGGACGAAATGCTCTATGGAAATATTTCATCCAGACGAACTCCAATTCGTCCTAGGACGAAATATCCTCTGGAAAATTTTCGTTCAGACGAAATTTATATTCATGCCAGGACGAAATGTTCTCTGGAAAAATTTCGTCCAGACGAACTCCAATTCGTCCCAGGACGAAATGTCCTCTGTAAAAATTTCGTGCGGACGAACGCATATTCGTCCCAAGACGAAGCGAACCGACTCTTAAAAAAAATTGACAACTTCCAGCAGATTTCGAAACCGACCTATGGTATAACCGTTTGTACCGGATGAAACTGGTTCGTACGGTACGATTAATGTGTATGAAGTCAGTTCGTACCAATATACATTGGGTTTGTTTCCAACTGAATTAAGTAACATCGTCCGGGACGATCCACGATCGTACGGGACGATCCACTGCTGACAGACTTGAATTTTAACAGTTTTTGGACAATTTTTGTGTCTTTCCTACATAAAGTCCAATATAAACTGGCACTTAATCTTTTTGCCTACTGATCTTCGTGCCAATTGAAAGGAGAGTCAAGGAGAGAGTGTGAGAGAGTGTTTGAAGGAGAATTCTTACTACTGGAGCGTGAAGATTTCACTTGATACTCAAAGGTAAGACTCTCTACTTTTGGTTTTTGATTACTTCACTCTTTTCTCTCTTCCTTCTAGATTTCTTGTGAAGAAGATCTGTCAAGGAGATCCGGTTCTCTGCCGACACTTGGAGAGTGTGAACAACCGAAGGGTTCTCTGCCCACACTAGGAGAGTGTGAAAGGACGAAGGGTTCTCTGCCCACATTGGGAGAGTGTGAAAGGACGAACGGTTCTCTGCCAACACTAGGAAGAGTGTAAAAGGACGATGGTTCTCTGCCAACACTGGGAAGAGTGTAAAAGGACGACGGTTCTCTGCCGTACTGGATAGTGGTGGAAGAGAGTTTTGTAAAGCTTTCTCCGCCTTGCTGTGGGTGCAAAAGGAGAGTCACTAGTGGTATTAGTACAATACTCGGAGGGTGCCTCCGGGGAGTGGATATATGTCGTGTTTGATCGAACCACTATAAATCTCGTTTCTTTTATTTTTTCACTGCTTTTATTTTTTTTACTGTTTCTAACTTGTTGTTGAAAAACTTTTTCTATAAAATTCACTAAAGTTAAATTCTCGATTTTAAATTTTAAAAGAGGGTAAAATTTTTTAAATATCAATTCACCCCCCTCTTGGTTAGCCGCTGGGACATAAGCTTAGGTTTAACAACCTAATTTATAGTGAACAAGTTTCAATAGAAATCTCTTCCAATCTCCAATAAAGACTAGAAAAAACAGTAATTTTATTGCAAGAAATCAAATAGAACAGAAAGAAAAATAGCGAGATACAATTGATCTTCTATTCGAGGGGAGGATCTATCTCTCCCATATCTCTAGACGCTGCTAAAGCCCGAAAACCTAAACCTAAGAGATCTCAAATTTCAGTACAAACTCAAGATGCCCTAACCCTAGGAAAACAAACTATTTAATGTATACAATCCAAAAGGAAATATCTAAATAGTCCTTATATTCAAATTTCCCTCTCTAAAAAAACCTTCCTAAACAGCTTATTTGGTCTCGACAGTGTGTTCAGTGTGTATAGGAAAGGCGGAAGAGTCCGCCTATTTTGCCCGTAAGCTGGTCCCGTATGGAACGGTTGGATCGGTCTAACATGAAGCCACTTATCCACATGAGTATCCTCATCTCTGCAACACTTAACTTAATATTATGCTTCTCTTTTAATGGACAATATTCTGTCCCATAAAGCATTAAAGGTCTCACTATCATTTTATAGAATTTTCTCTTAAGTTTGAGAGAAACTTTTCTATCACACAACAAGCTCGATGCATTCCTCCATTTCCATTAGAAGATTGATGATGCTGATTGGATATTTTGATCCTATTCCTTTGCATAACTTACCAGTTTTAGTCTATTAGCAAGTAAACAGAACTTTCTAGCTTTAGTCTATTAGATAATAAATGTTATGAAATCTAATCACAAATGTAAATGCATTTGCCTTGTCACCCTGTGCTTTTTTTTTTTTTAATTTTGAATTTTCCCGTAATTTAACACTACCGTTGCCAGGTCCCAAGTACTGGATGAGAAAAGTGGAGGGTTGCGTTAAGTAGTCGACAACCAGCGTAAAACTTGTCTAATAATAATGACATGAATCCTTTAAGAAATTGTGTTAATGCTAGGGCATCTCCTGGAAGGGACGCGCTGTATGGTCTGAATACAGTGACAAGTGTGCAAGAGCCGCTGCACCGGCGCCCGGGTGCAGTGTTAAATAGGCAAGGGTTCCCACATCAAGGACGGATGTGGGCAAAGAAGCTAGTCCATGAAACTAAAATTAGGATAGGAACTTGGAATATATGTTCCCTTACAGAAAAATTAATGGAATTAATAGATGTTATGATTCATAGGAAGGTAAATATTTTGTGCATTTAGGAAACTAAATGGGTTGGAGAGAAGGCTAAGGAAATTGATAATTTAGGATTTAAACTTTGATATTCGGGTATGAGTCGTACTAGAAATGGTGTAGGTGTTATTATAGATAAGAGTTTGAATGATAATTTTATAAAAATTAATAGGATTGGAGATATAATTATAGCTTTAAAGATGGTTATTGATAATAAGATTGTTAATATTATAAGTGCTTATGCAAGTAGGTTTGGATATGAGTTCTAAATTAAATATTTGGAATGACTTAGAAGAGTTGTTACAAAATATACCTCTAGAAGAAAGAGTTTTTATTGGAGGAGATTTAAATGGACATGCTGGTAGAGAAGTAGATGATTTTAAAAGCATTCATGGAGGCTATGATTTTGGAACAACAAATGAAGGTGACAAGACCATATTAGAATTTTGTTTAACTTCGGTGCAAAGACCATAGCTTTTAGTGATTTATATAATAGATTAGATACTAAGGAGGGAGAACGATATATGTATAAGTTAGCCAAACAAAGAGATAAGAGTAGTAAGGATTTAGTTCAAGTGAAGTGTATTATGGATGAAGATAAAAAAATACTTTTATTAGAAGATGATATTCAACAAAGGTGGATGAGATATTTTGCTAAACTTTTTAATGAAAAGTGTGAAAATAAGATTGACTATAGTGACTTTAGCACCCTAAATGAAAATAAAGATTTATGTTTTTATCGGCCTATTAGTAAAACCGAAGTTAGAGAGGCTTTAAAGAAAATGAAGGGTGGAAAAGCTGTTGGACCTGATGATATTCCAATAAAGGTGTGGAAATGCTTAGGAGATGAAGGAATTTCTTAGCTTACTAAACTTTTTAATACTATTTTGAAGACTAAAAAGATGTCAGATGAGTGGAGAATGAGTGTGTTAATTCCTATTTTTAAGATTAAAGGTGATGCACAAGATCGTGCGAATTATAGAGGAATTAAGTTAATGTGTCATACTTTAAAACTATGTGAGCGAGTTATGGAGCATAGGTTGCGGCGTGATTCTAATGTTTCTCAAAATCAATTTGGATTCATGCTGGGTAGGTCGACTATGGAAGCTATACATTTATTAAGAGGTTTGATGGAGAAATATAGAGATAATAAAGAGGATCTACATATGATATTTATTGATTTAAAAAAAAACATATGATAAAGTTCCAAGAGAAGTGCTATGGAGAGTTCTTGAAAAGAAAGGAGTTAATAATGCTTATATTTAAATCATTAAAGATGTGTATGCAGGAGCTATTACTTGTGTTCAAACACAAGGTGGTTTGATCAAGTATTTCCCTATTTCGGTTGGGTTACATCAAGGATCAGCCTTAAGCCCATATCTTTTTGCTTTAGTCATGGATGTTCTCACTACACATTTGCAAGAGGATGTATCTTGGTGTATGCTTTTTGCTGATGATATTCTTCTTGTTGATAAGACTAGAGAGGGAGTTGAAAGTAAACTTGAATTATGGAGGTCAACATTGGAGACTAAAGGTTTTCGCTTGAGTAGATCTAAAACGGAATATATGGAGTATAATTTTAGTAGTAATAGACCTAGTGAGGGGATTGTGACTTTGGGTGATCAAGTCATTAATAAGAGTACACGTTTTAGGTATCTTAGATCTATTGCTCAGAGTGATGGTGAAATTGATGGGGATATTATCAGTAGAATTCAAGTTGGATGGTTGAAGTGGAGGAATGCATCGGGCTTGTTGTGTGATAGAAAAGTACCCCTCAAACTTAAGGAAAAATTCTATAAGATGGTAGTGAGGCCTGCAATGCTTTATGGTGCTGAATGTTGGCCATTAAAAGAGAAGCATAATACTAAGTTATGTGTGGAAGAGATGAGGATGCTCAGGTGGATGAGTGGCTTTACTCTTAGAGATAAGATACGAAATGAGCATATTCGTGAAAAGGTTGGAGTAGCTCCAGTAGAAGATAAGATTAGGCAGAGTCGCCTTAGATGATTTGGTCACATAAAACGGCGGCCTTCCAATGACCCGGTTAGGAGAGTAGAGGTATTAGATTTGACTTATGTTAAGAAAGATAAAGGCAGACCTAAAAATCATTAACTTTGACAAGGGAGATGTCTACCGCTTAACTGCTATCCAATATCTCGCAAATGGGGAAAATCATTAACTTTGACAAGTATTTGATGACTTTTAATTTTATACGGTCCTGTCCATAGGACACTTGAGTAGAAGAAGAATAAGTGTGCATGCATGCCAGTGCATGAAAAGGTTTGATCATGGTCTTCTATTGTTAAGGCATTTCTCCAAAATATATAAGCAATGCTCCATGAACTAACCTGATTGTGGTAAAAGGGAGCTAAGTGTTTTCCACAGCATTACTCATAAGTGTGTGCCAGAATTTATCGTTATTGTGGGGTTGGCTAAACTTCATTTGCAAGTGTCGTCAATAATTAAATTCAATTGCGGTGAAAAACAAAAATATTTTTGAGAGTAAGATTTTAGATTTTATGATTTTATCTGTGCATGAGGATGCTATTGTTATGTGGGAAAAAGTGACTATTGATATTAAGAATATTGCAAAAGATGTTTTTGGAGTTTCAAAGGGAATGTCTCCTAATAGTAAAAACAGTTAGTGGTGGAATCCAAATGTACAAGAAAAGATATAAAATAAGAAAAATTGTTATTAAAATTGGTTGAGATGTTAAATTCCTGATAATTGGGAAAAATTTAAAGAGGCACGTAAGGAATCTAAGAAAGCAATATGCACTGCAAAGATCTAGTTTTTAATGATTTATATAATAGATTAGATACTAAGGAGGGAGAAAAATATATGTATAAGTTACCAAACAAAGATATATGATTAGTTAGGATTTATTTCAAGTGAAGTGTATTAAGGATGAAGATCAAAAAGTATTTTTCTTAGAATATGATATTCCACAAAGGTGGATGAAATCTTTTGCTAAACTTTTTAATGAAGAATGAGATATTTTATTTAGCAGTCTCACTAGTTACCTTCTCTTTGATGAAGTGTCTGTTAATTTCAACGTGTTTAATCTTGTCATGATGCATGATATTCTTAGCTATGTTGATAGCTACCTTATTATCACACATCATTAGAATATGAGATGAACTTATTTGTCCCATTCACTAACAAGCCATTTTATCCAAATTCTTTCTTAAATTTTTTTGTGCCCCTGCTCTGTACTCAACTTCTGCACTACTTCTAGCTACCATTGATTCCTTTTTACTAGTCTAGTAACAAGATTATCCCAGACAAAAGAACAATACCTTGAAGTTAACCTTATATCAATGGTGTTTTCAACCCAAATTGCATCTGAATACACTTCAGTGTCATGATTCTGTCTTTTTGAAGAATAAGCTTTTCCTTGGTTTCATTTCAAGCATCTAAGAATCTTGTAGATTAATTCCATATGTTCTTTTGTAGGACTGTACATAAATTGACTTAGAACACTCACTACAAAATCAATATCTGACAAAGCTTTTGAAGGATAGATCAGACGTCTACAAGTCTTTGATATCTCTCACTATCAATAGATGTACTTTCTTTCTCGGTACCAAGTTTCTTTTGATTGTCCATAGGAGTATCAACACGCTTGTATCGAAGCATACCAGTTTCCTTAAGAAGATTTATAATTCATTTTCTTTGAGAAACAATAATGCCATTTAATGATCTAGCCACTTTCATTCCAAAGAAATATTTAAAATTTCCAATATCTTTAACATCAAACTCTTCTGACAAATATTTCTTCAAATTTTGTAATTCCTCTACATCATTTCCTGTTAGAATACTATCATCAACATAGACTATCCATATAGCAATTTTCTCAACATAAGTTTTTTTTTAACAAACAGAGTATGATCAACTTGGCCTTGTATGTAGCCTAGTCAACTTGGCCTTGTATGTAGCCTAGTTTCAAAACAACCTTGTTGAATATGTCAAACCAGGCTCAGGGAGATTAGTTAAGGTTGTACAAGAACTTTTTGAGTTTGCAAACTTGATTCTTTGTCTTATTTTTTTTTAAACTAGGTGGGATTTTCATGTAGACTTCCTCTTCAATGTCACCATTTAGAAAGATATTTTTTATATCCGATTGCTACAAGTACCAATCTTGGTTGATGGCCAATGATAGAAGCATTCTGATACTGTTAAGCTTTATGATAGGAGCAAAAGTTTTTTGATATTCTATTCTATAGGATTGTGTAAATCTTCTAGCTACCAACAGATCCTTGAATCTCTCAATTGATCCATCTGCTTTGTACTTTATAGTGAAAATCCACTTGTACCCCATGGATCTTTTTCTAACTGGCAAATCAGTAATAATTCATGTGAGTGTATCACTCTCATCTTGTATCATCTTCTTCTAGTCCAAATTTTGTAATGCCTCTTGTATTGTACAAGGAACCTAAATATCGTCAAGTAGCAAATGCTTTGTAAGATGGTGATAACCTTTCATAAGTAATATAATTCCTAATTGGATCACCTATGCATCTCCTAAAACTCTTCCTCAACAATTGACATGGTAGAGTCATCAATATTGGGAATTGGCACATCTCTAGCCTTATTCTTATTTATGTTTTCTTCAGGTGGATTTGAAATTGAGTTAATATCTTGGCCATATGCTGCCTGTGATCCATGCTCTAGCTCTTGTCTTTTCTTCCTCTTGATGTAGTCATGAGCGTTCTTTGTGTGTGAGTAGAAGCAACGAAGCGTCATTCGGTCTCGTTTTAATGATGAGAGTCATGAGCTGAGAGGATCGAGTGATTCAAGCTGAAATTCCGGGAGAGGACGCAAACAACATCGAATGCAGTGATTTTAGCGGCATTTGAACAGGATTACGGGCAAAAATTGTAGATAGCTATCATGTGGAGGTCAACATGGCGCAAAATGTTGGCCATTGAAAGAGAAGCATAAAATTAAGTGTTGCAGAAATGAGGAATCTCAGGTGGATGAATTGCTTTACTCTTATAGATAGAATGTGAAAAAGTTTATACATGAAAAGGTTGGAGTAGCTCCATTGGCTGATAAGATTAGAGAGAGTTGCCTTAGATGGTTTGGTAACATAAAATGTCGGCCTTCTGATGACCCAGTTAGGAGATTAGATGTATTAAAATTGGTTTATGTTAAGAAAGGTAGAGGTAGACCTAAAAATACTTGCTTAGAAAATATTAGAAATGACCTTTTTTAGTTAGTTTTAAATGAGAATTTGACTTTTAATAGGATATAATGGGAAAAATGATTCATGTAGCTGACCCCACGTGGTGGGATAAAGGCTTGATGTTATTATTATTGTTGTTTACTCTCACAATCTCTTTAATATAATAATTACTCTCCTTAAAATGCTGATAGGCTTGGGGCGATGATTAGATTCTCTGCTATGTCCTAATGTCCATAAGTTAATAAAAATAGGCTCTTTGTAATTCCGAGAGAAAGGTGGCATACACCAACCTGTTCTAAGACCCTGCATTATGACAAGTTTCTTATATGGGATATGCCTTTTATTCTTTTATTCTATCTTTTCTAATATATAGCACAAGCACTCAAATTAGTTATCAATGACTTACTGCAAAATTGGTGGTTATAAAGTTAAAATCTACCTTGATTTAATCTCTTAACTTTGCAATTGGCTAATGGAGTTGGCATTATTATGGTTGCAACTCCAATGGTCGTAAACTTAGGTTCAGGTCAATTTCAGCAGTCACTCACCTGTATGCTGCTTGTCACCCTTGACACCTATCTAGTGACCCTACTTTCATTACCTAAATGATTATTGCCAATTGTAGTTAATTCGCATCCTGAAACTGGTTAAAGTTTCTCATATTCAAATTGCATTCATGTGTAGATTCATGGATATCTATGCCTTAAGCTGTTAATAGACTTGTACTCTAATGTGCAGGGAATTGAATATGATGAGTTTGTTAAAGCAGCAACCACTGACAATGAAATTCAATTTGTTGAGACTAATGATGTTAAGGTTGCGAAAGTTCTTTATCCAGACATTAGATCTAACAAAGCTTTCATTGGCATTGTCAAAAGTGAACCTGAAAGATATGAAAGTTTTGGTTAGTTGGATCTCTTTATTCCTCCTATGCTTATAAAGAGCCTTATTTTCTTCTTCATTGAATATTCTAGATACGGTATGACTATTTTAAGCAAAACTTCCATTGGAGCTATTTGATGTATATAGTTTTTTTTAGTGGTTCTCCATATTACATACCTAAACCTTATTGGATTTTTAGTGTAAGCCTCTCATATTGAAGTTGGAAAAGTCATAGCATAATCCAAGTGCAAGTCTTTTTTTTATTCAAGTTTATTATAATGGGTGAGCTTTAATTTTGGTTACAAACATATGCTGTCCACTCTTTTTAGCATTTTTCACCTATTAATTTCTAAATTGACAAAGGAAAATGCCATGAATATTAATCCTGGAAAATGATGCTTAAATATTTTTATTCAAATTGCAGTACTTTATTTCACCGAAAATTATAACCATTTTATTGTTTCCCGGTTTTCATTTTTGGTTCACCTCCATGAAGCATGAGAATGAGGTAATAAGAAATGTCACTTATGCTTTATTTTATTCCGTTGTCTATCATCTGTTTGAATCTGAAATCATACTCTTTTGATGACCACCCAGTACACCCTTTTTAATTTTACGTCGATGGAGCTATGCGGTGTGGAAAGTTGATGTCAAGTCAATTATTAATTAATATTTATATCTTTCTAGAACCCTATTGGATCCTTATATTTGTTCGCTTTGCTACTTCATTTTGTTCCTGTACCTATTCTGATCACTATAAACATAATTACTTTGGCAACATTTGTAATTTATGGTCTCATGTTTCTTCCCTACTTCTGGTGTAACCATATGCTTATCCCTGTTACCTGTATTTCACAGAGCATCTATTCTCATATTGGTCGAGAAATAGCTTTATTAATTAATTATAATGTTTTTGCAGAGGAAAAAATTGAGGAAGAGAATATCTTGAATTTTGTGGAAGTCAACAAGTTTGCTTTAGTTACTTCCTTAACCGAACTTAATTCTGCCAGAGTCTATTCCAGCCCTATAAAGTTACAGGTACCTCATATTCTTCTCCTCTGGAGATTTCTAACTCCTTTTGCTATTGCACGGTAAATAAAGTATTGTGAGAAACTGTTAATGTAATTGAAATAAAGCTTATGGGTTCAAGGTATGGAAAAATCTTGTTCGCAAATGCTAGGGTAAGGTTGCATAAACTATTCCCTAGGGGTGTCAATTTCGGGTCACGGGTTGGGTTTGGTTCGAACCTGAAACTAACCTAGCACTATTCGGGTCAACTCAAACCTGAACCTCTTCGGGTTTGAGTCAACCCGACACAACCCGAATGACCTGATGCCTACAAAAAAAAAAGCTAGTTTTCGGGTCCAAAAACAGGTCAGTCTCCACTTTTCGGGTCAAAACGGGACCAAAACAGGTCAATCTTGGGTTGTTCGGTCAAAAATGGGTTTTCGAGTAAAAAGCAAGTCAGTTTCGAGTCAATTTTAGGTCAAAGGGTCAACCCGAACCCGACCCGATTTTTGAAACGGGTTGAATTGTTGAACCCGAACCCTACCCGTTTCGGGTTCGGGTTGACCCTAACACGAAATTTTTGGGTTGGGCTCGAGTCGGGTTTTTGGGTTGTGTCAAATATTGACACCCCTACTATTCCCTCCCTAGCCTTGATAAGGAGTATGAATCAGAACGGAGCCAAGTTAGGATCTAATATAGTAGTAGTTATACTCATTTTCAATCCAGAGGTTTAAGCTTATGATTGAGGGCCAATTTAGAGCTTGTTTGTATGCAGTTGAGAAGAAGTGAGAAGTGGGAAGTGGGGTGAAATGGCTACTTAGCTGTTTGGTTGGTGGGTCAAAAAATGCTAGTTTTTGGGTCCAAAAATGGGTCAATCTTCGCTTTTTGGTCAAAAAATGGGTCCAAAACGGGTCAATCTCGGGTTGTTGGGTCAAAAACAGGTTTTCAAGTTAAAAATGAGTCAGTTTCGAGTCAATTTTAGGTCAAATGGTCAACACGAACACGACCTGATTTTTGAAATGGGTCGAATTGTTGAATCCGAATCCAACCCGTCTCGGGTTCTGGTTGACCCTAACCCGGAATTTTCGGGTCGGGCTCAAGCCGGATTTTCTGGTCGTGTCAAATATCGACACCCCTACTATTCCCTCCCTAGCCTTGATAGGGAGTATGAATCATAAGGGAGCCAAATTTGGATCTAATATACTAGTAGTTATAGTCATTTTCAATCCAGAGGTTTAAGCTTATGATTGTGGGCTAACTTAGAGCTTGCTTGTATGCATTTAATAAGAAGTGAGAAGTGGGAAGTGGGAAGTGGGGTGAAATAGCTACTTAGATGTTTGGTTGGTGGGGAAGTGAGAAGTGACTTCCTCCCTGGGAAGTGGCTAGTTCAATTCTCAGCGCTTAGACTTTGGCTCAAATGCATTAGTAATGATAATCTTTCATTTTTGTAATTATAATGCCAATCATGCATGCACAAGCGCACATTCTTTTATACTTATCAAATAATATACTTTATGACAAAATATATTATAATAGAGGAATAGGTTAAGATGGTTATTGGACTTTTTGTGGGAGCCATTTTAGTTCCAAACTATCTTTTGTGTTCAAATTTGTCCATTGACCTCTGAAATTTGATCTAAAAAAAGTCCAATAAAGCGATCATTTTGTATCATGTTTAAGGAGTTAAGAGACTGAATTAAGTACATTAGATAGCTAGGAGTAAAATGATTCCTAAAATGACTCTCTAGTTTAGGAATCATTTTGATTTTTTTCTCTATTATAATATATATTGAAATTATATACACAACAATAATAATATTAATTAATGCATAATTTATTAATTATACTAAAATAGCATGTATTGAAATATACCATATATCGTGTATTTGATAATACAATTTTAATTTCTTTTGATGTCTCATATTTGATATCGAAAAATTGTAATTTTTTATGATGTCTCATATTTGATATATGAATCTTTGATGTTGATGTTGATGTTGGATCAAAGATTCGATGGTGCAAGATCTTCAAATCAAATTCTTCATGACGCGAGGTCATCTTGTATTTATTTCTCCTGGTCAGATCAAAGATACGATGGTGTAGGCCTTCTTTAATTCTTCTCCTAGTTGGATCAAAGATACAATGACAGGTCTTCAATACCTATTGTTTAAGCAAGCAGAGAATAAATAAGTTTATACATTTATTTATAACGATGATAGATCAATGGGTTGAAAAGCAATGATAATGATGGCATTGCAATCGATAATTGTCAACCAATCATCGTCAAGTAAAGCTTCTGAAGATTGAATCCGGGACCCGACAACATCCCAAAACCCCTGGCCGTTGGTTTGCTCCGGTCGAGTGGACATGAAAGGGCAAGTGCCCTCTTACCTCCTGACATCGGGGGGAGGGGATTATTGGAGGCAGTCGAAATTGAAACTGACAAAAGGCCGCCAACATCTTAATTTGAAACAAATTTAATCGTTCTAAATAATTTAAAATTATATGATTAAGGAATAGTCATTCCAATATATAAAAAAAAGGTCTACACCATCAAGTCAAGCAGGTGTTTCTAATTAAACGGAACCTATAAAATGAGAGGGAGGTAAAGTGTTTTCGTTTGCCTAAACCATTAAACAAATTATAGTGCACCTACTAATAACTTATAAGGTAAATGTTTGTGACAATCAAACTAGAGAACAATATTAAATCAATCTAAATTAGACAAAGCAAATTGTGTTAATGACAAGAGACACAATCTTGTTTCAAAAATTTAAGGAAATTAACAATTGATTTTGACTTTAGTTGATTATTCAATAAAATTTTGTCAATCTACCATTTTGAGATTACATGAAATCAAAGCATATTGATTTGATGCATCTTTTAGCCAAATCAAGATCATGTCACTATAGTATGTGCCTGAAAACATTTATTATGAATCTCCTCTTATCTTAGCAATGTATGATTAGAATTGGTTCTTTAAGAAATTTGAGAAACTCTATTCAAACTAAGGACCTTAGAGTCGTCTTTAGACTCTTTCTATTGGATAAATATCTTCTAACAGATAAACAATAGTTTTGAGAAGATCTATTCAAAGGTTTATGTTAATGCAAGGAGATGTCACCTTTGATTCAAATGCACTAGACCACTCATTTGATCGTGCTAATCTAGAACATTAAAAGCTATGCCACGGTGATTAGAGGCTTGATGTTTACTTACTGATTTAGGATATCTATAGATATAATGAGGCTATGATTCATTTGATTATGTGCAAATGTACTAAAGTCATTATTTAATTGTGATCAACTAAAATATTATACTCCAAGAAACATCACAAATTTATTAAAAATATTCAAAATGCCACTGGATTCGCAACATGTGTATAAGCGGATAGAAGACGCTCGTAGGTCCTTAAATGAAATCTCGGATATTTTTTTTTCTAAAATAAAAATCAATTGCGTAAATGGATCATATTTAAATATTTTAAAACACCTCTTATGTATTAAATATGATCCCATAAATTGAAGTGCAACACGACCCTGCATGTGCTCCGACAAACGTATTAAAGTTACAAATATAAATGTTCAAGAATGCTGCGCAGGGTCAAATGCTCACTAATGTAACATTTTATTTTCAAAATAAATATAACCCGCGTGTGCTCTAACAAACGTGTTAAAGTTACATATACAAATATTCGAAAATACTGCGCAAGGTCAAATGCTCACTAATGTAACATTCTTTTTTCAAAATAAATATAACCCGCATGTGCTCCAATCACCGCATATGATTCCAAAATCCAACGATCCGAGAATGCTGCGCGAGTCAAATATTCAAGTTTCATTCTCATCCTCAAAAGTATTGGAGTCGACATGACTTGAAGTACAAAATGCCTCCCAAAATCCTAAAAAATACTAGTGACCATAACGTCGCTCCGATGATGGCTGTATTGATCCAAATCTCAACCTGAGGGGTCAAATATGAAAGCCAATAAAAGATAGAGTTCTTAAAATAAAATCTATCAACTGAAAACTTAAAACTAAAACTCATCCACCTCCCGCAACCGTTTATCGGAGATAATAAATTTTAAATTAACCTCAGCTCATAAGGAACAAATGCTTGTTGGGTGTATCACTACGATTCATCTTCAAATAGTCTCTTGCCAGCAGGGACGTGGCACGTGCCATCTGATCAGATGGTTTTACTGCAAAATGGCACCATTATATTAAGATCACGATCGAAGCCCGTATGTTCCCTAATGGCGTCAAACCCTTGAGTGATGGATCATAGGGTATATTCGATAGGCATAAAGCCCTCTGTCAGCTAAGATGGGTTCAGATCTATACCCTTAGACAAACACCAACACAGGTCAACAAGGTATTCTTGGACGAAGCAACCCATGGTTACTGATAAGGTACCTTCTGTCAGGTTGGGTCTACTACCTCCTCTGACTAAATAGACCATGGATCATGACAGCCCGGGACGGAGATCTTGATTGGGCTCGTCTTCATTCCCCCACCACTAATTTTAAGTTTATGGAGAAATTCCAAATCATATTCATATATCAAATTTAAACACTAAAATTATTGCTATTATAAATTGGATTTACAACCTATGTTACCTCTTTAACAACTAGCCTTAATCGAAAGTTCTTTCTCATTATCGGGAGAGGTAATTAATTATAGGGGCTTGCGCCTATAGGAAGCCCAAACTCAGATCATAAAGTCCTCACAAAATGAGGGCAAAACCTCTGGGTAGTGTCATAGCTAAAACCTAATCTGCCTTCTAAAAATTCATCCGGAACTTAAGCTCGTTAAAAATCTCTACTGTCATCACAAATAAATAAGAAAAAGAGACCAATGTCGTAGAGAGGCCGGGACGCACAATGAAATTTTCAGAGCCCACAGCAGATCCTGGTGTGGGTTTCGTACTTGAACCATGGTTTAAAATTGCGCAATATGAGGCTCACCTTGAGGCCCGCCTTTTCGCATTTACAATAAAAAATGCCTCAATGCTTACGACTTGAGTTTTTTTATGAGGCTTGTGCCTCAACTTGGTTGAGGCCCGCATTGAGGCCCGCCTCGCCTCACTGGCATGAGGCTTATGCCTCACTCTATATATATTAAAACTTACATAAATCTTTAAGTAAATGCCCGACATTGAACTCTATAGGAGAGGAGGAAGGGGAGAGAGAGAGCAGTTCACCATAATGATGATTCAAATGAAGAACCCCTTAGTGATGATAGTGCTGATGACTTATGAGTTCTTATGCGATATGTCATTGCTATTTATTTTTGGAAATCGGAATTATATGTTAATGAAAAGAATACTGGGATTTTGGAAAGATAGAATTTTGAGTTGAACTATATTTCATATTGTCTTATTATTGAGATATTTTGATTTTACTTCATATCTTATGCTTTTTTATGTTTTATATTATTCACTGATTCACTCATTAGTATATAACAAATTTATCATTTTATGTTTACTCAATCTTTTGATTTTGAGGCTTACGCCTCAAAACGCCTTGAGGCTTACGCCTCAAAACGCCTTGAGGCTTACGCCTCAAAACGCCTTGAGGCTTACGCCTCAAAACGCCTTGAGGCTTACGCCTCAAAACGCCTTGAGGCTTACGCCTCAAAACGCCTTGAGGCTTACGCCTCGCCTCACGAATGAAAAATGCCTCAATACCCGAATATGCAATTTTAAACATTGACTTGAACAAGGATCGAGTGAGGAGTCTTTCATTTGGGTTCTTTTGTGCGGTTGGACGTGTTAACGAGAGAGCGAGCAGGGGTCTTATGCTATGTAATTGAGGGAGAAGAGAGGGAGTGAGTGGGCTTCAGTCATGCATGAGAGTTGAATGAATAGAGGGAGCGAATAGTTGTTTGCTTTTGCATCGTGTGTGGAAGTTGCGTGAGAAGCATTGCGTTGTTTCGGAAGAAAATCATGAGGTGGGTCTGATTGGTCAACAATCAACAATTAGCTCAAATTGACTCAACCAACTTAATCCAAATGCCATTATGTAGAGTTATCTTGATTAATTCAACCATCTCATCTTTCCACAACTTCTTAAATGCAACAAATTATTCTCAGCCACATATCAGATTGAATTGAGGGACAGGATGATCATTTATCCTCATGCTATTAGGTTATAAAACAGATATGAGGGCTGGGGGTGGCATTCCCATTCGATTAAAACACGCGAAGAAACGACAAAGGCCTCTTGCATGCAGCTCTCTCTCTCGCATGCAAGCCTCTTGACTAGGTTGAACACCTCGCTTGCACATAGGTGTTTTCCCTCTTCTTCTCTCTTGTTCACATACACAATTGCCCTCTCCCTCTTCTCTTCCCTTGCTAACAAGAATACCTCCCTCTTCTCCTTCCTCACATGTTCTTCCTACGAAACCAAGGGAAGCAAGCTTGATTCCCCTTCTTGGAAGATGAAATTGTTTGCTTATTTTCCTTTTTGTAAAGAAAAAACAGAGGAAGTTAAGTTTTCTAATCTAAGGCAAGGGATTTGTTCATATTTATTTTCTCTTGAAAGGAAATTTTTATGGAATGATTTTTTTTCTTGAAGCGTATTCATGATATAAAAGTTTGTTATATATATATATATATATATATATATATATATATATATATATATATATATATATATATATATATATATATATATATACTTTTTTTTTCTCTTGAAAGAAAATTTTTTGAATGATTTTTTTTTTTGGTGAATACTCTTGATGAAAGTTTATGTACCTAACATCACTTATTAGTTTTTGAACTTTAAGATGAAGGGGTAGAAAATAACAAATAAAGTAAAACGTTGTTCTAGGATTAGATGGGGACATTTTAAAAATATTATCAAAAATATTTTTGAGAGTAAGATACTTGACATTAAAATTTTGTCTATACATGAGCAAGCTAATGTTATATGGAAAAAAATAACTAGTGATATTAAGAAGGTTGAAAAAGATTTGCATGGATTATCAAAACGAAAGCTCGTAATAGTAAAAATAGTTGGTGGTGGAATCAAAATGTTCAAAAAAAGATTAAAATAAGAAGATTTGTTATAAAAATTTGTTTAGATGGAAAAATTCTGATAATTTGAAACAGATATAAAGAGATCCGTAAGGAGTCTAAGAAAGCAATATGCAATTTAAAGATTTTAGTTTTTAATTATTTATATAATATATTAGATACTAAGGATGATGAAAGATATATGTATAAGTTAGCCAAATAAAGAGAGAAGAATAATAAGGATTTAATTCAAGTGAAGTGTATTAAGGATGAAGATCAAAAAGTGTTTTATTAGAAGAAAATATTAAACAAAGATGGATGAGATATTTTTATAAACACTTAAATGAAGATTATGAGAATGAGATAGATTTTAGTGACCTTAGCACCCTAAATGAAAATAAATTTTTTTATTTTTATCAGCGTATTAGTACAACTAAAGTTAGATAGGCTTTAAAGAAAATGAAGTATGGAAAAGTTGTTGGACCTGGTGATATACCAATAAAGGTGTGATAATGCTTAGGAGAAGAAGGAATTTCTTGGCTTGTTAAACTTTTTAATATTATTTTGAAGACTGAAAAGATGCAAAATGAGTAAAGAATGAGTGTGTTGATTCCTATTTTTAAGAATAAAAGTGATGCACAAGATTGTGCAAATTATAGAGGAATTAAATTAATGTATCATACTTTAAAACTATGGGAGAGAGTTATAGAGCATAGGTTGCGGCGTGATACTAACGTTTATTAAAATCAATTTGGATTCATGCCAGGTAGGTCTACTATAGAAGCTATACATTTATTTAGATGTTTGATGAAGAAGTATAGAGAGAATAAGAAGGATCTACATATGATATTTACTGATTTTGAGAAAAGCATATGATAAAGTTCCAAGAGAAGTGCTATGGAGAGTTCTAGAAAAGAAAGTGGTTAATAATGCCTATATTCAAGTCATTAAGGATATGTATATAGGAGCTATTACTTGTGTCTAGACACAAGGTGGTTTGACCAAATATTTTCCTATTTCAGTTGGATTACACATCAAGGATCAGCCTTAATCCCATATCTTTTTGCTCTCATCTTGGATGTTCTCACTAGACATTTGCAAGAGGTTATATGCTGATGTATGCTTTTGTTGATGATATTCTTCTTATTGATAAGACTAAAGAGAGAGTTGAAGGTAAAGTTGAATTATGGAGGTTAGTTTAGAGTCTAAAGGCTTTCGTTTGAGTAGATCTAAAACTGAATATATGGAATGTAATTTTAGTAATAATAGTTCTAGTGGGGGGATTGTGACTTTGGGTGATCAAGTCATTAATAAGAGTACACGTTTTAGATATCTTCGATTTATTGTTCAGAGTGATGGTGAAATAGATGGGGATATTATTAGTAGAATTCAAGTTGGATGGTTGAAGTGGAGGAATGCATTGGGCTTGATTTGGTCAAACTTGAATTCTATAAGGGATCTAAAGTATTTTTACTATAAGCTGGTGGTTAGACCTGCAATGCTTTATGGTGCAGAATGTTGGCCATTAAAAGTGAAGCATAATATTAAGTTTTGCAGAGATGAAAATGCTCAGGTGGATGAGTGTTTTTACTTTTAGAGACAATATATGAAATGAACATATACGTGAAAAGGTTGGAGTAGCTCCAGTGGAAGATAAGATTAGAGAGAGTCTCCTTAGATGATTTGGTCACATAAAATGACAGCCTTCCGATGACCCGGTTAGGAAAGTAGATGTATTAGATTTGACTTATGTTAAGAAGGGCAAAGCTAGACCTAAAAAGTCTTTGTTAGAAAATATTAGAAATGAAATGACATTTCTTTATTAGATTTAAATGAGAATTTAAAATTTAACACGGCACAATGGAGAAAAAGGATTCATGTAGTAGAGCCCACATAGTGGGATAAAGGCTTGATGTTATTGTTGGAATACTCTTGAGATGAAAGTTTGCTAATACACATCAGTATATATATTTCTTTCTCTTGAAAAATAATTTTTCTAAATGAATTTTCTTTTTGTTGAATGTTCTTGAGACTCATTTCTTGAAGTTTGGAAATGAAATTGAAATTATTATCTCATTCATTCTCTCTTTGAAAGATTAAAGCTGCAATATATTCTAAAACATTCAATCAATAGTGGTTTCTTATTGTGAAATTCATTTGGTAGAAGCAAGGGCTATTGTCATTTACTTTTCAATACCCAAAAAGAGTTGTAAGCCTCTTCTTCTTGAGGTATTTTTAATCATCATTTGTAATTGCTTGGTTTGTTGCCTCCTTCATGGTCTTGGTAAGGTAGCATGGTAGTAGTTCTTGTTCTTGCTATAGATTAAGGCTTCATTAGGGGTTGCTTTCTTGCTGCTTCTTAAAACAGCTTTTTAGTACAAAATTTTTAATTTTTATAGTAAAAAGTTGTTTTGAGAAGCAATAAGAAAGCTGTTCCAAATGAGGTCTTAATATGTAAAGTACTGAACTATATGCATACTCTATTAGAATCTAATGAGCAAAGTAGTGACAACTTGAGATTGCATCTTGATATGATAAATATGTTGTCTCAATGATGGATTCAAGGGTTTAGGGCACATATTGTAATCTATTAACTAAGGGATCTAAAGTATCTTGTACTTTATTTAAAACTCTCCCATCAAATTCATCACAATAAAACGTGGATAATTTTCTTGTTTTACTATCTTCTTTATAAACACATTTCAGTGGTTTTGGTGGAGAGGGTTTATCACTTTCTTGTTATAAAGAGCCTTTAGGAAGTTGATTGTTTTTTTTTTTTTCATTCTAAGACCTCTTGTTGGAACCTTTATCAAATTAGTTATGAGATATGGTCTTGTTGTTTGTCCTTAGCAAATTATATTATACTTAATGAATCTTGATCAAAGGGATTACGTACATGCTCATGCCCCAATATTGGCTAATTTGAAAAGACATTTAGATGCATATTTATGCCTCAATATTCTATATAAACTTGATATCAATGAATTGTGACCACTTCTTTTCTTTCTTTTCTTCATTTTTTCCCAAAATATTGCAATTAAATGGGAGTTGCTTATATTCTTTGAAGGGTTTTTCACACATTGATGTCTTGCGATATGATTTATATGATGAGTGGGAAAGATGTTTTGCCATGCTCACCAAAACTTCATTCATAAATTACAATGACAATCAAACAAAATGGTGGCAACAAGTTATGGTCAACATGAGTGTCATTCTTGATAGCTTTAGAATCATGAAGCAATGCACATAACCCTTTCATATTTTGATAAGCCGTGTATTTAATACGTTATTGTATGTGGTGTTTGCATTGGCTTTGGTGAGAAGTGTTCAATATATGACTTATCAAAACATGAAAGGGTTATGATCTAGTATCAATGATATCTTTATGGTGAAGACACCAACTTGATTTGTGTTCTCTTAGGTTGGTGATGGAATGATTATTTGAGTTGTCATGAAGTTGGAATTCCGTTTTTGACAGATTTGGGCCTAAAACTTCTAAGCTCCAAAAAGATTGAGTTTTTCTTGGAGAAAAATAATGAGAAGCTTCAGATCAAAGGTTTGATATATTTTAGAGAACTAATATTTCAAAGAGAATGAATGAGATTACAATTTCAATTTCAGTTCAAAAAAGGAGTCTCAAAAGCATTCTTCAAGAAAGAAATTCATTCAGAAATATTCTATTTAAAGAGAGAAATATATAAACCTATGCGTATTAGCAAATTTTCATCTCAAGAATATTCTCTAAGAAAGAAATTAATTTGGAAGAAGTTTCTTTCAAGAGAAAGAAATGTATATCTATATGTTTTATCAAATTTTCATCTCAAGAATACCCTTCAAGAAAGTTCATTCCATAAAAATTTTCTTTCAAGAGAAGAAATATGAATGTATCCCTTGCCTTAGATTAGTCAAACTCAAAACCTAACTTCCTCTGATTGTTTTAAGAAAAGGAAATTAAGCAAACCCTTTCATCTTACAATAAGGGTAATCAAGCAGGCTTCCTTTGTTTTCCTAGTAAGAATAAGTGAGGGAGAAGAAGTGGGCAAGGGAAAACGAAAAGGGAGAGGGCAGCTCTTCTTGTGAGCAAGAGAGGAGAAGAGGGAGAATACTTGTGTGCAAGAGAGGTGTTCGACCTAGACGAGGGGCTTGCGTGTGTGACGGTCGAGGAGAGCTGCATGCTAGAGGCCTTTGTCATTTGTTCGCTCGTTTTGATCAATTGAAAAATTCTCCACCCAGTCTTCATCTCCTTTTTCGAACCTAATAGCATTAGTATAGTTAAAAAACTATCACGACTTGACCTAGATGCTCGATTTAATGAGACGGGAATAGATAGTCGGATGGTTAATTAAATTTTCATGTACTTACTATTTCCAACATGTTGAAAGAGCCACTGAAATATCAAAAATTAAAGTAAATGAAATAAATAACTTTTTTTCAGAGCTTCGAATTTACGATATGCGTTCTCTCATCTTCTGCTCATTTTAAATTAATTGAATAATACATGTGAATATTTTTGCAAATAAAAAACGAGTCACAACTATGGGAGTATATTATGCTTATAAATTACATTAATACAAGAGTTTCAAAATAATTTATATGCTCATTTCAAAATATAAAGTAATTCTATTAAAATTCATTTTGAAAATAAGCATCAATATTGTGCGTATCTATATATATCACATGTATCATATATTTACTCTTTTTATAAATAATACTACCATCATAGGAGATATTGTCTAACATATCACTAACAAATGTGCTCATTTGTCATTTCATTTTCTATAATCTTTTTCATTTATACACGCTAGTACATTACGTTCCCAGTCAGTACCCTATGGGGATGTGCCATCATTTTACACGCACATGCAAGCATATCTATCTAAACATTTCATCTATATGACATTCATTAATTTTATGTAGTAATGTAAAACATAACATGATAATTATTATCTAATTTAATATGATCAATCATTGATGTGTGAAAGATGAATCGATTTCAATAACAATTAAATGCATTTAGAAGAAGCAATAATATTACCGTAATTTAGGAACATAACTACCCACCTTAGATTTAGATGTTTTGAAGTTTCATTCTTACTCCTTTTTTTGTTTTTGATATATTTAACACCTATATAATGACATTTATGCCATCAAAATAGCTCGCAAACTCTTACTCATTTTTTTAATCTTTTAAATATATTATTTATCATCAAATAAATTTTTTAATTAACTCTTATATACACACACATACTTTTTCTCTCTATATATGACTATAATGAAATGTAATATGCATTACTCAATTATTATTAATTTAAATATTTTCTATTTTACTGATTTCTAAAATTTTATTTTATCACTTATCTCATTAATAATTAAATTTTATTCTGCTCTTTCACTCTCTATATGTAAATTTAATTCTTATAATTCTAAATTAAAATTTGAATCATAATCTAATTACTTTTATCATCTAAAATAAATTTTCTTATCAAATATTTTCAATTCTTTAAAAATATCTGCACCTCTTAAGATACCTCATATATATATATATATATATATATATATAATCTTATTCATTTTTTAATATTGAAAATTATTGTAATCATATATTTTTATTTATATTTTATTACTATTATTTTATGTATTTACTTATTTAAAAATATCTTAATAATCAACCTTAATATCAATTTAATTTGAAGTATTTTAAAATAAATTCTAATATTAATTAAGCTTAATTCTTTTTTTACTAAACATAAGTTAAATATATAGGAATTTAAATTACTAAAATCCCTTACCTTTTCAAGCGTCAAGCCCTAGTTTTGCCTGTGCACACTCCTACTCGTGCTCCTTGCCCATGCTTGTCACTCTAAGGGGCTATTTGGTATCACCCATGATTTGATTTAAGTAGGATTTCATAAATCCTCTAAATCCGGATTTCGGAAATCCTAAGGGGCTTAAATCCTGAAAATTGTTTGGTAACTTTCATGATAAATCCTATTACATCTCATGTGACTGTTTAGCTATAGAGCAGATTTAATGAGTAGTCTCTTCCTCTCGAGAGCCAATGGATTTTGTAAATCCGGCAAAAAATAGGATTTCGTAAATCCGGGATTTAACACAAGGCATAATTTTCCATCTACGGTAGCTTTCATTTGTTAGGAGATTTGGTTTTGTATTTTAGGCTGTTTGGCTAAATTTCAATCAAATCCCGCCTAAATCCTACTACCAAACAACCCCTAACAGTTTAACTTGGGCTCTCTTTGCTATCGCACACGACCTCACCCTTTCTCTTGCTCATCTCTCTCAATTTGTAGCAAAGAAAACTTCCTCTGCCTTCTTCGTCTCCCATATGACTCCAACTGACATATCACTTCATCTTCCAAGTGATGAAACGACTTCGACTTCCTTTTCTCCTTCGACTTACTCGTCTCTTTCGACTTCCTCACATGACTCCAAGCGATGGAATGGCTTTGATTTGTTTCGTCTTCCTCCCTTCGTCTTCTATGGCCCAAATGATGGAAGATTCGCAGTTGGTTTGTCTTCTAGACTCCTTGGTTCCCTTTGACTTCTTCGTCCGTTTCGTTCATTGATTTGGTGAGTTCTTTTGCTTCATCCCTACGCGACTTCAAGTAAGGAACCATCCTAGTCGGTTTGGGATCTCACAATGACCATCTTGCCCCTCAATTCAATTTGATCTGGCGGGTGAGATTAATTTGTTATATTTAAGATGTGGTGGAAAACTCAGATGACTAAAATCACTAAACTATTATGTTGTATTTAAGAAATGGTAGAAAGTTGAGATGACTAAACTAATCAAGATAACTCTATTTGATGGCATTTGGATTAAGTTGGTTGAGTCAATTTGAGTTAATTGAAGTTGATTCTATTTAAATTAAGTAAAGATGAGTTAATTTGTGCCGATCGAAGCCGCTGAACCTAACTTGGACTCAAGCCGAGACGAATTAGCTTAATGCAGTTCGATTAAATTTATTTAATTGGGATCACATTGACTTTGGTTAATTTGAAATTGTCTCGATTTGATCTAAAGAAGAAGCGATGATGATTATGAGCATTTTTTTGGAAAATGAGTTCAACAACAAATCATATATATTACATATCTTTAATGATTTGAATATAAGTATTTTTAACTCCTTTCTTTTCTAGAACTCTCCAGAGCATTTCTCTTGAAAAATTTTCATATGTTTTCTCTAAATCAATAGCTATCATATGTCGATCCTCCTTACTCTCTCTATACTTCACCAAACATCTCAAAAAATGTATAGCTTCCATGTTAGGCCTTCCTGGCATGAATCCAAATTGATTTTTAGAAACATTAATATCGTCATAATATATGCTTAATTACTCTCGCCCATAGTTTTAATGTATGACACGTTAACTTTATTCCTCTATCTTTCGCACAATCTAGTGCATCATTTTTATTTAAAAAATAGGAACCAACACACTCCTCTCCACTCATCTGACATTTTTTAAGTCTTCAAACTAATATTAGAAAGTTTTGTAAGTCTTAACAATTTCTCTTATGTGAGAGCTCTTCACTTCGACCATCACTCCCTGTAAAATTGATTTTTTTAAGCTCATAAAGTATTACGTGCCAATAGCCTACTCAACCATATAAACTATTAAAGTCATCTTATCTTGAAATTTGCTCAACCTTGGTAGAAAACACCAAAGGCTTATGAAAAACACAAATGAAAAAGCTTGATCCAATGTTTAAATTGCGTATTCGGGTATTGAGGCATTTTTCATTCGTGAGGCGAGGCGTAAGCCTCAAGGCATTTTGAGGCGTAAGCCTCCAAATCAAAAGATTACATCAACATAAAATGATAAATTTTTTATATACTAATGAATGAATAATATAAAACATAAAAAAGCATAAGATATGAAGTGAAATCAAAATATCCCAATAATAAGACAACATGAAATATAGTTCAACTCAAAATTCTATCTTTCCCAAATCCCAGTATTCTTTTCATTAACATATAATTCAAATTTTCAAAAATAAATAGCAATGACATATGACATAAGAACTCATAAGTCATCAGCACTATCATCACTAAGGGGTTCTTCATTTGAATCATCATTATGATGAACTGCTCTCTCCCTTTCCTCCTCTCCTATAGAGTCCAATGTCGGCCATTTACTTCAAGATTTATGTTAGTTTTAATATATATAGCTTGAGGCGTAAGCTTCATGCCAGTGAGGCGAGGCAGGCCTCAAGGCGGGCCTCAACCAAGTTGAGGCGCAAGCCTCATAAAAAAAATTCGAGGCATAAGCATCGAGGCGTTTTTTACTGGAATTGAGCAAAGGCGGGCCTCAAGGAGAGCCTCATATTACGCAATTTTAAACCATAGCTTGATCTTAATAGAAGAACCATTAGCTCAAATACCACTTATTAGAGAAAATGGACCAAGTGATGGCCAAAAGTTTTTCTGTTATACAAGTGGCCAAACATGACTTCAATTCAAACCCTTAAAGCTTTTGGGTGGGGCAACCATTCAATGTTTTTATAACATATTTTTCTCCTATGCAATGCATCTAAATCCAATTCTTTTACATGCATCAGTAGACCCTGCATTGGGGGGATCTCCATTTATTGTAAGTTTCTTAGATTTGAATTTTGGGAGCAACAACAATGAGCTAACTGTCCGGAAGAAGATTCAGAAATTCTATTTAGGGTTGGTGATATTAAATTCCTTAGTGTTGTCTAGTTCTCTTTTTATGACAACGCTATTGGAGTAATTCATTAACGTTTAACTGTAGTTTAGCATATTGGGTTGGTGCACAGCACTGTCATCTACTTTCTTTGGTGGACAGTATTAGATTTTAATCTGTTTTCTGTTTCCCGTTGTCATCTCTGTTGAATGCCACCTCAGTTTTTTAACATTCTCAGTGGACTGTCAGCTCTTAATTTTTAATTAGTTTTAAGTCCTTGTGTTCTCATAGGTTGCAGATAGAGGGACAGGGGAATTTCTCTCATTTCTGGATAATTTATTTGTCATAGTAATAAATTATTCTATGCTTTGAAGGTCTACTTCTTTGCGGAGACTGATGATTCAAAGCCCTTCATCTTGTTACTTCAAGATGTGGCAAGAAAATACAAATCCAAGGTGATAATATTTTGTTTGTTTGATTATGGAATGCTTCAATGTATGCTTTAGTTGAAAAGATTAATTGTCTAATTTGATGTTCTTTTTATTCAGATAATGTTTATATATGTTGATTCTTTGGAAGAAAGCCTTGCAAAACCTTTATTAACATTATTTGGGCTGGATGGAAAAAGGCCTCTTGTGAGTTTCTAATGGACTATGTTTTATACATACTTTGGTCATATTTGTTCGTACAAATTAGGTTGATTTTAATGTGCATCTTGATGTCTGCGTTTTCTTGTCATGGCTAAGATAGTTTTGCTTAACTGTCTAGCTTACTGAAATATTTTATTGCTTTAGTTAGCAAGTACATAACACAATAACAATAAGGCAATAGAAGTGACATATTTCAGAAGGGCTAGGAAGGCTGAGTAGGCACTGGCTCAAAAAGCCTTAACTGAACAATATGTAACGAAAATTCAGCTCTTAGCAATAGTAAATCAAGACAAAGTCTCACAAACTAGGCCTCAAAGCATGTATTGACACTTAAGGAAGCAGCCTTCTCGAATTCAAATCTAAGTTGGAGATCGGGCTCTTAACATATCTACCATATGGTGTGTCCTTGTCCTCTTATTTTTCAATAGAAAAGACAATTCTGACTGCGCTTTGAAACAGATTAGTGACAAATGGGAAATACACTTTTGACTTGGACTTGATCTAGGCTGTGCTCTGACTTCTCTTCTACTAGTTTTTTTCCTCATTTGGCTATTTGTATGGTAGAACAATAAAGTGACTGGTTATTTGCATGTCAATATTCAAGAGATGCTTATTTCAAATGTCTTTAATATTACCTAAGTTTGTTTGGTTATAATATTTTTATCATTATAATCTTTTTATATTTTATGTCAAGGCATGCTCGAAGATATACAAATCTATCTACTTGCATGTGAAAGGTGTGCGTGCATGATTTATATATTTTATATAATACACATTTTACTAACTGACATGTTAACTTTCTAAGGTTTCTTGGACATTTGTTCGCTATGTTATTGTTAATGTTCTGTGATTGCTTCATAGGTCTATCCAATTATAAGGACCAATCTATGTGGTTGGTGGGAGTGTTAACCTCTGTGTAAACCACACAAAAGAGGAATGAAATCATGAATCCTGCATACCTCATATACAACGACTCATTTCAGTTATCCGAGAATCCTGCCCGAAATCCCGCTGAATTGGCGCCGCGAACGATCACTTCTCCGCACTTCCTGCGTGAAATCGGCTCTCGATCGCTGCCCCAGTCGCGTCGTTAAATACTGTCGTTAAATACTGACCCAAACGAAGCCTTTGGCTGCTCTTCTCCCCCATTCGCAAATCTCTCTCGCTGCCCACGACTCTCTCCCGTCACTACACCCCACGCTCGCCTCCTCCACGCGAAAGACCCCTCCCATCTTCCTCTCCCGCTCCAACCCGACCTCTTCCTCTCTGACCGAACCCCCTCTGCCCGACTGCTCCTCTCCAAACCAGAGAGCCGACCTCCTTGCTTCTCCGACGCCTCCACCGAGAGAGAGAGAGAGAGAGAGAGAGAGAGAGAGAGAGAGAGAGAGAGAGAGAGAGAGAGAGAGAGAGAGAGAGAGAGAGAGAGAGAGTGTGCCGAGCTCTTACCTGTGCCGACGCCTCCAGGCCAAACTCCACATCTCTCCGATCTCCCTCCCGACACCCAGCCGAAGCCGCCTCTCGACGTCCCGATCCCGACTCCGCTCTGATCTCCATCCCGAATCTCCCTTCGTGTTCGATCCTTCCAGCCCGATCGGAAGTTATAACATTTTGATCGGGAGCAATACAGGAGCGGCTTGTTGTGAAGGTAACTTTCTCCCTTCACGCCAGCTTCCACGGCCAAATCCCACTAATCCGCTGAGCAGAGGGATTAAATAAATTTATTTATTTTATAATAATATAAAATAATTTTAATTATAATTATATTATTTAAATATAATTAATTATAATTATGTTTTTTTAATTAATCATAATTTGTTAACTAATTATTAATAATTAATTATACTTTATTAAAATTAATTAATATTAAGTTATAATTAATTTTAGATTAATTATAACTTATTGTCTTAATTAATTTTAATAAATGTTAATTAATTATTTTAATTAATTACAAATGATTAATTAAAAATTAATTATTTAATTAATTATATTTAAATGATACTGATTATAATTAAAAGAAGTGTTTCTTCCCTCGATCCTCGATCCAACCTCAAAGATTCCCCCCACTCTCCTTTCTCGATGTCCGTGTCGGACCGGCAAACCACCTAAGCACGCCTTTAGTGGCCGTGGTAGGAGGGAACCCGGTGCGACACCTACGACGAGGTAGGCGAGTGACCCCTCGATCCACGTGTCAACCACGACAACCCCGCGGAGGTACGTACTCTTCTAAACTCAAAACCTTACTTTAATATTCGTGGCAAATTGGAGAACTGTCCTAAGCACGCCTTTATTGGCCGTGGTAGGATGGAACCCCGATGCGGCACGTGTGGCGAAGCAGGGTTACTTATAAGTACCCCCGGGCGGGGGGAAAGCAAAAAAATTATCTCTTTTCAAAAAAATACTTTTTAAAACCCCAAGCACGCCTTTAGTGCGCGTGGTGGGAGAAAAACAAAAATACAACCGCCGCGGTGTCTCACCAACACCAACCGTGCACGTCTTTAGTGACGTGGCGGGTAGGCGGCCTCTTGGTTTTTTCCCCTAAACGGGGGAGACGCCGGGAGGCTGCCGAAATTTTGTCTGAAATTCAGACAAGGACTTGGAGCAGAATGGGACTTGTAGACTTTGATTCAATATACTTAAATGAACTTGAACCATAACTTGAATAAAGAGGAAGGATTTGAACTTGAACCAAGTTGACAACACTTGGACTTGAAATCAATTGATAAAAACAAAGAATTTGAATGTGAACTTGATTTTGCAAGCATTTGGGACTTGAACTTGCAAGGACAACAGGGGACTTTTTGAACTTGAACTTGTGTATCCGGCATATTGAACTCATGACAAAAGTTGAACCTAAATGGACTTGGTACAAGAAGTCTCAACTTAGACTTGAACTTGCACTCTAGACCTGAGCTAGACATTTGTGGTTTGAACTTGCACTTGGAACAAATGATAATGAGCTTAAGGTGAATAAATTTGAACTCAAAAAAAAAAAAAAATGAATAATGAGGCAAGGCTTTCAAATGAATATCAGTAAATTGAACAACATAAGACTCATGAGAGTTAAGTCTTAAGTGTATACAAATGAAGAATAGATGCACATAATGCAACATATGATGTCCCTCCCAATGGTGATGATCAATTAACATATGAAGACTATGGTTTTTCCACAAATGTTGAAGGTCTTCAAGAATGCAAACACCAACATACGACGTGTTGTTTATCAATATGCATGACAGATTGAGAGGCACATGCAAGCAAAGATCAAATGAAAATGTAGTTAGGTAGGAAATGATCATCCTAGTGGGTTCACAAAGGATTGGTGATATCCAAGTATCGATTGACAATCATGATACTACATCAAGATCAAATAGAGAAAGCATGTCAACGAGAAGTGAATATAGTGTCACATTCAAGTGTATGCCAATGGATTTCATGTAAATAAATGGGGATAGCTATAATTATAAACCTTAACATAATACTCTTTGGATGGGAGCATTCAGCTTATGATAATCACCTAGAATGGAGAGGATTAATGAACACAATCCATCCAATATCCAATGCTGATATACATTCGAATATGCCAAATTTATCTTCGAACAATTATAGAAGAGATATTCCATGAATGTTGGATCCCTTATAAGCAATGAGATTTGATGTACAAGCGGATGCGATAATTCTTCATTAGCAACTAACAAAATCAAATTGGCATGCATGCAATGATCGAAATGGAGAATATGACAACTTACATACGATCCCTTGCAGTAGATTCACTATATGCACCACAGGTCACTTGTGGAAAAATACAAAAAGAACTACAACAAGCAAAAGCTCCCGTAAGTCATCGTAGGAGATCTGCCTTATGTCTATATGCCATTCACGAGCCGAATGCCAAAGACTACAACAAATGCAAGCTCATACGAGTCATTCTGGGAAATTCGTTGTACACATAGTACATTATCTATAAGAAAATGTCAAAGAACTACAATGAATACAAGCATCAACAAACACTAAGGCAGGAGATTAGTTAGTGCACTATGATCCGCCTACAAAAATTAACAAATAGTGCACGACAGTCTACCTGTACGAAGTAGCGAACAATTCTATCTAAAAGCTGCTATGCCACGCCACCGGATCTGCAACATTCGCACAAGCAGACAGAAGGCGTCTACAATTATTTCAAAGTACCCCTTGCACGTGCACTATAAATTGTTTACACATAGGTACACTAAAGGGGGAAATATATTCTCAACCCGCATGGGCCCCGGCGAGCGTGTTCTTGGTACACACGTGACGTCTAGGGATGCTGCGCGGGTTGACAAGTGAATTCAAATTCGAACCCGATCTTTCTATACGGATCAATAGGAGTCGACAGGGTTTGAACCATTAAGCAAATATATGGTCGTGACGACCAGAATATTTGTTTTAATACATTCATATTAGGCCTTCAAAGCCTAAAATCAAATGAATTCACTAATAAAGGCTCAAAGCCTATAAAACCTGATCCTCTGTTGACAGCCCGACAGAGTTGACAAGGTTCAATTCATAAAGATAAATGACCCCACAACACCCCGATGATGGCCGTGTTGAATGCAGATCTCAACCGGAGGGGTTCTCAAATACTTTCAATCGTCTCCCAAATATCCATATTCCAAAGCTCCACCCAAATACCTACGAAAATCCAAGACTCCCCAAAAATTCAAAAATTCCAAAATATTTAAAATATGAAATCCAACTATCCACACTTAAAGCAAATTCCATCCGCCCTCCGCAACAGTTTGCCGAGGCGGACAAATTGAAATTAACTCTAGCTCACAAAGAGCCAAATGCCTAGTCGAAAATATCACTAGGATCCATTCTCAAATAATCTCTTGCCAGTAAGGACGTGGTACGTGTCCTCTAACCGGCAGTTTCGCCGCCAATTGGCACTGCAGGTAAACGGTTATGACCCGGGGCCCTCTGAACCGAGTGGTTTTGTCGCCAAATGGCACCACAGATAGCGGTTATGGCCAGAGCTAATACGTTCCTTAATGGCGTTAAATCCTTGAGATATGAATCAATAGGATATGATCGATAGGGCACAAAGCCCTCTGTTAGCTAAGGTGGATTCAAATTTGTCCCCTTAGACAAACATTCAACCCCGGTCTACAAGGTCCCCTTGGACGAAGCAACCCATGGCTGCCGACAAGGATCCTTCTGTCAGGTTGGGTCGACTACCTCCTCTGACTAAGTAGACCAGGGACCACGATGGCCCGGGACGACGGAACCATGGGATCTTGATCGGGTCTATCATCCATTCCCCCACCATCCGCTTTAAGTACGAGATGGTGAAAATTTCTATTTTAAATATCATAAATCTTCAAATTTTCAAATATCAAATTTCTCAAATTCCCAAACTTCCAAACATTTTTCCAAATCCAATTATTGCTGCTACTATATGCCAGATAACACGTATCTCTATACATATCTGATCGACGACTAGCCTTAATCGAAAGTTCTCTCTCGTGATCGGGAGGGGTAATTAACTATAGGGGCTTGCGCCTATAGGAAACCAGAACTCAGATCATAAAGTCCTCACAAAATCAGGGCGAAATCTCTGGGTAGTGTCTTATCTACAAACCCATCTACCTTCCAAAATTTACCCCGGAACTTAGTTCGTTAAAACTCCCTCGCCGAATAAGAAGACCGAGCGGAGGCCGGGGCCGAATTTTCGGAGCCCACAGATTTCTGGCGACTCCACTGGGGATTGGTTTCTCTTTCCATCTTTGGCTAGTTGTCTAAATGCTATAGTAGCAATAAAAAAGTAATGATGCTATGCTCTATATAGTGAACATCAGGATGTGACATTTGGTTCTTATGTCCAAAGATCCATTACTGAAAGTTCCTGAAAATGAATCTTTTAAATAAGTTCAATGGAAATTCGTTTAGCAGGGTTTTTAATTCCATGCTAACTTTCCTGCTTCTACTGTTGGTTCTGCATTATTTCTTTGTTATGAAAGCGTGGGGTGATGTATCAATTCTGATCACTAACTCCTGTCTTTCATTTTTGTGAAGAATGGAAATGCAGGACACCCCAATGACCGTCCAACTGGGATGATGAGCTAGGATCCAGCTGACAAACGCTGTGATTGAAACTGGAAATACTGGAGCCACCATCCACTTTGGTGGGCTCGAATTCTCAGCAGCTTCTGCAAGGGCTGCAGCCGTTCCTGTGTACGGCGTAAACTTTGAAGAACCTTCTGGAAGGTCCCACTCTGAAATGACTACTGTCAGAGGTGCTGCCCAAGGAAGAACCTCTGTATTTGAAAGACTATCCCAGTCTGAGGCCCTTACTGCAAAGAGGGTTGTCACTGGAAGAAAGATCTCTGTGGTGACTGCAAACACCACCGCCCTGCCCAGAGAGACTGTTGCACCTGGGAGGTATGATAATGAAGCTTCTTCATCTGGAGGAAGGCTTACTAGAAAGCAAAGGAGGAAGAGAAATGCAGAGCTGCGAGCTCAGCAGTTACCTGTACCAGTCCATCCCTCCAATCTGCCAGCACAAGAATCAGAAGTCAATATTCCCACTCAGAACAGGTTTTCTAACCTAAAGTGGATTAAAAGAAATAGCTCTTCTGGTGAGCTCAAGAAATCTTTTTGGGAGCGTCAGCCTGAAGTTCCAGCCCCTCAGAAGATAAGAGAGCCCGAACGTCTATCTGCCAGGGTACACCGAGTTTTGAAGACAGTTAAGAAAAAGGGCTTAATGAAAAAGAAGTTCCAGAGGCCATTGATTGTTGAGGCCCGAAGAACTCCTCCAAGAGATAGACTATCATCTGCTGTGATAGTTGAAAGAAGGGATTACCGACAACAAGCTCCACGTGGTGAGCATCGGGGCGCGACACCTGAACCCTATATTCGGGGATCCGCCGCCGAAAGGTCCCGGTGGAAGGGCAAGCAAGTTTGGAGGCCGAAGCCTCGAAGAGAAAATGTCCTGAAAGAAAGGATTAGATCAGGCGTGACATCTGGAGCTATTTCTCGGAAATCCGCCCCTACTAACAGAACTCGTCAGAAATGGGTCCGAAAGAAGGCCCATAATGACGACAATTATATTGACAGTCGACATCCTGGAGAGTCTTCCAGGAGATCCCGTCATTCTCCTTCTTCAGCCAAAGAGGAAGTTCATTTCGATCGTAGTCCGCAGATCGAAGAAGTAATCATTCCAAGTCAAGAGCCTGAAATTCAGTGGCGACGCCGCTCAGAAATTCAGGTACAAGAAGATGAAAAAGAATATGTCGATGATGATACTATGGAAATCGAGGTGGTTCGTATGGTCAGCCACATTGATGTTGAAGATGATGATGGTGATGAAGAAGACCAACATTCACAGCCACGCGTACGTGTTTATCGACGTCGCCACAGGGCTAGATCTATTGTCAGCCGAAGTGCTCGCTCCTCAGAAGAAGGAGATGAGGAAGAAGAAGAGGTCGGAGAAAACCCCTTCGCTGGCGAAGACATCACACTCGCTGAAATGAGAAATCAAATGAGGGCCAAAGACAGGGAAATCTCTCAGTTAAATGAGAAGATGACTGAGATGATGGCTCAAATGGGGGCGATGATGCAAAGAAATACTGCTATTGGTGTCATGCCTAATCCTCCTGCTGACCCTCCAAACTTTCAAATGCCTCAAGTCTCAGGAATACGGAGCACTCCTGAAGATGGTCACGAGGCTCATAATGTCATCCGTCAGTCCACCCCACAAAATATTGCAAGTACTTCTGAACCTGTAACCGCTGCACAGTTGGAAGGAATAATCACAGAAAAGATCAGGGCTATTATAGCTGTTGATCAAGCAGAAAAATTGGTGGGTAAGGGTCGTCCGTATCCTGTTGAATACGACCAAGTACCGTACACAAAAGGGTATTCTGTACCAAAGTTCAACACTTTCAACGGTAATAACAACCCCAGGCAGCACCTGGCGCAGTTTAAAGCAACTTGTGGGAATACAGGAGGAAATGACGCCCTACTCTTCC
This sequence comes from Dendrobium huoshanense, assembly GCA_016618105.1. Classification (NCBI taxonomy): domain Eukaryota; kingdom Viridiplantae; phylum Streptophyta; class Magnoliopsida; order Asparagales; family Orchidaceae; genus Dendrobium; species Dendrobium huoshanense. The sequence goes on from CM028351.1 coordinate 10,904,687, forward strand.
GACAATTCGTCAGCAGTTTGACAGCAACTGCTTTCGAATGGTATGCTGAACTGCCGAATGATTCTGTGAAGACCTTTGTAGAATTAGAAAATATGTTCGTAAAGAGATTCGCTAGTGCAACTGAAAAGATTACGATCGCTGACCTCGCTCTGGATAAGAGAAAAAGAGAAGAATCAGTGACTAAATATATCACTCGCTGGCGAAATTTGAGCATGAAATGTGAGCAGCAGTTAGAAGAAGAGCATGCCGTACAGTTGTTAATGGGCAACATTGATGACAAAATGCAACCCTTCCTATGCATGGCTACAATCAACACATTTCAAGACTTGCTCTATAGAGTGGCCAAATTTGAGAAATTGAATTTGTCCAGATCAGAATATCACGCTGATAAGCCCAAGAAGGCTAAGGCCCCGGGTGCTTGAAGGGGTGAGGCCGACTCTACATTCTTCTCTAGAGCTGATAGAGAAAAACAAATGATTTATAATGTAGACAAAGGCAAACAGCCGATGCCATATCAAGAAAAGCCCAAACAGGTCTACAACCCCAACCTCCAGCCAAAGTTGATACTAGGGGGAAATGATAAGCCACAGACTTATCAAGCTGGAGGCCAGAGACAAGCAATAGGAACTGGTGATAGAACGTTCCAATCCCTCAAAGATAAAATGAATAAAGAATATTCATTCAAAAGGGAGAGTGTCGCCAAATTATTTCGACAAGTGTTGAAATCGGGTCTAGAACTGCCTGAATGCAAGAGACCCGAAGAGTCGAAGCACACTGGTGACCCAAATTAATGCCCATATCATCGGGTGCTGTGCCATCCTATTGAAGATTGCTATATCTTCAAGGATTGGCTTGAAAGAAAATATCAGAAGGGAGAGATCACATTGTCCGACAATGTATTGTCTCACCCTAAAAAAGAATCAGCTCGGGTAGTTACGTCCTCTTCTGTACCCCTGGTTGAAGAAAGAAGAAATGAAAAGAAGCTAATTCAAGAGGAACAGTGGGAGACTGCGATCTCCAAGAAGACTGTGAAAATGTTGAAGCAGCTTGAAGGAGTTCCAGGTGTAAAGTGGAAGTCTCTTGTTGAGCCCATGATAAATTTGAAGGAACTGCCGATGGTGCGAGTTCCTATTTCTAAACAACTCTCCAATCAAGCTAGCACTTCAAAGTCTGGTGGGGTGAAATCATCCAAGAAGAAGACCAAGCTGAAGAAGCCTAAAGAGAAAAAGACTGTAACTCAGAGGGTTATTGACAGTTTGGATGAGTACTACCAGACTGTGAGGCGACCTATCAAGCTCGCTGACTTCATGTCGGAGCTTAAGATAGACGAAGCCGGAGAAGATGATGAGAATTCTCTTCCAATAGAAATATGTCGGGTCATCTCGGTGACACCGAGTACTTTGACAGAAGAGGAATACACAGAAGTACCATCTGAATCCTGTATGATGGTTTTGTCAATGGATTACAGTTCGGAGGAAGATTTATATTTTCCAGAGGGAGACGAATCAGACCCTAGCATAGCGTCTCGGATGGGACATGTAAACTTGGGCGGTGATTCTGAATCAACAAACGAGTCCCTAGACGCGACAATGGCTGATTCTGAAGAAAATGCCCCATTAAATGACTCTGAACCGGAGGAGATTGCTCAAGTGCAGTTAAGAAGCGGCAAGGTGCTACCGCCTCCACCGAAGAAAGGGATCTCCAACAAGGACAAGGAGAAAGAGATAATTATCAACGATGACATTATCCCTGAAGATCCTAAGAAAAAGAAGACTTCAGCCAATGGGATAGATTATAATATCTTATCCCATCTAAGAAAAATTCCAGCACAACTCAGCATATACGATGCTTTGGTGATGTCTAAAGACCTCCGGGAGACTCTGATTCAGGCTCTCAAAGATCCCGAAAGATATGAGACGTATTTTGCTGAACGTAATTTGACAGAGGTTCTACAAGCTCGTAATGAGCCATTTATTACTTTCTCTGAAGAAGACATGATGCTCGGAACTGCAGACCATAATCGTCCTCTGTATGTTACTGCGGAGAGCGATAAGCTGATTATCAGTCGAATCCTAATCTATCCTGGATCATTCGTGAATCTGATAAGCTTAAAAGCACTGAGATCCCTCTGCCTTGATGTGGAACACCTAGGGCCAGATAAGCTGATGGTGCATGGTTTCAACGAGAAAGGACAGTAAACTCTTGGATCATTTATGCTCCCTCTTGTATTTGGAGAGCTCCATACAGAAGCTAAATTCCATGTGATTGATGCGGATACTTCATTCAAAGCGCTACTAGGTCGTCCCTGGTTGCATGAATATGATATTGTCCCGTCAACACTACACCAGTGTATGAAATATCTCAAAGATGGAGAGGAATTCAGGATCTCTGGTGACATTCAGCCATTCACAGTTCATGAAGCCACATTTTATGAAGATGCACGGTACTTCATGCCAAAGAAGCAAAAGTCTTCGAGCTCCCTCGAAGCTAAAGCATCAAACTCAAAGGCTGCAAAGCGACCTGAACGAGAAGGTGAGAAGAAGCAGGTGGGGAGAAAGAAGGCAGTGCCGACTCTTCCCAAAGTGCTGACCATTCCAAAGGAAAAGAAGCATGTACCTCATCTTGGAAGTGACACAGATGAAGATGATGTTACTCCTGCTAAATCTCGAAAAGTATGCCAGTCCACAGATGAATGGAGCAGGCAGGTCGAATTTTCAAATGATGATTATGACTACGACTCTATTTATATGAACACGGTGCAGAATGTGTTCTCTAGAAGAATTGACAGCTTATCAATTTCAGACAGTGTGCTCGTAGTCACGCGTGTTCCCTTACAACACTTCAAAGAAATCATTTCGCGTGAGGTGCATAAAGTTGAAGAACTCGCCACCCTCTATCTGCCTCCCCGTAAAAATGGGACTGTGCCAAAGAATGTGTTATATTCCACGGGAGTTCGCGAAGAGGAGAATCATGATTGGGATTGCATGATCCTCGATTCTGAGGAATTATTTCCTACGAGGCTACCTAGGTTCAATACTAAAAATATTCAGAGAATGCTACGAAAGCAAGTCAATATCCCTACTACCAAAAGACAACTTCGTATAAGCTTGGGCCTCTGGTATGGGAGAAGTCCACGTCCGTTACGGCAGAGGGACACAGATGCATATAAAGGTATTGGATTCATCAAAAGAAAATTCCTCCGGAAAGAGATTTATTGTGCCATCACATGCGTGGAAATTGAATCCGAAGATGGTGATGCTGAAGAGACATACGAGGCTGATGATTATGATGAACAGCCCGTAGAAGCCGAGCCTGCATCAGAAGAGCTTGAAGATGGTGGACAGGCAGCCACTATGGATGAACTAAGAGAAGTCAACTTGGGAACTGAGAAGGATCCTCGCCCAACCTTCATTAGTTCTCTGCTACCCGAAGAACAAATAGAAGAAATAAAAGAGCTTCTCTGTGAATTCAGGGACTGCTTTGCCTGGACATATGCTGAGATGTCCGGCTTATCCCCTGACGTAGCAGTTCACAGATTAGCAATCAAACCGGATGTAGCACCCGTCAAGCAAGCTCCAAGGAGAATGAGATTGGAGATTGAAAAACAAGTGATTGCTGAAACAAAGAAATTAATAGAGGCATGCTTCATCCGAGAAGAAAAGTATGCCGATTGGATTGCCAATATCGTCCCAGTGAAGAAGAAGAACGGACAAATTCGTGTCTGTATTGACTTTCGGGACCTTAACAAAGCATGCCCAAAAGACGATTTTCCACTCCCTGTATCCGAACTCCTAGTTGACAATACTTCTAACTACGACATGTTCTCCTTCATGGATGGATCGTCAGGATACAATCAAATCAAGATGGCGCCCGAGGATGAAAAGCATACATCGTTCAGAACGCCCATCGGGATTTTCTGCTACACAGTCATGCCCTTTGGCCTGAAGAACGCTGGTGCCACCTACCAACGGGCGATGACTCACATATTTGATGATTTGATACATCAGAAGGTCGAATGCTATGTAGATGACCTTGTTGTTAAAATCCTTGGCCGAAATGATCACTTAAAAGATCTCAGAATCGTATTTGAGAGAATCAGAAAGTTTGATCTGAAAATGAATCCTCTCAAATGTGCTTTTGGAGTCTCCTCCGGCAAATTCTTGGGGTACGTTGTTCGTCATCGAGGTATAGAGATCGACCCCAACAAAATTAAGGCAATAACGGAGATGCCACCGCCAAGGAACCTTCGACAGCTTCGCTCACTACAAGGACAACTGGCTTTCATTCGAAGATTCATATCAAATCTATCGGGTAGGTGCCAGCCATTTTCAAAACTAATGAAGAAAGATGTTCGTTTCAAATAGGACGCAGAATGTCAGGAGGCGTTTGATAGCATCAAGAAATACTTGTTAAATCCTCCCATTCTCGCAGCGCCGATTCCGGGGAAGCCTCTCATATTGTACACAGCTGCACTAGAAGAGTCCCTCGGAGCACTATTGGCACAGAATAATGAAGAAGGCAAAGAAAATGCGCTCTACTACATCAGTCGAAGGTTGATTGGAGCAGAAAGCCGTTATTCCCCAATTGAAAAGCATTGTTTGGCGTTGATTTTTGCAGTTCAGAAACTCCGCCACTATATGCTATCCCATAAAATCACACTGATATCAAAGATCGATCCGCTGAAGTTCTTGATGACAAGACCAGCGTTGACAGGTCGTCTAGCCAGGTGGGTAGTATTGTTATTGCAGTTTGAAATCATATACATGCCACAGAAGGCGGTGAAAGGACAAGCCTTGGCAGATTTTCTTGCTGCACACCCAATCCCGGCTGATTCTCCACTAAATGATGATTTGCCCGATGAGCAAATGATGCAGGTTGAGGAGAATGAAAGGCTACCATTCTGGGAAATGTACTTCGACGGAGCATCGTCGATTAGACCAGTCCGACCTCCAAATATTGCAAGAGCCCGAGCCGGCATTGATCTCATTTTCGTAGCACCCGAGGGAGGCATAATGAGGTTTTCATTCAGTTTGACTGAACCTCGGACCAACAACGAAGCCGAGTACGAAGCTCTATTAGCAGGGCTGAAAATTGCGATCGATGTCAGAATTCAACATCTCCAAATCTTCGGTGATTCTCAGCTCGTGATAAATCAGGTCCTCGGTATCTACAAAGTTGGCAAAGTCGAATTGGCTCATTACCACCGGCGAGCCCTTGAACTTTTGAAGCAAGTGCCAAATGTCAAAATGGCTCGAGTTCCTCGAGGACAGAATGCTAAAGCAGATTGTCTGGCCAAATTAGCCAAAGAAATGACGAACATTAATGAGGAGAGACCTATATTCATTGGAGTCTACACTCGTAGGGTCTTGGAGCCCGCTCTATTACAATTCCCGAGGGCAGAAGGAGTTTTAGATTCAAGTCAGCAGGATGAAATATCAGTTGACCCTCAACCCCTCCATCAGATCGTTATGGAGAATTATCCAGAAGAATATCACGTGGCCAAGAGACATGAAGCTAGTCAAGCTTCAGAATCGTGGTGGCATTGTTTAGATATTGAAGTCGAAAATGATTGGAGACAGCCATTCATTGACTACTTCAAGAAAAACAAACTCCCGACAGAAAAGTCTATGGCTGCACAAATTCGAAAAAGGGCATTGCGATATGCATTTGTCAATGACATGTTGTACAGATGAGCCTTTGATCAAATGTGGCTAAGGTGCCTAGGGACCAGGGAAGCTAATAAATGTGGTAGCAGAAGTCCACGAAGGGCTTTGTGGAGCACATCAGTCAGGTTCTAAAATGGCTGCTAAAATTAAGAGGATGGGATATTATTGGCCAACTATGGTCAAGGATTGTATCGATCACGCTAAGAGGTGCCACGAATGTCAAATCCATGGTGATGTTATACATCAGCCTCCAAATCCTCTGCATCCAACGATAGCGTCTTGGCCATTTGAATGTTGGGGCACTGACATAATTGGGCCAATAGATCCGCCGTCATCAGCGGGACACCGCTTTATTCTAGCTGCAACAGACTACTTTTCCAAGTGGGCAGTTGCGGCTCCATTTAGAGAGGTCACATCAGAGCATGTGATCAATTTCTTTACCCACAATGTAGTCTACAGATTTGGTGTGCCACGCGCAAAAATTTACAAGTTCGTTGATCGACACAAAATCGATTGGCGATATTCATCCATATACAATCCAAGAGCAAATGGCTTGGCGGAAGCCTTCAACAAGACGCTGGTGAAATTGTTAAAGAAGATTCTCACCAAGAATAAAAGAGAGTGGCATACAAAGATGGCAGAAGCTCTATGGGCCTATCGTACAACCTACAAAACACCAACGAAAGCTACTCCTTATTCATTGGTGTTCGGTGTTGAAGCCGTATTACCATTAGAGATCGAACTACCGTCACTCCGGGTAGCAATCCAGAATGATCTCACTCAAGAGCAAATGCCCGCCTCAGAATGGAGGAGCTTGACGCACTTGATGAACTAAGGTTACAAGCTCAACAAAATCTAGAAATCTACCGAGGAAGAATGGCAAAGTCCTTTGATCGAATGGTGCGTCCTCGATCATTTCAGGAAGGGGAATTAGTCCTGGTGCTGAGAAGACCAATCATTCCACATCGAAAAATCGGTGGCAAATTCGTATCTAATTGGGAAGGCCCCTTCGTCATCGAGAAGGTGTACCAAGGAGGAGCATATCAGTTGATCGATCTGAACGGTCAGAGGCCTATGCCGCCAATCAACGGTCGACATTTAAAGAAGTATCATGCATAAAATATTATGTCTAATGTATTTTGTGATGATCAAAATTTTGTATGCATATTTATTAATGCATGTTTACTTATATTTTGAAATTCTCTTGTATAGCAAGAATGCGTTTCAAAATCTCCCATCAGACTGGGGGCATTTTAAATATTTATTCGGGTCGACATCGCGCTGCATGCCGAGATCCCTGAATAAAAATTTAAAATCTCAAAATAGAAAGGCCTATCTAAAATGTCCCTGCGAGACAGGGGGCATTTTAAATATTTATTTGGGTTGACATCGCGCTGCGTGCCGAGATCCCCAAATGAATATTTAAAATCTTATATTCCAAATTTATTTCATTCTAAAATGTCCCTACAAGACAGGGGGCATTTTAAATATTTATTCGGGTCGACATCGCGCTGCATGCTGAGACCCCAGAATAAATATTTAAAATTATCAATCCAGATATTCTTTTGTGCTAAAGAATACAGATATTTATTTTTCAAAGTCTATGCAGGTGATCTTTCAAAAGTTAGAGACACCTTTTCCAATAAACCAAGACTCAAAAGTCAAGAAAGTGACTTTTGTGGCTACACACTCCTGCAAAATTGAGCCGAAGAAGCTTGAAGTCTTCCAACAGCCTGAAGCTTAAGGTTCGAATGGGTGTAAAAGGTCGGATCCAACAAGCCCAAATATGGCCGGATCGCTGGCAGCTCTGTCTACTCAACAAGCCATAAGAAAGGCCGTAGTAGCGGAACCCCCACTTCGTCAACCCGTCAGTAGGGACTGTAGAAAGTATAAAAGCTAATTTGACTCGACCAGTTCAAGTGATCGTAGTCTACAAAATTCTCCCAAATGACTGGAAAATCAAAGTTCCAGTGGAAAGATGAGTCTCGAACAACTACTGAATGTTTGTACGTTCCAAAATCTAAAACCATGAAGGATGACTTCAAATCTATCAACTTCAGCAAAATCAGCATCGGGGAGTACAATTCCCATAGCTCAAGTCTGAAGCCTGAATGGGTGTAAGAGGTCGGATCCAATAAGCCCAAATATGGCCGGATCGCTGGCAGCTCCATCTACTCAACAAGCCATAAGAAAGGTCGCAGTAGAGGAACCCCCATCTCAGCAACCAGAGGACAAAGAGCTATCAAATTCTAGCTCTTCCGATCTGACGAACTCAAGTGATTCAGATTAAAGTCTTCTCAAGTGGTTAAGGATCAAGATACTACCTACGTTCGGTACTATCAATTGTTTCCAGAACCTGCAAATCCTTCAACAAATCCGTAAAGCACAAAGCGAGGATCGAAGGAATTTTTCTTCAACAAGTCCGCCAAAGCACAAAGCAAAGGACCGAAGAAAATCATCCCAAAGTTCGTGAAAAGCCTATGGCTGGACTAAGAGGATTCCGTCATCAATAAGTCTGTTATGCACAAAGCTCTGGACCGATGACTTCTTGCCATCAACCTAATACAAACCTAAGGGTTTAGGTCACAGGCATCTACTCCTTCAACAAGCCCGCCAAAGCAGAAAGCATAGGGCCGAAGGTACAAAATCACCTGACAAGTCAGTAAAGACAAATCAGGCAATCCTCTATCAATGTCCACAGCACAAAGTACAAGACAAAAGAAATAAACATCTCAACCATCTATTGATACATCCAAGAGATCTATGGAGGAAGAAAATCTTAGTGTGACATTCAAGCAAAATTTTGGAAATCCACTAAATGAAACCCTTGTGTGACATCTAGAACAGATATCTAGAGATCCACAGGGTCAATCAGCTTACAACAAACGTGATTCGCTCTAGACGCGTACCACATTTGTTGGGGGGCATTTGTTAACCTCTGTGTAAACCACACAAAAGAGGAATGAAATCATGAATCCTGCATACCTCGTATACAACGACTCATTTCAGTTTTCCGAGAATCCTGCCCGAAATCCCGCTGAATTGTCGCCGCGAACGATCACTTCTCCGCACTTCCTGCGTGAAATCGGCTCTCGATCGCTGCCCCAGTCGCGTCGTTAAATACTGACCCAAACGAAGCCTTTGGCTGCTCTTCTCCCCCATTCGCAAATCTCTCTCGCTGCCCACGACTCTCTCCCGTCACTACACCCCACGCTCGCCTCCTCAACGCGAAAGACCCCTCCCATCTTCCTCTCCCGCTCCAACCCGACCTCTTCCTCTCTAACCGAACCCCCTCTGCCCGACTGCTCCTCTCCAAACCAGAGAGCCGACCTCCTTGCTTCTCCGACGCCTCCACCGAGAGAGAGAGAGAGAGAGAGAGAGAGAGAGAGAGAGAGAGAGAGAGAGAGAGAGAGAGAGAGAGAGAGTGTGCCGAGCTCTTACCTGTGCCGACGCCTCCAGGCCAAACTCCACATCTCTCCGATCTCCCTCCCGACACCCAGCCGAAGCCGCCTCTCGACGTCCCGATCCCGACTCCGCTCTGATCTCCATCCCGAATCTCCCTTCGTGTTCGATCCTTCCAGCCCGATCGGAAGTTATAACATTTTGATCTGGAGCAATACAGGAGCGGCTTGTTGTGAAGGTAACTTTCTCCCTTCACGCCAGCTTCCACGGCCAAATCCCACTAATCCGTCGAGCAGAGGGATTAAATAAATTTATTTTATTTTATAATAATATAAAATAATTTTAATTATAATTATATTATTTAAATATAATTAATTATAATTATGTTTTTTTAATTAATCATAATTTGTTAACTAATTATTAATAATTAATTATACTTTATTAAAATTAATTAATATTAAGTTATAATTAATTTTAGATTAATTATAACTTATTGTCTTAATTAATTTTAATAAATGTTAATTAATTATTTTAGTTAATTACAAATGATTAATTAAAAATTAATTATTTAATTAATTATATTTAAATGATACTGATTATAATTAAAAGAAGTGTTTCTTCCCTCGATCCTCGATCCAACCTCAAAGATTCCCCCCACTCTCCTTCCTCGATGTCCGTGTCGGACCGGCAAACCACCTAAGCACGCCTTTAGTGGCCGTGGTAGGAGGGAACCCGGTGCGACACCTACGACGAGGTAGGCGAGTGACCCCTCGATCCACGTGTCAACCACGACAACCCCGCGGAGGTACGTACTCTTCTAAACTCAAAACCTTGCTTTAATATTCGTGGCAAATTGGAGAACTGTCCTAAGCACGCCTTTATTGGCCGTGGTAGGATGGAACTCCGATGCGGCACGTGTGGCGAAGCAGGGTTACTTATAAGTACCCCCGGGCGGGGGGAAAGCAAAAAAATTATCTCTTTTCAAAAAAATACTTTTTAAAACCCCAAGCACGCCTTTAGTGCGCGTGGTGGGAGAAAAACAAAAATACAACCGCCGCGGTGTCTCACCAACACCAACCGTGCACGTCTTTAGTGACGTGGCGGGTAGGCGGCCTCTTGGTTTTTCCCCTAAACGGGGGAGACGCCGGGAGGCCGCCGAAATTTTGTCTGAAATTCAGACAAGGACTTGGAGCAGAATGGGACTTGTAGACTTTGATTCAATATACTTAAATGAACTTGAATAAAGAGGAAGGATTTGAACTTGAACCAAGTTGACAACACTTGGACTTGAAATCAATTGATAAAAACAAAGAATTTGAATGTGAACTTGATTTTGCAAGCATTTGGGACTTGAACTTGCAAGGACAACAGGGGACTTTTTGAACTTGAACTTGTGTATCCGGCATATTGAACTCAAGACAAAACTTGAACCTAAATGGACTTGGTACAAGAAGTCTCAACTTAGACTTGAACTTGCACTCTAAACCCGAGCTAGACATTTGTGGTTTGAACTTGCACTTGGAACAAATGATAATGAGCTTAAGGTGAATAAATTTGAACTCAAAAAAAAAAAAAAAATGAATGATGAGGCAAGGCTTTCAAATGAATATCAGTAAATTGAACAACATAAGACTCATGAGAGTTAAGTCTTAAGTGTATACAAATGAAGAATAGATGCACATAATGCAACATATGATGTCCCTCCCAATGGTGATGATCAATTAACATATGAAGACTATGGTTTTTCCACAAATGTTGAAGGTCTTCAAGAATGCAAACACCAACATACGACGTGTTGTTTATCAATATGCATGACAGATTGAGAGGCACATGCAAGCAAAGATCAAATGAAAATGTAGTTAGGTAGGAAATGATCATCCTAGTGGGTTCACAAAGGATTGGTGATATCCAAGTATCGATTGACAATCATGATACTACATCAAGATCAAATAGAGAAAGCATGTCAACGAGAAGTGAATATAGCGTCACATTCAAGTGTATGCCAATGGATTTCATGTAAATAAATGGGGATAGCTATAATTATAAACCTTAACATAATACTCTTTGGATGGGAGCATTCAGCTTATGATAATCACCTAGAATGGAGAGGATTAATGAACACAATCCATCCAATATCCAATGCTGATATACATTCGAATATGCCAAATTTATCTTCGAACAATTATAGAAGAGATATTCCATGAATGTTGGATCCCTTATAAGCAATGAGATTTGATGTACAAGCGGATGCGATAATTCTTCATTAGCAACTAACAAAATCAAATTGGCATGCATGCAATGATCGAAATGGAGAATATGACAACTTACATACGATCCCTTGCAGTAGATTCACTATATGCACCACAGGTCACTTGTGGAAAAATACAAAAAGAACTACAACAAGCAAAAGCTCCCGTAAGTCATCGTAGGAGATCTGCCTTATGTCTATATGCCATTCACGAGCCGAATGCCAAAGACTACAACAAATGCAAGCTCATACGAGTCATTCTGGGAAATTCGTTGTACACATAGTACATTATCTATAAGAAAATGTCAAAGAACTACAATGAATACAAGCATCAACAAACACTAAGGCAGGAGATTAGTTAGTGCACTATGATCCGCCTACAAAAATTAACAAATAGTGCACGACAGTCTACCTGTACGAAGTAGCGAACAATTCTATCTAGAAGCTGCTATGCCACGCCACCAGATCTGCAACATTCGCACAAGCAGACAGAAGGCGTCTACAATTATTTCAAAGTACCCCTTGCACGTGCACTATAAATTGTTTACACATAGGTACACTAAAGGGGGAAATATATTCTTAACCCGCATGGGCCCCGGCGAGCGTGTTATTGGTACACACGTGACGTCTAGGGATGCTGCGCGGGTTGACAAATGAATTCAAATTCGAACCCGATCCTTCCTATACGGATCAATAGGAGTCGACAGGGTTTGAACCATTAAGCAAATATATGGTCGTGACGACCAGAATATTTGTTTTAATACATTCATATTAGGCCTTCAAAGCCTAAAATCAAATGAATTCACTAATAAAGGCTCAAAGCCTATAAAACCCGATCCTTTGTCGACAGCCCGACAGAGTTGACAAGGTTCAATCCATAAAGATAAATGACCCCACAACACCCCGATGATGACCTTGTTGAATGCAGATCTCAACCGAAGGGGTTCCCAAATACTTTCAATCGTCTCCCAAATATCCATATTCCAAAGCTCCACCCAAATACCTACGAAAATCCAAGACTCCCCAAAAATTCAAAAATTCCAAAAATATTTAAAATATGAAATCCAACTATCTACACTTAAAGCAAATTCCATCCGCCCTCCGCAACAGTTTGCCGAGGCGGACAAATTGAAATTAACTCTAGCTCACAAAGAGCCAAATGCCTAGTCGAAAATATCACTAGGATCCATTCTCAAACAATCTCTTGCCAGTAAGGACGTGGTACGTGTCCTCTAACCGGCAGTTTCGCCGCCAAATGGCACTGCAGGTAAACGGTTATGACCCGGGGCCCTCTGAACCGAGTGGTTTTGCTGCCAAATGGCACCACAGATAGCGGTTATGGCCAGAGCCAATACGTTCCTTAATGACGTTAAATCCTTGAGATATGAATCAATAGGATATGATCGATAGGGCACAAAGCCCTCTGTTAGCTAAGGTGGATTCAAATTTGTCCCCTTAGACAAACATTCAACCCCGATCTACAAGGTCCCCTTGGACGAAGCAACCCATGGCTGCCGACAAGGATCCTTCTGTCAGGTTGGGTCGACTACCTCCTCTGACTAAGTAGACCAGGGATCACGATGGCCCGGGACGACGGAACCATGGGATCTTGATCGGGTCTATCATCCATTCCCCCACCATCCGCTTTAAGTACGAGATGGTGAAAATTTCTATTTTAAATATCATAAATCTTCAAATTTTCAAATATCAAATTTCTCAAATTCCCAAACTTCCAAACATTTTTCCAAATCCAATTATTGCTGCTACTATATGCCAGATAACACGTATCTCTATACGTATCTGATCGACGACTAGCCTTAATCGAAAGTTCTCTCTCGTGATCGGGAGGGGTAATTAACTATAGGGGCTTGCGCCTATAGGAAACCAGAACTCAGATCATAAAGTCCTCACAAAATGAGGGCGAAATCTCTGGGTAGTGTCTTATCTACAAACTCATCTGCCTTCCAAAATTTACCCCGGAACTTAGTTCGTTAAAACTCCCTCGCCGAATAAGAAGAGCGAGCGGAGGCCGGGGCCGAATTTTTGGAGCCCACAGGGAGTTCTAACAGTTTTTCTCTTATATAATGAGGCTTCAGATAAACTGTAGTTAACCAAAGTTGCAATCAAGTTTTTAACAATTTTGGAAAGGTTGAATAGTCATTTTATACAACCACAGGGTGACCTGCCTATGAGGATTTTTATTCTTCTTCTTCGAGTTCTGAATATATAGTAAAATAATTTATGTTTTTAAATATATTTTTCTGTGTTCTCATATCATAAATTTTCTATGCTTAGTAGCGTTGCCATGAAAATGTCTGCCATTGTATCTGCATCAAATGTAATATATTAATCTAAATTTCATTGTTTTAATTATGTTTACTTGCAAAGGATATTTTGCTATTTTATGTAATTATTCTCGACAACTCTTACATTATTATATTGTTATTATGCTTGTTCAACTTTTTAAGTTGAAGTTGATCATGTACTATTTAATTACCCAGGTGACTGCATTCGATAATAGGGTTGGCTCCAAATATCTTATGGACTCAGATATTACAACACAGAATTTAGAAGTAAAACCTTCGACTTCTTGAGATTTAACTTGTTCTTATTGAACTTGAATTGCGTAAATTTTGGTATTGTGATGATTTTCAGGAGTTCTGCTCAGGACTGCTGCTTGGTACTCTCTCACCCTTCTTCAAGTCAGAGCCCATTCCAAATCATGTAAGCATTCATTTAGGCTTTGTTTGGGGCTGCTTTCTTACTACTTTTTAAAATAACTTTTTAGTATAAAATTTTTTATTTTTGTACTAAAAAGTTGCTTTAAGAAGTAGTAAAAAAGTTGTTTCAAATGAAGCCTTAGTTTCATATGTGCACACAATTTCCATGAGGTGCCTTGGTCCACCTGTTCAATATTGCCCTTTTACACGATTGTGTTTTTCCCATTCTTTGCCACCATCTCTGCTATGTTTTTCATGTCAGCGATGTGCTTGAAAAATTAATTTCTAGTCTCTCTCAAGTCTCATGGCAACTATTATTTGCTCACCTGACAAGGATACCAATTTTTCTGGTGAAATTGCAGAGTGAGATTATTGAAAAGGTTGTTGGTAGGACATTTGATTCCTCCATCTTGGACAGTGATGAGAATGTTTTTCTCGAGGTATGATGGCGTATCATTGATTAAGAATTTTTCTCGAGTTCTTTCCTATCCTTCTAATTATTCCCAGCCTCTGATTTTTGTTCTGTTAATGATGGCTGACTACTAATTGAAGGTTTATACACCGTGGTGCATTGACTGCGAGGCTACGAGCAGGCAAATCGAGAAGTTAGCCAAGCATTTTAAGGGACAGGAAAATTTAAAGTTTGCTAGGATTGATGCATCTCTAAATGAACATCCGAAACTGCAGGTACATGTTTCATGCTTGATTATAGTTTTTTAAAATACCGAAATTCATGTCCTCAAATCTTGCAAACTTAGGATGATCATAGTTTAAATTCCTCGTTAAATTCTTGCTCAAATTGCATATTATTCATTAGCTTCACCTAAAAATTGAAGTGCTAAAATTTTTATAAACTATAAGGGCTCATTTGATGGTATGAAATTCTAAATTTTTTGGATTTGCCGAGTCTATATTTTTAAATGGTTAATCAGTAAGTTTTTTTTTTTTTTTAATTTTAAATTGGCTAGATGTTGTTTTCTTGATACATTTCAAACATATTGCTTGCATGGATCTTTATTTCAAAATCATCTTGTTTGTATTGGAATTCCTTACTCAACTAAGGCTTCGTTTCAGACGATTTTCTTACTGTTTCTTAAACTAGTATTTTAGTATAGAAATTAAAATATTTTATTAGGAAACTGCTTGAAGAAATAGTAAAAAAGCTGTCCCAATCAAAACCTAAAGCTCTCTAAAGCCCAACCAGGGGACAAAAACACTTTTTGTTGCTTGATAAAAATGTTTTGAGATCATCCGAGCCAGGCCAAAGCTCAGCTAGAGTTCAACATATACAGCTAGAGGCCATTAATTTTTCGTTTATTGCATTAACATAGTCATCAAAGTCCCAAGTTTTTCAGATATAATGGCTTCTTCCTTTACACACCTGTTCATCTTTTTCTGCAGATAAACAACTACCCTGCACTCTTGTTTTATGCTGCTGGAAATAAATCAAACCCGGTATATACATTAACTAAATGAATGATAACTTTGCATTTGCTATACGTATTTTAAATTTTTTTTTTTTAATCTGACAGATCAAACTCTCCAAGAAGTCCAGCACAACGGAATTGGCAGCTTTTATAAAAGAAAATATGAAATCGAAACCAGCATATACATCAAGCCAAGACAAGTTCAAGAAAGACGAATTATGAAATATATTATTTGTTGAATGAAGACGAACTCTTCTTCAATTTTACATCTATGTGGTATTGAGGTGCTTTTGTTTTAGTGTGTAGGATGCTTTTTAAGTTACAAGGTTTAATTCAACAAATAATACGTTAGATTTTCATTATAGTACTTAAAACCTTTTCTCCATTTATTTTATAAGGGGAGCTATAACAGGTTAAAGCTTCAATAATTGTTTAATCTATAGGATATGGAAACATGCAATGTGAGATATTGTATGGTAGAATAATTGTGATGGCGTATAAAGCATGTACATATTTATTTTTGGTTATTTTAATGATAAATTGGCAATGTAAAAATATTTTTTCTTCTTTACACTTTTAACTGGTCTTTTTTTTTGTTCGGTTTTACAAGTGCCCTTATTTCAAATAAATTGTTTTATAAATTTATGCCATATTAATCAATTGTATAATATATATATAGAATATATATATTCTATATTTCAATTGTCTACAACAACATCAAGGTTTTATCCTTTCCTACTGGGTTGTTTATTTAAATCTTTTTTCTTCATTGTGTCATATTAAGAGTCAATTTCTCATTTAAATTTAATAAAAAAAGATTATTTATAATAATTTTTAACTAAGCTTTTTTAGACTCTAACTCTACTTTTTTAAACATAGATTATATCTAATGCATCTACTCTTTAATCGGGTTATTGAAAGGCTCATGTTTTATGTGATCAAATCATCTAAAGTGACTCTAATTTTATATGCCATTAGTGCTATTCCACCTTGGCATGCATATACTCATTTTACATTTGTAAAGTCGCTCATTGAAGTAGGCATTTTTATCTTTGCAGCACTTAATTTATTTTTTGCTTGTCTTCTAATGGCTAATATTTTGTGTTGTAAAAAATTATAGGTCTTATCACTATCTTATAGATTTTTTTCTTTTAAGTTTGAGGGATGCTTTTCTATAACATAATAGGATAGATGTATTATTATACTTCAACCATCTAACTTAAATTCTATTAATAATATTCTCATCTCTTTTACCATCGTTTTGAATAATAAATTTGATATATTTAAAATGTGTAATATTTTTAATGACTTGATTGCCCAAAGTTATAATATGTACTTCAGTTATGTTACTATTAAAATTACACTCTATATGCTATTCAAATGAAACTCTTTAGACTCTAAGGTTGACCTCCATAATTCAAGTTTTCCTTTAACTCCCTCTCTAGTCTTGTCAATAAGAAGAATATCAATAACAAAAAAAAAAAAAAAAAACATATGCTAGAGTATATCTTTTTGAAAATGTCTAATAAGAACATTCATGACTAAAATAGAAGGTTATGGGCTAAAAAATGATCCTTGATGTAATCCAACTAAAATAGGAAAATACTGGTCAAACTTTCTTGTGTTTAAACATGAGTAACAACTTTTTTATACAAATTCTTAATGACTTGAATATAAGCATTATTAACTAATTTCTTTTCTAGATATCTCCAGAGCACTTCTCTTAGAACTTTATCATATGTTTTTTTCTAAATCAATAAATATCATATATAAATCCTCCTTAGTATCTCTCTATGTCTCTATTAAATCTCTTTCAAATGTATAGCTTCCATAGTAGGCCTATCTGGCTTGAATCCAAACTGATTTGTAGAAACTTTAGTATAAGATCGTAACCTATCCTCAATTAGTCTCTCCCATATTTTTAATGCATGACACATTAACTTAATTCTTCTATGAATCACACACTCATGTGCATTATCTTTATTCTTAAAAATACGGACCAACATATGCACTCTTTCACTCATATGGTATCATTTTAGTCATCAAAATAATATTAAAAAGTTTAGTAAGTCAATAAATTCTTTGTTGTTCTAAGCATTTCCATATCTTTATTGGAATATCATTAGGTCCCACTATATTTCGAGCTTCTATTAGTATTTATTACTTTAGATGTATATTCATGTTTTAGCAAAATTTTTTTATGAATTTTAGACATTGGCTATCATTCCTCAAAGTTGATATGATCGGAGTCTGAGTGATTTAGGAACATTGCTTGTTCGCTATTTTTTTTTTTAAATTACCTTTTTGTAAAATTTAATTCAATTGATGAATATAACTAAGGCTAATTGGTAATTGTGATGTTCCTGCTCTCAAAACATTGATAATTGTTTGTGCAATCAAACTATTTAAAGGGTGTTGATTTTGTTGTTCGCAGTGTGTATAGAAGTTTGAGTAGGGGTGTGAATTATTCGAGTCGAGATCGAGCCAGGTGGTGTTTGAGCAAGACTCACAAGTCAAATACCGAGCTCAAACTCGAGCTTGAACTTGAGTCGAGCTCGAGCTCAACTCGCAACATATAAACGAGATCTCCGAGCTGCTCGTCGAGCTGCTCGATTTTGGTTTCCTGCCCGCCATTCGCAATTATCCGCCCGATTTTCAGCCAGCAAGAAAGTGTCCACATGGTCTGTTGCTTTTTCCCTCACATAAAAGAAGGTGTCCATGTAGTCGACGCGAAGTGGCCAATGGTTCGAGTCCAGCATTGCTTTTTCCCTTGGATAAACGAGCTCTTTGTTGCTTTTCTCTTGTATAAAACATTTAATGCATTGACATTTGACAACAACCTTGCCACATTCAGACACCCATTATTTAATGTATTTATATTTTTTAATATTTAAGTTTAATAAAAATAGTAATCATTTAAATTAAAAAAAAAAATCAAAAAATTATTTGAACCGGCTCGCGAGAACACAAGCCAAGCCTCATCAAGCTCGTTTGAGTGAGCCAAGCCGGCTCGAGCTCAACTTGTGAGCTTGATAAGCTCAGCCCGCGAGTCCATAAATGAGTCTAGTTCGAGCCATCTTGACTCACTTACACCCCTAATTTAGAGCAACTATTTTCATGTTGTCTGCTATCGACAGTAGTGTGTAAACAAAATATTGTACATTGGTGTGTTTAGTAGCTATGATCAACTATTACTATTTTTGTGCTATGGACAGTTGTTTTGAGAGAGATTATCATTCTCAGGTGTACAATGTAGAGTATTAATTACCATAGCCACCTTTTCCCATTTATACTTTGGAATGGGTAGTGACTGCAAAAGAGCTCCCAATCATCGATGTTTGACATTCACTAACTGAAATGCTTCACATTTAGCAATAAAATATGCAACATCTTTTTTCAATCTATGCCACTAAAATAGATCTTTCAAAGAACTGAACATTTTGTTACTTTCTAGGTGAATCTTATAGCCTGAAAACTGAGTTTTGTGTAGAGTAACTGATTTCAAATCTCTAGAACTAGGAACCTAAAGATCATTCTTATAGAAAATAATACTAGAATCAAATACTTATAGTTCAAACTTCTTATCAGCTTTGATCAAATCAATCAATTTCAAATATTCTGTATCTGATTTCTTAGATTCTTTAATTTTTTCTTGCAAATAAGGCTGAATAATTATCTGAACCAATATACTAAAATCCCAATCAATAGATGAAATCACCTTCAGCTATAATCTCTCCAAATCCCATATCAGGGTTTCATCAAAAGTAAGTTGAACATATGATAATACAAAAAGATTATCTGCTCAGAGCGTCTGCTACCATATTAGGCTTATCAGGATGATACTAAATACTCAAATCATAATCTTTAATCAATTAAAGCTTTCTCCTTTGCCTCAAATTTAAATTCTTCTAAGTGAATATGTACTTCAGACTCTGATAATCAGTAAAAATCTCACACATAACACCCTATAGATAGTGTTTACAGATCTTCAAAGAAAAAATATAATAGCAAGTTCCAAATCATGTGTTGAATAATTCCTATCATGTGGCTTCAACATCTAGAAGCATAGGATATCACCTTTCTATGTTACTTTAGAACATTTCCTAGACCTCTCAGTGAAGCATCATTGAATGCTTGAAAATCTTTTGCACCAGATGGAAGAGAAAAACTTGGAGCAGAAGTCAAATAATCCTTTAATCTCTGAAAACTAACAACACGCTCTAGTGTCTAAATAAAAAGCTACTAATTTTTGAGTAAGTCTCATTAGAGGAGCATAAATTTAAGAAAATCCTTTCAAAATCCTCTAACAGACTTCCTTTGATATTCGTCCATATCCAAAAAAACTACGTTCCTCAAATATAATAGTAGGCCTTCGCCAATCAGTGACTTCATGAACATTCTGGGGATCTACAAAAAGACCTACTACACTCACCAAGTGCCTAAAAAAAGAAATATTTCTTAGCCAGATCGTATATTTGAAGAATTTTGTATATAGCTGATGCTGCCTCAGAGTCTCAAAAATAATACTTAATGATATTTGACATGATCTTCTTTAGAAGCAGAATAAATCAAAATATCATTTATAAAATTAACAAAAAACTTATCCAAATTTTTTTTGAATACTCTATTCATTAGATTTATAAATATAATTACTAGTGTATTCGTTACACTAATTGGCATGATTAAAAACACATAATGTTCATATCTATTACAGAAAGAAGTCTTCATCACATCAAACTCTCTCACCTTCACTTGGTAATATGTAGATCACAAATCTATCTTAAAAAATACCGAAGATCAAACAAATTGATTAAATAGAGCATCATATCATTGTAGATGATACTTGTTCTTGATAGTAACTTTGTTCAACTCCATATAGTTAATACACATGCACATCATGCCATCACTTTTATTTACAAATAGAACAAGTCCTCCCCACAAAGACACAATATGATGGATGAATCCTCAATTAATTGAATCCTGAATTTGAATCTTCAACTCATGAAACTCCTTAGGTAACATCCTATATCGAGCCTTAGAAATTAGCGTCGTACCAAAAAAAAATATATCAATACAAAACTATACATCTTTGTTCGAAGATAAACTGGCTAACTTCTCAGGAAAAATATTCAAGAATTTCAATATTGCTAGGACATCAGAAAGAGGACTAGAATTTATATTCCTATCTCATATTGATGCTAAAAATATCATGCAACCCTTCTTTAATAATTATCTACTTCTATAGAAAAAATTAAATATTTTTAACTCCCTAAAATACATAACTCATTGCCCTCAAATAATGTAACTCATTTCTTCAAGCAATCAATTTGAGATTCATATCGACTCAACTAGTCCATATCCAAAATGACATTAAATATAAAAATGGGTAATAAAATCATTATGGACTCATCCTTCCTATTAGAAAACCAAATATCACAAAATATACCCTATTAGCTATCATTATAATAAAATATCAAAAAGAGAATTTGATAATAAAATTTAATGCAACTGTAGTGGATGGAAGAAACACTAAGAAATAAATGAATTATTGGCTCCATAATCAAATAAAGCATGATATGAATATAAACCATAACTATAACCACATCTAGAGCATCACGAGCCTCCTGCTCAGCCAAAATGCATACACGTTCCTAAATTAAAGCTAGAGTAATAGAACTACCATCCTCTCTTCAACCACTACCATACAACCTCCTTGCCATAAAACTAGACCACTATCTATACAGGAATAACTCTGAACAAATGTATGAAGTGGAAGTATCCTCAGTTTCTGATCTAATATAATTCTAAGATTTTGGCTTAGAAAATCGGTCAAACATTTCCTGTGAACATATAACCATCATATGTCCTGCCTCTCGACATTTAAAATACTTGCCAAACACTATGTAGCACTGATCGAAGTCACGTTTACCACAACTCTAGTGCATAGGTTCTCTACTAATAAAACTCTCAGAACTAACAACATTGTTTATACTCCGAGATGCCATAGACACAGATTATCCACCTTTTATAGACTCTATAGATATGAATATACTCTTCTTCCAAAAAAAAAATCCTTTATTAGATGTCTAGCCACTAATTCTCTTCCTACAAGCATTTCACTGTTGTTGAGTAGCTATTAAATCATTCTATATTAGATGAGCTCTCTCCACAATCTCAATGAAATTAAAAATATAAAATGACATTAGTGGCTATTTCAGACCATCTAAAGTCCCCTAAAAAATTTATAACACTGATCTATAGAAGTGTTAACAAACTATGGAGCATATCTGACCAAATCAGAGAACTCTACCTTATATTGCATCACAGTCCTTCTCGCTTGAACCAGTCTTAAAAATGTCTCCTACATCTATTATCATGCAGAAGGTGGTACAAATTAAATTAGGCTCAAAATATATTAAACAACTACTTCCAACAAATCAAAGAGTTCAATCTTCCCTAAAATTTCTACTCCTATTGGCCAATCCACTAGAATTCTTCCTCACCATCGAATAAAAAGATAACTAGTGGTACCTTCCTCCTACTATGACACTATATAATATCAAATATCTTCTCTAGCTTTCTCAACTAGTCCTCTACTTCCCTTGGCTCCATAACACCCTTAAACCTTAGAGGCCTCATTCATAAAAATATTTGTAGATGTTGGTATGTATCATCATATCTTATAGCAGGAAACCTGTTTTGTGCCTCACCCATCATTAGGGCTATCAGACTAACAAATTATGAAATAATATCATATCAAAACTTACTATTGTAGCAATATTATGTAAATGAGTTGTTTAACTGGTACTTTTCCTATTTGTCATATCTTGGTCTGGCAGATTCATACTCACATATAAATGCAACTGAACATACATGTACATGAAGAAAATAATAATGAATACCCAAAAAGACTCAAAACTATCCCACTTGACTTATAGATCAATTCCTATAGCTCTATTTTATGATATAATCCAAAACTATTACTCTACTTCCATAGAAGCTTGTCACAACCTAACTCAATAGGATTCTTATAATGTTGAACTGTGATAGACAAATCCGAAGATCTAATTTTGGAATATTTCACATTATCTTCTAATAAACATTTTAACAAATGATAGATACGGAGCAACTAAACATCTAGAATACTGAAATAAATTAGATCTGGTTGTAGTTCTTGTCGAGCCTATCCTTATCACACTCTAGGATCTAAAATAGAAGAGTTTCACTACTTTTTCCTTTATTATTTATTTATTTTTCTTACGTTCAATTACTAAAAATATTCATTCATTTATAACCAATTTAATTTTACATCAAGAGCTGATTAATTATAATAACAAAATAATTTATAGCGAGAAAATATCATTATATTTCTATAAGAAATATTTACATTCTATAGTTAGAGTCCAAAATAATATATATAATAGCTGCTACAAGCTACATAAGAATGCATATAACTAAAGAACTTAAATTAAAACCCAATCTCTCATTACTGCTAAGCCTCACATTGTAGGCTTCTTACATTTACTTAAAATCATATAAAATCCCATAATAAGCATAAAAGCCCAACAAATAACTAAAATATTATAATTAAAATTAATATAAGATAAAAGAGAAATAATATACTATAAATCATATAAGGATTCTATAAATCAATATATGCTATATGTACCGATCACTTGTGTAAATTTATCAATTCTATTACACATCACATTTCATTCTATCTTTATCATTCAATTAGTCTTATTCAACTAGTAAATTTTATAATTCATTAAATCACCTCAGTCAATCCATTTCTTGTAAAGTAATTATTTCAACAATCTTATCATGCATCAATATTATAAATTATATATAAGTATTCTTATTGTTAATTAGATATTTAGATGAGGTTATATTTATTTTACACTTGTTTTTATGACTCTCGATTAGTTTCACCTTATAACTCTCAATCATTAATCTCCTTATGATTCCCAATCAAGAAATCACGTGGATCAATTGCCCCATCTCCTTAGGACTCTCAATTAGTCTCCAACTTCTTATGACTCATATCAATGAATAACTAGATCTTGAGGGTATCCCGTGGGTTTATCATATTTGTCTTATATCAATCAATACATCATTTTTATGATTAGTATCAATTCAGTACATCATTTCAATACATATTAATCACATCAATTATTTTAGCCCATATCACATTTCAGAATTGTCATATCAATTCATAATACATTTCTTTTCAACCTTTTTTTAATGTATATTTTTCCTTGTCATTTTATATAGAAATTATCATACATACATTTAATCAATTAAAAAGCAATAAATCATATCAAATCATTAAGAATAATCAAATCTATAACATATCAAAAATTACATGATAAAAGCTTATAAAATTAGGATATAATATATTTTTGACAGATTTAGGAGAGATAAAATCTATATAAATTAAAATTATAAAAAGAAGACTAAGGATATAGTTACTTATAATTATTAGAGAACTTTTTATAATAGAAACAATGGAGATAATAGCTTCAAAGGACTTGCTCTCTCTTCTCTTTCTTCTTTCCTATTCCACCTTCTCTTTCTCCCTTCCCTTTTCTTCCCGGCCAAGCCATTTAAAATGAAGAGGGTAATGGGGTGTGGCAAACATAATTATATAAAAAAAATATTTTAAAAAATCTTTTTTAGTGTCTAGCATCGTGATGCTCTGACTTTGTGCTGCAGCGTCACATGTGCATTTGTGAGTTACTATAAAATAAAAGAGTTAATGTTATGGTGATGATTTCTGGCGATGCTATGCTATCAAGCATAACACTACACACTCGCAAATAATTAGTATTAAAGAATCTACACAAAAATCACATCAAATCACATAAAAAGTAGGCAAAACACATGCTAGAATTTCATCAAAAAGCCATATAAAATAACACAAAATCATAACAGTTATATCATCAGACACTTCAGAAAGCCTCTTTCATCGATTCCAACTATTCACTCCTAGTCCGAGCATATCCTTGTCTATGTCCAGGCAATGGACATTCTTCCATTCGGTGCCCATAATCACCATACCAAAAATATTATTTTGTTACCCTATAAACGGGTCCTATATGTTTCCTCCCATACCAAATGTATTGTAGAGTGGCTTATGGCTCTTGTCAGCTCTCTTCTTATTGCAAATGATTTGATCATTATATTTTTATTGTCAATACTTATATTCTATAAAGTCTAAAATAAATATGTACAATAAACACTATAGGCTACAAAAGAATGCATATAATCAAAGAACTTAAAATAAAACCCAATCTCTCATTATTGTTAAGACTACCACCACAAGCTTCTTATCTTTACCTAAAACCATATAAAATATGCAACGAGTAAAAAAGCACAACAAATAACTAAAATCTTATAATTGAAATCAATGCAAGATAAAAGAGAAATAATATGCTATAAATCATATAAGAAAATATATGAATCAATATTTGATATATGTACCAGTCACTTATATTAATTTATTAGTTTTATTATCATCACATAATATTTTATCAATCAACTAGTCATTCTACCTCTATCATTTAATCAGTTTTATTCAAATAGTCAATTTTATCATTCATTCAATTACCTCAGTTAATCAGTTACCTATAAAGTAATTGTATCAATATTCTTATCATGTATGAGTACTATCTATTATATAAAGTATTCTTATCGTTTATTAGATATTTAGATGAGGGTATCTTGATCTTGATCCTACCCTTATAACTTTATATTATTGAGCTCTTTATGACTCCCAATCAGTAAATCATATGGATTAGTTGCCCCGGCTTCTTATGATTGTTAATCAATCTCAAACTTTTTATGACTACCATTAATAAATTAGTGGATATCTAGGGTATCATGTGAGTTAGCATATCATATATATTTGATATTAATCAATACATTATTTCTATCAGATCAATATCAATTCAATACATTATCTTAATAAATATTAATCACATTAATTATTTCAGCACATATCTTATTTCAGTATTATAATATCAATTCTTACTATTCAACCCATTTTTAGTCCATATTTTTCTTACTTATTTTATATAAAAATTCATATACACATATTTAATTAATAAAAATGTAAAAAAAATATATCAAATTATTCATGATGATCAAATCTATAACATATCAAAAGTTATAGGGTGAAAGTTTATGAAAAAATGAGATAATATATATTTTGAACATTTAAGAGAGATAAAATATATAGAATTAAAATGATCGAAAACAATAGTAAGAATCTAGTTACTTACAATAATTAAAATACTTTTTATAAAAGTCCTCTTTCCATTCTCTTCGTCCCTTCCCTTTCCTTGCTGGCCAAGCCACACGAAATGTAGAAGGTAATGAGGTGATGGTAGGAATATGTATAATAAAAAATATATTAAAAACTATTTTTAGTGCCTGATGTCACGATGCTCCGACCTGGCGCTACTTGCTCATTCTAGAGTTACTATAGAACAAAGGTGTTAATGCCACAACAATAATTTATTGCACTACTATGCTACAAAGCATAGCGCACAGCGCTCGCAAGTATCTCGATTCTGTACTGAAGGTGCTAGAATCGTGACGCCGAAGCGCTCAACTCAATATATATATATATATATATCATCAAAAAATTATCTTGATCGGGTACGAATCTCGAAGCAAAAATCAAGTTGGAAACTTCAAAAATTAAATTTGGGATCATCTGTATGCCGATTTCAGCAAACTTACAGTCAAACTGAGCATCTCGGAAATACAAACCCAACGACACCAAATTCAACTCAATGCGAGCCCAAATGAGTCCAAACCAAGAACTTGAAACGCTATTGGAAAGTTTGAACCACAATTTGAGTTATCAAACAATTTCCAAACATAATGTGCTTACAATCAAATTGAGCAGCTTGACGAGATGAATCCAAGATCATTGATTTTTGACGTCATTAATACCTTCAAATGTCTGATGGACGGTACATGATCAAGGGGTTCAATATCGGCCGTTCATCCGACCACTCCCTATTTACCCCTGATATCTCACCTATTTACAGGCCATGCCACTCCATAATATCTATAAATAGAACCCTCATTTCTCATGAGGGAGGCCAAGCCAAGACTTAAGCAAGAAGAAGAAGAGAAGAAGAAGAGAAGGATAGGAGGGAAGAGACTCCTCCTCGACCACCATCAGGATTTTGTTTGACTTCCTCAGGACGCCGAAATTTCGCCCGACTTCCAAGTGACACCGAAATTCCGCTCGACTTCCAAGTGATGCCGGAATTCCATCCTTCTTCCATGGGATGCCAGAATTTCGCTCGACTTCCACGTGACGCCAGAATTCCGCCCGACTTTCAAGTGACACCGAAACTCCGCCCGATCTCCAAGTGACGTCGAAACTCTGCCCGATCTCCAAGTGATGCCAAGGTTTTTCCCATATATATATATATATATCAAATCTTGTAGGGATTCGGGTTCTTCATTGCTTAAGTTATAAAGATTGAACTACAGCTCTAGAAATTATATTTTAGGTGCATCCATTATCAATCAACAGATCACAGACCTTCCCAATGATGGTGCACTTGGTTCTAAAGATGGCATTGCGTTGAGAATTGAGGTTGCTTCTTATTGCTAATAGAATCTTCTGTAAGACACAAATAATGGGGACTCCTTCATCTCCTTCCACTTCTTCAAAATCATCATCGAGATCAGCTCCCTTACTAATGATAGGATTGGTCTCTATTTTATCCTCCAATAAATGAACTCGTTGACAAGTTGGACACTCGTTGGATTTATGCCACTATTAAAGACAGTGGAAACATTTGATGGTGTTTTGATGGGTGTAGGGATTCTCCCTAATAGGTGCCTTTTGTTAGCTGCCCTCACTTCTGGTGTTGGAAACAGTGGACCTGAGTTCAGCGTAAACTTTTGACCATGTTTCACATCAGGCTAAGGTTGTGAGCAATTTTCATTCATTGTTGAATCAGAATACACTCTTCTATTGCCCATACCGTGAGGTGATCTGCTCAACTAAAGTTCAGCTTCCGACAGTGACCATATTGAGCTCAGTTCAAGTCAATCTTGGATTGCCTCTCTCAAGCCCCTGATGTAACGTGCTACTAGCTAGTTTTTGGATTCATGAAGATTGTTACGTGGGCTAAGGTGGCAAAACTCTTCCGTGTAATCATTTATGCTTCAACCTCCCAAATAGTATTATTGATACTTCATATAAAGTAATTGTTCATAATCTATTGGCAGGAGTTGGGTGCTTAATAATTGCTTCATCCATGCTCAGCTACATACCCTTCCTTTGCCTACTCTCTGTCTAGACTGAAGCAGCTGCTGCCACCAAGCATTCGCACCACCACGAAGTCTACAAGCCACATATTTGACCTAGGTTTCTTCAGGTATGGCCATATAATCAAAGAACGATTCCACTATGCCTTCCCAGTTTAGGTAATCTTCAATGTAAAGTTGACCTTCAAAATATGGAATGTCTAATTTCATTCAAAATTCTCTCTATGGTCGGTGCGGCGGGCCACCCCGTTTATGTTGCACCTAGTAGTAACAGGGTTGTTCTTCTTCTGTCGAATAAGAAGCGATTTCTTGCGACTGATGAAGTGTTTATTCTTCTGAATTGAAATAATCAGGTAAAATTTTCTTGGGCACACGTTCGGTCCAACATTTTGGTGTGATGGCCGGAACGATCGTGGGGATTATGCTGCTAGTTCGAAGGCTTTGCATATCCATACATATCTCTATAAAAAACCGGCAAAATTATGCTTTAAGCTCCTCTAGGTGTTTAACGATCCTGGCTTCTGATGTCCATGGTCCGTCTCTACTCTGATCGTCGTCAAGAGTGTGGGGTCGATTGCTCTCTGCCATTGTTTTCGACTCCAGCTCTGATACCACTTTGTTGTAGAAAGCAATGAAACAAGAATAGCAGAGGATAAAAGGGAAGAAGGAAGAAGATAGTAGCAAAAAATTTGTTTGTATTAATTTTCTTTCTAATTGTTTTCTCTCAAGCTACTAGGTATATATTCCTAGTCATGATACTAAATGCTAAAAAAAGTAAAGCAAGTTATTAAAAAAGGTAACTTGTGCGTCTGCACTAAAATTAGTTAGGAAGAGAGTGGAGATAGCATATAGGAGATATGCTGATCCTGCATATTAGTATAAGCTATATATGACCACATCAGTTATCAATATAGGTACCAAAAGGCTTAAAATTGTCCACATTTATCATGAATACATCACCATGTATGATCACAATTTCAGCTAGCAAGCAATGTCTCCAATCTGCCCAAGGATTTTAAGTTGATCATATCAAATTGACTTCAACTTATTTCCCACGCCTTTGAGGTGATGATTGCCCAAATATAACTATGAAAGATCTCTAACTTAGAAGTCAGCCTTCACAATATGATGATCATGCCTTACTATTTAAGTTAGGTCACCAATGCATGAATTTTTAGATGCTCTCCAAAAATCTATGAGAGATTTCATAGTTAACATCAATACCATGATAAAATAATAACGAGAGAGATGGATAAGTGAAGGTTAAATAGGGATTTATAGCCGGTACCCTAAGCATACTTCAAATGGTTTCTTCACCGTAGAGTAGGCACAACTCTATTGAAGGTTTACTGAAAGTATGATCGATTTCCATCCCAAGTTTGGGGATGCTTATTATTCTACCCTCATTAAAGATTCACCAAAGAAATATTCACTACCTTTTGTTTGGGCAAAGTCTGTAAATGAAAAAATGGTGCTCCTTTTCAAAGTAGCATCCATCATAGACCAAAAGGCCTCCTTGAATCACCTTAGGAACTCGCTATCTTGATCAGACATAATGGAACTAGGCAATCTAAAGCATGCTCATACATGTTGGTGGAAGCGTATAATCTCCTCTCCTATAATGACTTTCATGCAAGGTATTAAAATAACCATCTTTGAATCTAAAATCACATAAAGGTCATCATGGCCCCTCTTTGTTTTTTATAAACCACAAAGAAAATCCAAGAATTCCCATGTATAGTTTGATATTGAAATGGTGAGTGCAATCCTAGGTTCATATTTGCAAATTTAGAGGTGCTATAAAGTATAAATCCCCTAATGTTCTTACTCACGTCCTCCTACTTGTTTGGTTAATAAAGATATCACTATAGGTTTTGCAATGTTTTTTCCACTAATCCACTCCAAAATGGTTAATCACTATGGATGTGTGGATGAGTGCACCTTTCATAGGCTTGGTCGATAGATTATCATATGAACAATAATAACAAGGTGGCATGAATGTCAATTATAGCACTAGCTCTCCAAAAGAGAATAGAAATTAGTAACATTAGTATTCAAATTAAAACCCAAAGCATACTCCCATAAGATCCAGACCTTGTAAGCAATAAGCCCATCTAAGAAAACATGATTAAGAGTTTCAACTTGAAAACAACATTGGTATTTATAAATAATGTTGAAGCCCTTAGGTAACAATCTCTCATCCACCAGAATAAAACCTTTAAGAAGCTGCCAATTAAAAATAGAGTTAGAATAGGAATATTTTGACTCCAAATTTTATCAAAAACTTTGAAATTAGTAGACCTATCTCTGACAGACTTCCAAACCTTTTTAGAACAAAATTTTCCATTTTTCGATTTTTATAAAATCATTTTATCATCCATGTTGAAGTCCAAAGGAATGTTCAAAATGGCACTAGCCATAGGTTTATGAAGAAAATCAATCAGAGGACTATAGTTCCGATTATCATTAATTTAGAAGTCAACAACTTTCAAATTTGAAACATAATTAGTATGAAAGTAAGAGTATAAGGACCCAAAACCATCAAGTTGTCTTTCCAAAGGAAAAGGTTACCATTCCCAACACTCTATTGCAAAAAAAGATTCACCCAACCACTTGATATTACATAATCTATGCCAAACAGAGGAATGCCCGTTTTTGAAAAAGCAAGAAGACGGAATATTAAACTTGCATTACTTTGTATTCATAAAATTATCCCAAAGGCAAGCTTAACCTAAACTTCCATCAAAGTTTTAAAGAGAGAAGAATCTAACCAAATATTTGATAGAATTACACTGAAGCCCCCCTACCTACCCAACAGGACCGATACAAGAAGCCTAAGATCTCTAATTAATCCTCTTAAAATCAGATGAAGAAACACCAAAAAAAAAAAAAAAACTTATTAAAAATTTTCTCCATTATGTCACAAACATCCAAAGAAGGATTAATAGTTTGAAACAAGTATAACTGAAGGGAAGACAAGACACTCTTAATCAAAACAAAACAAGCTTCCATGGAAAGCAATTTAAATTCCTAAGAAGCCAATTGACCATAAATAGATTGAAAGATCTTATCAAATAGAAAAATTTTCATTCGCCCTTTTATAAATTGGAGTCCCTAATTAAAAAATGGTGAGATTTTGCATAGAAAATTTAGTGTAATGGGGGATTCGATTGATACCCCTTTGAAGTGTACCTTTCCTCGGAATGAAAGAACACTTCTTAAGGTTAAAATTTAAACTACTTTCCTGGCTAAACTTTAAAAGAAATTTATAGACCATCTTGACATTTTTAATAGAACCATTGCAATAGATAATGAAATCATCTTCAAAACATAAATGAAAGATAGGCATACCTCCTAACTCTAATAATATATATTATAAATGAAAATTATGTATATTCTGAGATATAAATATGAAGTTCTTACTACTTTATTTACTTTCAATTCTACATCTCTGCCATTTTACTAGTTGATTTATTGACATATTAAGGATATCATTTATTACTATGTAAATATTTCTTTATTATGAAAATTTTAATTGAACTATTGTATATATAAATTCATTCTTCTTTATTGGAGGCCATTTATTTTAAAGACTTGTAAAGGTTGGATGTGGCTTGCTGAGCATTGGTTGCTCTTTCCTTTTTTTTATGCATTTATTTTAGGTTAGGATAAAGGGAAGGGGCAAGTTGAGTAGAGGGTAGGTTGCAGGTCTTGAGATCTAAGTTTTGAAAGTTTATTAGGGATGTTAAGGCCTTATGAACTAGCCCAAAGCTAACCAAGAGGGGGGTGAATTGGTATTTTAAAAATTATTTTGATTAAAACACAATCACAAACTCAAACTAAAATCACCACAATGAAAATCAAAGTGCGAAAGAATAAATGTGGAAAGTAGTAGTAAAAGAACACATAAATTTATAGTGGTTCGGTCAACTCAACCTACGTCCACTCCCCAGAGGCGCCCTCCGGGTATTGCACTAAACACTGTGACTCTCCTTTTTCTCCCACATCAAGGCAGAGAAGCCCTCACAAAAACTCATTTCCGCCGACCCTGGCGAGGCAGAGAACCCAATTCCTTTTGCTTTCTCCTGAAACAGATAGAGAACCTTGATCGATTGCTAAAGAAGATCTCTCTCAACCCTCCAAGGACAAGAGACTATGGTGGAAGAAGAAGAAGTGGAATAATGCTTGGAGCAACCCTTGTGAAACTCCTTCACAAGCTCCCCCTCATAAAATCCTCTCTCTCTCTCTCCCTCTCTCTCATTCTTCTCTAGGCTTTCTCAGGTCAAGCATCAGTAAAAGATCACCTCTAAGGTAGAACAAGAGATCTTAAATAGAAGAGCTTCGAAATAGCTCTTATTTTATACAAATCAACTTTATCGTCCAGGATGATAGGGGTATAGGCCTAGCCGATCAGTATAAATTTCACTCAATCAGCCCAGTCGTTTTGGGACAATTAGATAATTTTTGGTCATATCATCCAGGCCGATAGTATATCGTCCTGGACGATTAGTTTAAATACGAGGAAAATCATCCTGAATAACACCCAGAATAGAAGCTGGCCGATGTCAATCGTCCATGCCATCGTCTCGGTCGATCCTGCAATCGGCCCGGCTGATGTGATCGTGTAATCAACCTTAATTTATTTTTTTAATCACCTGATCAATTTAGGCATAATTGTGTTGCATCGTCCAGGCCGATGTCCTGGATGATGTTCAAAAATAACTAATGCCTAAATAGATCTAGCGGTTGATTCTTTCTGATTTGAACCTATCGGTCCTGCCGATACAATATCGTCCAGGCCGATCAGCTTAATGAAGACTGTCTTAACCATGATACCTTGATTAGGGTTTCTATTTTTTAACCGATCGTCCATGCTGATATAAATATTATCTCGGATGATGTTACCAAAATTAGTAAACTCTAAGAAATAGTCAGAAATTCTCCCAAGATGTGTGTGTGCAAGGTTACATATCATTAGGAGCCACACCTTTTACAATAGATTCAAGAAAAGGGAAAAGTGTATAAAGTGACTCAGACCTAGTCTACCCAATCTTGAGTTGGTTTAAATTGTCGTCTGATCTTGTGGACCTGAAATGTTAGTAGGCAAGGTAGTTGTAGAGAAACAAGAGTGTCTACTATCATTAAAATCATAATCAATGAAAATAGATTCGCAACAAGTTTATATAGGTA
This sequence comes from Dendrobium huoshanense, assembly GCA_016618105.1. Lineage (NCBI taxonomy): Eukaryota > Viridiplantae > Streptophyta > Magnoliopsida > Asparagales > Orchidaceae > Dendrobium > Dendrobium huoshanense. The sequence continues at coordinate 10,937,640 of CM028351.1, forward strand.
TATATGTTAGATGATTTTAACAGTCATAAAGTTTTGTTATGTTATGTATTGTCTAGCCATGTACTATTTGTATATAATTATTTTGATTGTAACTATTTTTGAGATGAATGAAATAACTTTTGAATATGAACATTCGTTTGTTTTAAATTTAAGTTTCAGTGACTCTTTGGTCAGAAAATTTTTGAATGTATTATAATTCTCTCCAAATTTAATTCTAGTGATATGCTCCTGTCACCATCCATCAAGATATGACATGTTTTATCTATGGCTTTTTTTAGGTCAAGTTGTGATTAGTTCCCCCTCCATAACATTTAGATGCTTGACCACTTCTCTTAAATAAAAAATAACAAACCATTTCTATAAGAAATGAATTTCTCACTACAAATCTTCAATCAATGTTTCTTGGACAGCTTGTTCAATATTCATCCAAGGCATCATCTTGCCGAGATATATTAACAAACAATACTAGATAATTGAAAATGTTAAAAATTGATGTGGCTAAATTTCTCTCTCAACACATAAAACACCACCAGAATGAAAATAATACAAGCTACAAAAATAATAATATGTTAAGCCTCCTAAAACTTTATTCCCCTCTGTGGGCTCCAAAAATTCAGCCCCGGCCTCCGCCCGCTGATGCTTTTTCTTTTAAGGGGAGTTTTAAGAGATTAAGTTCCAGGGTATTTGGAAGGCAGATGTGTTTGTAGATAAGACACTACCTAGAGATTTCACCCTCATTTTGTGAGAACTTTATGATCTGAGTTCTTGTTTCTTATAGGCGCAAGCCCGTATAGTTAATTACCCCTCCTGATAATGAGAGAGAACTTTCGATTAAGGCTAGTTGTCAATCAGATATGTAGAGATATGTGTTATCTAGTGTATAGTAGCATCATTGGATTTAAGAATTAGAAGTTTGAAGGCTTAATATTTAAAAATAGAAATTTCACCACCTTATACTTAAAGCGAATGGTTGGGGAATGGATGATAGACCTGATCAAGATTCCATGGTTCCGTCATCCCGAGCCATCATGGTCCATGGTCTATTTAATCAGAGGAGGAAGTCAACCCAATCTGATAAAAGGACCCTTATTGGCAGCCATGGGTTGCTTCGTCTAAGGGGACCTTGTAGACCTAGGGTGGATTTTTGTCTATGGGGACAAATTTGAATCCACCTTAGCTAACAGAGGGCATTGTGCCCTATTGATTATACCCTATTAATTCATATCTCAAGAATTTGATGCCACTAAGAAATGTATTGGCTCTGGCCATAACTAGTATTTTGTGGTGCCATTTAGTGGAAAAACTACTCGGTTTAGAGGGCCCTGGGTTATAATCGTTTATCCTACAATGCCATTTGGCATTAAAACCACCGATCAGAGAATATGTACCACATTCTTAATGATAGGAGATTATTTGAGAATGGATCATAGTGATATTTTTAACTAGATATTTAACTGTGTTAACTGAAGTTATATTTGAAATTGTCCATCTCGGCAAATTGCTGAAGAGGGTGGATGGATTTTACTTTAAGTGTTGAATGATGATTGGATTTCATATTTTAAATATTTTTGGATTTTTTGGATTTTAGATTATCTTTAGGATTTTGGATTTTTCAAGCATTTGAGTACGTGGTATTTGAAAATATTTGTGAACCCCTTCAGTTAAGATTTGCATTCAACACGGCCATCAACGGGGTGTTTGACATCATTCTTGCTAACTGATTGAACCATATCGACTCTGTCAACTTATCAACATAGGATCGAGTTTCGCAGGCTTTATGCCTTTATTAATGAATTCTTTTAATTATAGACCTTGAAAGCCTAATATGAATGTATTAAAATAAATACATCGGTCACCACAAACGTGTATTTATTTAATAGTTTGAACCCCATTGACTCTTATTGATCCGCATACAAGGATTAGGTTTGAACTTGAATTCACTTATTATCCCGTGTAGCATCCCTAGACGTCACTGTGTACTTATAACACACTTGTCGGGACCCATGCAAGTGTTTGGGGGCATTTTATAATTATTTTTTAAATATTGTCGACTCTTATTTATCTTTTTAGGAGGTATGGGTTTGAACTTGAATTCACTTGTTAACCCACGTAGCATCCCTAGATGTTACATGTGTACTAATAACATGCTTGTCGGGGACCATGCAGGTTTTATGATTGCATTTAACCATTATGTACCTATGTGCATATATATTATAGTGCATGTATGGGGGATACTTGGAATGTTTATAAACACCTTAAGTCCGCTAATACGAGTGTTGCGGATCTGGTGGCATCACGTAGCATCTTCTGAATTGAATTATTCGCTTCTTTATATAGGTAGACTATCGTGCACTATTTATTACTTTTTGCAAGTCGATTGTAGTGTACTAACGAATCTCCTGCTTTACATTTGTTGTAGTCATCTAGCATTTTGTTTATAGATAGCATTTTATGTATAAATAGGTCCCCTACAACCCCGCAAACACTTACATCTTTATTTAATTACTTCCCTTTTGCATATAGGGATCTAAAAATTCATTCTCATTGGATGGTTGTTGCTTGTAGGAGTATTGCATATTATCTTACAAATATATATTTGAAGATAGGTTCCTTGTTATCTTTGAAGGAAATAAAAGGGCAATAATCTTGTTTGTATGATTGATACAAGCATCACAGTTATTTGTAAGGGATTTATGATTTGATGTGGTCATTTCAAATTCGTAGGCATTTGCACTTGATGTGCTAATCAACCACGATTGTAAGGGATATATATGTTTGTCTCTGATCGAGCTGTATTTTGTTATAAATTTCTTCATGCATATGTTGTTTGTGTGTCCCTTGTCATCCTTTACAGACAGCTCTTGATGCTTGATATAGATCTCTCATCACATAGCCAGTTGTTCTATGATTCGAGTGGCACTCATTAGTATTATTGTCGATCAGAGATTTGCGCTTTTATTGGAGTAGCTTTCATGGATCAATTACAACATCCATTGGAGCTCTTATACAATAACCATTCAGTTGAGGTGATAATTCCTATTGATTGTTGCTTAGAGATGGGCCAAGTTTAGCATTACAAATCAATTATCACCCCCCCCCCAAAGTCTTTTAAGCCATGGCTTTGTAACCACAACATATCTTTCATAATCCTTTGTCATTTAGAAGTGAGATCATGCTTACAATATAGATCACAACATGTATGTTGAATGTGATACCATTAGTCATTAACATTTCTCTTCCATTTGGGGTAATCACTTCTTAACCTTCACAATGATTGTGTTGTTGATCATAAGCACATTGTTATATATCTCACTTAATCCTTATTGAAATGTTGATTATATTTGAATATCTTCCTCCACGAGTCCCTTGTAGTCCATCTAAGTCTTTGCTTGAATTCAATTATTCAAGTAAAGTTTGAATGAAGTTCTTTGTAGTCCAAGCAAATTCAATTCTTGTGTAGTTCAGCTAGTAAGTTAAAATTCATGTCTTTAGAAAAAATTTTGGCAACCTCCCAGCGTCTCCATCGTTTAGGGAAAAAACTATGAGGTAGCCTACCCGCCATGTCAAGAAAGACGTGCACGATCGATGTTATGAGACATCGAGGGTATAGTCTTTGTCATCTACCATGCCAAGAAAGCCGTGCATGGGTACTTATATTTTCACCCCGCCGTGCTAAGAAAAGTGTGCATAGGGATTTCCTGCTTTGTTATAAGCACTGCACCAAGTTTCCTCCCACAACGCTAAGAAAAGCGTGCATGGGTGGTCCCTTGGTGCGCCACGAACACTAAAAAGATCTTTAGGGAGATTATCCACCTCGCGACAAGCATCGGAGCGAAATTCCTCCCACCGCACTAAGAAAAGTGCTCATGGGTGGTTATTCACCCCGCTGCAAGTGCCGAGAGCGGGTTCTCTCAAGTTTAGGAGGTCATACCTTAGCGACCAGCGGGTAGGTACAAGGCACATAGATAAGGGAAAAAGAAGCTTATCTTCTCTTTTTCTTTTAGGAATAATTATAATTTATAATCATTAGTAATTATAAATAATTATAATCAATAATTATAATTATTAATAATTAAGAATAATTATAATTATTACAAATTACAATTAGCAGATATTATAATCCTTAATAATTATAATTATCAATAATTATAATTAATAATTATTATAATAGCATAATTATAATTAAGAATAAAAAAAAAATTGTCGGGTTGTAGGATTTATACAGGATTTGAATAGGATTTGTACATTTGAGCAAGATTATAGCAGGATTAGAATGAGATTTATCCTAAATCCTATTAGGAACTCTTAGATCCTAGAGTGAGTTAAATTTGTTGTTTTCTTCTTTGCTTTAGCTGATTTATAGGATTTGGCCGAGGTAGCTCATGAAAGGGAGTATGGTTACCTTCGCAAAGAGCAAGCCTCCATCTTCGTCATTGCTTCCGAGTCAAATGTCTTAACTTCTGATCAAACAGAAAGGAGCGTCAAAGGAGGAGGCATATATGGAGGTCAGACAGAGGTCTTGGAGGCTTCAGCTTGCTGGGTTTCGGCTACAGGTGGAGTTCGGTCCTGGGAGGTGAGTTCAGGATTTTGATTTGATTCTTGTAGTTGGTTAGGGCAGAGGAGATCATGGAGGTTGGGGCTTCTGATAGGCTTCATCTAGGAGGTCGTGGAGATGGGATCAGAGAGGGAAGGTTGGGTCGTTTACAAATTGAAGAGGAGCTCCCGAAGGCTTCAACTGGTTCGGTATTTAACAATGTGAGTTGGGTACAATTGAGCAGGTTTTATGTAGATATCATGGGAGAGGACACAAGCGGTGTCGGATGCAGTGGTTTAAGCAAGATTTCAGAGATGACGTGCATATGAGGTACGAGAGATTTCAGGTACGAATGCTGACTTTTATAGATAGGTCAACACTCTCAAATCATCATTATACCACGTGTTATAGAAATGATTATACCAAACTAATAAAAGAATTTAATAGAATTAGTAACAGCTCTCCACATCTTTTCTCTCGTCTCTTGCCCTAAGTGCCTTCTCGGGCGATTTTAGGGTTCCCTTTCTTCTCTTGTGATCTCTTCGCCTTCATGTCCTCTTCACCGGAGAAATCTTATTTTCCTGTTACTCTTCTTGTGCCGGTGTTTGTCTTTGTCGGTTGGCCCTGTTAGGGCTTCGAAGTTATGGCGGGGGCTTCATCCTCTATGCCTTGGGAGAATGTTACCTCCCAGGTTCAAGATACAAACAAAGGTTTCTTTAGCTTGGATTCAGGTGTTACTTCTCCTCCTCAGTTGTGTTCTTTTAAGGAAGTTCTCTCTGTTTCTTTGGCAGGTGATACCCTACCCTCTTTAACTCAATCTATGTTTAATGGCGTCCTTGCTATTTTGCTTTCAGATGAAGAAGTTCTAAAGGTTGCTTCTTCTTTTCAATTTATACTGGTTGGAAAATTTGGGTTGCGAAGGCCAAATTTGGATTCGATTCATGCTTTTTTTTCAGTAGCCTTAAACTCTCGAGTTTTTATTTGGTTGGTCTTATGGATTTGAAACATGTTGCGATCTAGCTCTCGAATGATTTAGATTACATTCGTGTGTTTGCCTGTAGATCTTATTTTATTCTTAACTGCCAAATGTGTATCTTGAAATGGATGCCTTTCTTTTATGTTAGAGAAGAATCCCCCATTGTGCCTATTTGGATCTCTTTTCCTAACCTTAAAATTCATTTTTTCAATGCTAAAGTTTTACATGCGCTTGGATCTGTTTTTGGCCACCCCTTGCAAACTGATCAGGCTACTATATCTAGAACCCGTCCATCAGTGGCTAGGGTTTTATTTGAAGTTAATATCAGAAAGAAACATACTAAATAAGTTTGGGTCAGCTCTAAAGCTTTTGGTTACTTACAAAAAGTGGAGTTTGAAAAAGTTATTGATTTTGTAATCATTATAAAACTCATGGCCATGCGGTTTCTGATTGCTTCAAATTACATCCAGATCTTAAAAAAAAAATCCAACAACTCGATGGGGAAGGTGGTCACTAATACTATAGATACTACAAATGAGATTGTTCATGACTAGATTCTTTTGAATCAGGTTGAGACCCAATCCCTTATTGAGAAGGTTGGAAATGAAAATCTTAATGTTTCAGATAATTTGACGGTTTTTGATAATAGTCTTAATCTTTCACCTGAGAGAGTTTCTCCTAAGGATAAATGTATTGAGGAAGGTGATAAGCTTCCTAAATTTTTTTTTGTCTCTATTGATGCTTTGCTACAAAATAAAGAGAATCCCTCTTTATTGCTTAATGTGGATATTACTGAAAAGGAGAATGTGAATGAATGTGAATTTATCCCTAGAAACAATTTTGGCCCTAATTTTGTGGTTCATGTTAATAATAATGATAAAGAGGGAGTTCCTAATACTTTGTCTTCTTATGATCTCTTTGATAGTGGCTCTAAAATTATTGATGATGAAGGAGCCTTTAAGGTGAATAAGAAGAAAAAGAAAAATGATAAAGCTCCTTTACTTGATACACCTCGTTCTAAGGCTCAAACATTTACTAAAAGTTCTAATGATTAAACCTTATTTGGAATGTGAGGGGTATTGGGGGGTCTGATTCTAGGATCCGTGTTAGGAATTTATGTCGTATGCACAACATTCAACTGTTGTTTTTACTTAAACCTTTTATTTATACTGATAAAATTGCTATTATTACTTCACGTTTGGGTTTTAACATGATATTTGCTAATTGTTCTAATAAAATTTGAATTTTGTGGAAGAGCCATTTCAACATCAATATTATTTACGATTTTGCCCAAGTTGTTCATGTGCAAATTTTTATTCCAATGTTAATTATAATGCTTCCTTTGTGTATACTGCTTGTACTAGATTGGGTCGACTTCCTCTCTGGGATCATTTATCATATTTTGCTCTTAATTCAAATGGTCCTTGGTGTGTGGGTACTGATTTCAATATTATTTCTAACGTTAGTGAAAGAATAGGGGGTAATCATCCTAATATCAATGCTATGGCTGATTTCAATTGCATGATCTCTAATTGCAACTTATATGATATTGGTTTTACTGGTGGTGTTTTTACTTGGAGTAGAACTTCTATGTGGCAAAACTTGATAAGATTCTCTTTAATAATGATTGGATAAGAGATTTTCCTATGACTCATGTTCAACACTTGAGTAGAACTTTATCTGATCATGCTTCTTTACTTTTGACCATATATGCTAATAAAATTAATGTTTCTTTGGCTTTTAGGTTTCAAAACATGTGGATTACTCATTCAAATTTTTTAAATGTGGTTTCTAATAATTGGCAAGCCATTATTTCTCTTGAAAATAATATTAAGGGCATGTCTCATCTCTGGGCCAAGTTGAGTAGATTGAAATAAGTCCTTAGATGGTGGAACAAAAATGTTTTCAAAAATATTTTTTCTAATATTAAGGAAGTAGAAGATAAGGTTTTGGAGTTGGCTAAGTTGTTTTTGGAGAATCTCATTAGTGACAATCTTTCTAATCTTGATAATGTTAAAGTTTACCTTTTCTAGTTACAAAATCAAGAAGAGATCTTGTGGAGACAGAAGGCTTCGACTAAAATGGTTTTGGAGGGGGATAGGAACACTTCCTTTTTTTATGCTTTGGCTAATAAGAATAGTATCAAGAGTTATATCCACAAAATTGTTAACAATCAAGGGTGTGTTTATGATATAGATGAGTTAATTATTAATTATAGAGTGGATCATTTTAAAGATGTTTTTAATAGCATTACTTTGACCTCCCCTATTACCAACTCTGATGTGATTCCTTGCTCTATTGGTGAGGAAGACAATCTTTTACTCATTCAAGCCCTTATGGAGGATGAAATTTGGAACACTGTTAAAGACATGAATGGTGATTCTGTTGCTGGTCCGGATGGTTTCACTACAACATGTTTTATTAAAACATGGGATATTATTAAGTTAGATGTAGTGGAGTCTATGAATGATTTTTTTAATGGCAATCCTTATTCTAAATATTTCTCTTCCAGTAATATTGTGCTTATTCCCAAAAAAGGCTCTACTACCAACTGGAATGATTTTAGACCTATTAATGTTTGTACTTTCTTTAATAAAGTTGTGGCTAAAATCATTGCTTCTAGGTTGATGTACATTCTGCCGAGAATCATCTCTTTCAACCAAACTGGCTTTCTGAAAGATAAGAGCATTTTTGATAATATTATTTTGGCCTAAGAAATGGTTCATGATATTAATGCTAAAGTCACTATAGGGAATCTCATTTTTAAACTTGATATTACTAAGGCTTATGATAAATTGAACTGGCATTTTCTTTATAATGTGCTTTCTCTTTTTGGCTTTAGTTAATCATTCATCATGCTTATTGAGAATAGTATAAAAAACTGCTATGTTTCTATGATCATCAATGGTCATAACCATGGTTTCTTTAAATCCGAGCATGGGATAAGACAAGGGGAACCATTATTGCCTTCTCTTTTCATTATTGCTATGGAATACCTCTCCAGAGGTCTTGAGGATCTTTATAGAAGGTATCCTACTCTCTTTTTCCATACTGTTGGCGGCATACCTATTACACATCTCAGTTTTGCTGATGACTTTATTATTTTTCGAATGCTTCTATTAATAATGTTAAAATGTTAGTTTAATTTATGTCTCAATTCCAAAATATGTGTGGTTTGTCCATTAACAAGGATAAAAGTAATTTCATTTCTGGCAAGTTGGTGAATCGTAGTAGAATTAGTGTGATTAAAAGAGTTTGTGGTTTTAATTCTACCTTGCTTCCTTTTAAATATTTATGCACCTCTCTTTTTAAATGGAGAAAAAGAAAGCATCTGTTTGATAATATTTTTACTATGTTTCAAAGAAAACTCCTTAATTTATCTTCTAATTTTCTTTCTTTTGGGGGTAGATTGGTTTTGATTAAAAGTATTTTAAATTCTATTCCTATATTTATCTTTCATACTTTGCAACCTTCCTCCACGATTTGTATTAGAATGGAGAGAATGCTTAATAAATTTTTTTGGGGATCTAAAAATAATAAGTTTTGTATTAATTGGGCTACTTGGAACAAGGTTTATAGGGTCTTCAATGAGGGTTCTTTGGGTTGCAATAATATTCTTGATAATGTGCATGCTTTCTCTCATAAATTATGGTTTGCTTTTAGAACTAACAACTTCTTGTGGGCTCAGTTTATGAATGTTAAATACTACAAAAATCATAATCCTTTGGTTTGTCACTATAAATTTTATGATTCTTCTATTTGGAAAAGGATTTGCAACATTAAATGGGAGGCTAAACAATATATTCATTGGGGCCTTGGGAAAGGTAATGTTTCCTTTTGGCAAGATAATTGTTTGGGTACATTTTCTATTGATAGCTATCTTAATACACATACTATTGTTAATACTAAGGTTCACTCTTTTATTCAAAATAGTGATTAGAATGTTAGTAAACTTTTGGAGGTTGTCCCGTATGACATGATTGATAAAATTTTGCAAATCCCTTTACAATTACAATGCAAGGATATAATTCTTTTTAATTTATCATCTTCTAGTAAATCCAATTTGAAAAAAGATTGGGATGCTATTAGATTTAAAGGTGATGTCTCTCAAATTTTTGCTTCTCTTTGGCATAATAATATTCCATTATCTTATTCTATCTTGGTTTGAAGATGTCTTAAATGTTACTTTCATGTGGATAACTTATTATGGGAAAAATGTTTTATTTTTACTTCTAAGTGTCAATGTTGCTTTAATATTGAAAGTATTAAGCATGTTTTAATTCATGGTGTGATTGCTCAAAAAGTTTTGTGTTATTTCTTTAATCTTGCCGATAAGGTATTATGAATGCAAATTGCGATGTTGTTGACATTCTTAAACACTAGTTTACTAACACCAAAGGTCACATCTACAATTTACTCCCTATTTTGATTAAGTGGTAACTTTGGAAGGCTAGGAATGATTCTAAGCATAATGAGATCAAGATGGATGCTAACCAAATCATTACTAATGTTAGAAATAAAATTATGTATTTTTAGTCTGTCAATCTTATTTTGGTTAAAAACTTTAAAAATTGTCATCAGTTAGTTGCTCATTTTGGCATTCCTATTGATGGTGGATCGATTGATAAAATTGAGCATATTGTGAGGTGGTTCAAACCATCTTCCCCTTATGCTAAACTCAACTCGAATGGATCAGTTGGTACTCTTGTTGCTGGTATGGGTGTTATCATTCGTAACCACAATGGTGAGGTTATTTCTATTTTCACTGTTCCTCTTAATTTATGTTCTGTCATTACTGCTAAACTTATGGGTTTATCTCAAGATTTGAATATTTGTCAAAGATTGGGCATTGAGCATGTGAAACTATTAAGGTTGATGCTAAACAAATAACAATTAATTATAATTAATAATAATTAATCATAATTATATTTAATTAATTAAAATTAATTTATAATTAATTAATTAGTAATTATAATTAAAATTAGTTAAGCATAATTAACCTTAGTTAATTATGCTTAATAATCATTTATTATAATTAAGATAAATAATTAAAAATTAAATTTAATTAAATATTATTAGGTTATAATTAAAACTAATTAATTATAATTATAAATAAATAACTATAACTATAATAAAAATAAATAAATAAATAAATAAAAAAACAAATCCCTCCCCCTCTCTTCTCTGTTTTCACGGGATCAGGCCGAAGAAGCGGTGAGAGGGAGGGTTACTTGCCCAGCTAGCGAGCTCCTGTTCTTGCTTTAGATCAAAATGTCGGAACTTCCGATCCACACAGGAAGGGAAGTGTCGTCGAAGGAGCGAAACTCAGCAGCCGTGAGGGGATCGGAGGGGGAGCGGGACGACAGAGCTTGGAGGCTCGGTGGAGATAAGTTCTCTCTCTCTCGCTCTCTCTCTCTCTCTCTCTCTCTCTCTCTCTCTCTCTCTCTCTCTCTCTCTCTCTCTCTCTCTCTCTCTCTCTCTCTCTCTCTCTTCTTATGCAAGAGACCGGCACAGGGCTTGGAGGAGGAAGAGGCAGCGACGGGAGCAGGTGAGTGAGAAGCAGAGATCGTGAGCAGCCGAAGAAGAGGGGTTCGGTTGCTTTTAAAGGCCTCGGAGAACAACGAACGAGGAGCTTCATACGGAATCCCGCGAGGAGATGCTAACGACACCGAATGCACAGGGATATTTTGACAGGATTTCAGGCGTGTTTTGCGAAGTATTTCAGCAGAATTCTGGGATCCGTTGGGTGCAAGGTTTGTGCGTAGGATTTCTATTTTGATTTCTTCACCTATTTTGATTCATTTGGGTATAACATGAGGGTCAACAAATGCCCCCCATCAAATGTGGTACGTGGCTAGAGCGAACCACATTTGTTGTGAGCTGTTTGGCCTTGTGGATCTCTAGATATTTATTCTAGATGTCACACAAGGGATTTCATTTAGTGGATCTTCAAATATTTATTTGGATGTCATACTACAATTTTCCTTTAGTGGATCTCTAAAATTTTGCTTGGATGACATACTACGATTTTCCTTTAGTGGATCTCCAAAATTTTGCTTGGATGTCACACTTGGGTCTTCATTTAGTAGATCTCCAAAAATTTGCTTGGATGTCATACTACGATTTTCATTTAGTGGATCTCCAAAATTTGCTTGGATGTCACACTATGATTTTCATTTAGTGGATCTTCAAAATTTTGCTTGGATATCACACTAAAATTTTCATTTAGTGGATATTTAAAAATTTACTTGAATGTCACACTAAAACTTTCTTTCTCCATAGATCTCTTGGATATATCAATAGATGATTGAGATACTAATTTCTTTTGCCCTGTGCTTTGTGCTGCGGACATTGATGGAGGATTGCCTGATTTATCTTTACTGACTCATCAGGTGGTTTTTTTTTGTACCTTCGGCCCTATGCTTCTAGCTTTGGCGGGCTTGATGAAGGAGTAGATGCCAGTGACCTAAACCCTTAGGTTTGTATTAGGTTGTTGGCTAAAAGTCATTAGTCCAGAGCTTCGTGCATAATGGATTTGTTGATGACAAAATCCTCTTAGTTCAGCTCTAGGCTTTGTGTGAACTTTGGGATAATTTTTTCTTCAGTCCTTTGCTTTGTGCTTTGGCGGACTTGTTGAAGAAAAATTCCTTCGATCCTCGCTTTGTGCTTTACGGATTTGTTGAAGGATTTGCAGGTTCTGGATTCAGTTGATAGTACCGAACGTAGGTAGTATCTTGATCCTTAACCACTTGAGAAGACTTTAATCTGAATCACTTGAGTTCATCAGATTGGGAGAGCTAAAATTTGATAGCTCTTTGTCCTTTGGTTGTTGAGATGGGGGTTCCTCTACTGCGGCCTTTCTTATGGCTTGTTGAGTAGATGGAGCTACCAGCGATCCGGCCATATTTGGTCTTATTGGATCAGACCTTTTAAACCCATTCAGGCTTAAGACTTGAGCTATGGGAATTGCGCTTCCCAATACTAGTTTTGCTGAAGTTGGTAGATTTGGAGTCATCCTTTGTGGTTGTAGATTTTGGAGCCTACGAACATTTGGTAATTGCTCGAGATTCCTCCTTCCCACTTGAACTTTGATTCTCCAGTCATTTAGGAGAATTTTTTTTAGACTCGATCACTTGAACTTGTCGAGTCAAATTTTCCTTCGTACTTCCTACAGTCCCTACTGACAGGTTGACGAAGTGGGAGTTCCGCTACTATGGCCTTTCTTATGGCGTGTTGAGTAAACGGATTTGCCAGCGATCCGGCCATATTTGGGCGTGTTGGATCCGGCCTTCTACACCCATTCGAACCTTAAGCTTCAAGCTGTTGAAAGAATTCAAGCTTTTTTAGCTCAATTTGTTGGAGTGTGTAGTCACAAAAGTCTCCTTATTGACTTTTGAGTCTTTGTTCATTGGAGAAGGTGTTGTCTCAATCTTTTGAGAAATTACCTGCTATACTTTGGAAAATAAGTATTTGTATTTTTTTGCACAAAGAAAGTTTAAATTGATAATTTTAAATATTTATTTGGGGATCTCGGCACGCAGCGTGATGTCGACCCGAATAAATATTTAAATGTCCCCTGACTCGCAGAGACATTTTTAGAATGAAATAAATTTGGAATTTTATAATTTTAAATATTCATTTGGGGATCTCGACATGTAGCACGATGTCGACCCAAATGAATATTTAAAATGTCCCTGTCTCGCAGGGACATTTTGGATAGGCTTTTTGTCTTTGAGTTTTTAAATATTTATTGGGGGATCTCAGCACGCAGCGCGATGTCGACCCGAATAAATATTTAAAATGCCCACAGTCTGATGGGGGATTTTAAAATGCATTCTTGCTAGGTAAGAGAATTTAAAAATACAAATACATTTCTTATAAATATGTATGAAATACATAGCATTTTCTTGGACAATTTTATGAGTGGTATTTCTTTAGATATTGACCGTTGGTTGATGATATAGGTCTCTGACCCTCCATGTTGAATAACTGATAAGCTCCTCCTTGAAATGCTTTCTCGATAACAAAGGGGGCTCTCCCAATTGGATACGAATTTATCATCAATTTTTTGGTGTGGGTTGATTGATCTCCTTAGCACCAGGAATATAGCGCTCAGTCTTTTATTCTATAGGTGTTCTGAATAATGTATGATTTTCATCTTCAGTCACCATCTTAATTTGATTGTATCCTGACGTCCATCCGTGAAGGAGAGTATATCAGAGTTGCAGGTATTGTCAACTAGGAGTTCTAATACCATGAGCAGAAAGTCATCTTTCAGGCATACCTTGTTGAGATCCCTAAAGTCAATGCAGACACGAATCTGTCTATTCTTTTTCTTTACAGGGATGATATTGGCTATCCAATTGGCATACATTTCTTCTCGGATGAAGCCTGCCTCTATGAATTTCTTCGTTTCTGCAATCACATGTTCTTCAATCTTCAATCTCATTCTCCTTGGAGCTTGTTTGACGGGAGCTACATCCGGCTTGATTACTAATATGTGAACTGCTACATCAGGAGATAAGCCAGGCATCTCAGCATATGTCCAAGCAAAGCAGTCTCTGAATTCACAGAGAAGTTCTTTTATTTATTCTATTTGTTCTTCGGGTAGGAGAGAACTAATGAAGGTTGGGCGAGGATCCTCCTCAGTCCCACAAGTTGAGTTCTTTTAGTTCATCCATAGTGGCTGCCTGTCCACCATCTTCAAGCTCTTCTGGTGCAGGCTCGGCTTTTACGGGCTGCTCATCATAATCATCAGCCTCGTATGTCTCTTCAGCAACATCATCTTCAAATTTAATTTCCATGCATGTGATTGCCCGACAAGTTTCTTTCCGGAGGAATTTTTGCTTGATGAATATGATACCTTTATATGCATATGTATCCTTTCGTTGTAGAGGGAGCGGATTCCTTCCATACTAGAGGCCCAAGCTTGTACAAAGTTGTCGCTCGGTGGTAGAAATATTAACTTGTTTTCGTAGCATTCTCTGAATATTTTTGGTATTGAACCTAGGTAGCCTTGTAGGAAATAACTCTTCGGAATCGAGGAGCATGCAACAGCAGTCATTATTCTCCTCTTTGCGAACTCCCGTAGAATATAACACATTCTTTGGCACTGTCCCATTTTTAAGGGGAGGCAGATAAAGGGTGGCGAGTTCTTCAACTTTATGCACTTCGCGCGGAATAATTTCTTTGAAGTGTTATAAGAGAACACGCGTGACTATGAGTACACTATCTGAAATTGATAGGCTGTCTATTCTTCTAGAGAACACATTCTGCACCGTGTTCATATAAATAGAGTCGTAGTCATAATCATCATTTGAAAATGCAACCTGTCTACTCCATTCATCCGTGGACTGACATACTTTTTGGGATTTGGCAGGAGTAAAATCATCTTCATCCGTGTCGCTCCCAAGATGAGGTACATATTTCATGGGAATGGTCGGCGCTTTGGGAAGAGTTGGCGCTGCCTTCTTTCTCCCCACCTGCTTCTTCTCACCTTCTCGTTCAGGTCACTTTGCAGCCTTTGAGTTTGATGCTCTAGCTTTGAGAGAGCTCGAAGACTTTTGCTTCTTTGGCATGAAGTACCATGCATCTTTATAAACTATTGCTTCATGAATTGTAAAGGGCTGAATGTCGCCAGAGATCTTGAATGCCTCTCCATCTTTGAGATACTTCATACATTGGTGTAGTGTTGACGAGACAATGCCATATTCATGCAACCAGGGACGACCTAGTAGTGCCTTGAATGAAGTATCCGCATCAATCACATGGAATTTAGCTTCAGTGTGGAGCTCTCCAAATACAAGAGGGAGCATAAATGATCCAAGGGTCTTCTTCCCTTTCTCGTTGAAACCGTGCACCATCAGCTTATTTGGCCCGAGGTGTTCCACATCAAGGCAGAGGGATCTCAGTGCTTTCAAGCTTATTAGATTTATGGAGGATCTGGGATCAATCAGGATTTGACTGATGATCAGCTTATCGCTCTCTGTGGTAACATATAGAGGACGATTATGATCTGCAGTCCCAAGTATCATGTCTTCTTCGAAGAAGGTAATGAACGGCTCATTACGAGCTTGTAGAACTTTAGTCAAATTACATTCAGCAAAATGCACCTCTTATCTTTCGGGATCTTTGAGAGCCTGAATTAGAGTCTCCCGAAGGTCTTTAGATATTACCAAGCCATCGTATATGCTGCATTGAGCTGGGATTTTTCTCAGATGTGATAAGATATTATAATCTATCCCTTTGGCTGAAATCTTCTTTTTCTTAGGATCTTCAAGAATAATATCATCATTGATAACTATCTCTTTCTCCTTATCTTTATTGGAGACTCTTTTCTTCAGTGGAGGCGGTAGTATCTTGCCGCTTCTTAACCCCACTTGAGCAATCTCCTCCGGTTCGGAGTCATTAAACTGTACATTTTCTTCAGAGTCAGCCATTGTTGTATCTAGGGACTCATTTGTTGATTCAGAATCACCACCCAGGTTTACATGTCCCATCCAAGATGCTATGCTAGGATCTGATTCGTCTTCCTCTGGAAAATACAAATCCTCCTCCGAACTGTAATTTATTGGCAACACCATCATACAGGATTCAGAGGGTACTTCTTTAGTGTATTCTTCTTCTGTCAAAGTACTCGGTGTCACCGAGATGACCCGACATATTTCTGTTGGATGAGAATTCTCATCATCTTCTTCAGCTTCATCAATTTTAAGCTCAGCCATGAAGTCATCAAGCTTGATAGGTCACCTCACAGTCTGGTAGTATTCATCCAAACTGTCGATAACCATATGAGTTGCGGTCATCTTCTCCTTGGGCTTCTTCAACTTGTTCTTCTTCTTGGAAGATTTCACTTTTCTAGACTTTGAAGTGCCTGCTGGGTTGGAAGACTGTTTGGAAGAAGACGCTTGTGCTATAGGCAAATCTTTCAAATTTAGTTTTGGTTCCATAGGAGATTTCCACTTCACCCCCGGAACACCTTCGAGATGCTTTAACATTTTCATAGTTTTCTTAGAGACCGCAGTCTCCCATTGCTCTTCTTGAATTGGCTTCTTTTCTTTTCTTTTTTTTTTTAACTGGGGGTACGGAAGAGGACGTGACCACCCGAGTTGATTCCTTTCTAGGGTGAGACAACACATTATCGGATAATGTCAGCTCCCCTTTTTATATTTTCTTTCAAGTCAATCCTTGAAGATGTAGCAATCTTCATTAGGATGGCTGAGTACCCAATGATATGGGCAATAATTTGGGTCAACAGTGTGCTTCGACTCTTCGGGTCTCTTGCATTCAGGCAGTTCTAAACCCATTTTTAACACTTGTCGAAATAATTTGGCAACACTCTCCCTCTTGAATGAATATTCTTTATTCATTTTATCTTTGAGTGATTGGAACGTTCTATCACCAATTCCTATTGCCTGTCTTGGGTGTTCTCCACCACCTTGATAAGTTCGTGGCTTATCATTTCCCCCTAGTATCAACTTCGGTTGGATGTTGGGATTATAGACTTGCTTAGGCTTTTCTTGATATTGCATTGGCTGTTTGCCTTTGTCTATGTTGTAAATCACTTGCTTTTCTCTATCAGCTATAGAGAAGAACGTAGAGTCGGCCTCACCCCTTTTAGCACCCGGGCCTTAGCCTTATTGAGCTTATTAGAGTGATTTTCTGATTTGGACAAATTCAGTTTTTCAAATTTGGTCACTCTATTGAGTAAATCTTGAAATGTATTGATTGTAGCCATGCACAGGAAGGGTTGCATCTTATCATCAATATTGTCCGTTAACAACTGCACGCCATGCTCTTCTTCAAGTTGTTGCTCACATTTTATATTTAGATTTCACCAACGAGTGATATATTTGGTCACTGACTCTTCTCTTTTTCTCTTATCCAGAGTGAGGTCAGCGATCGTGATCTTCTCAATCGCACTAGCAAACCTCTTTACGAACATATTTTCCAATTCTGCGAAGGTCTTCACAGAATCATTCGGTAGTTCAGCATACCATTTGAAAGCAGTTGCTGTCAAACTGCTGACGAATTGTCGGAAAAGTAGGGCGTCATTGCCTCCTATGTTCCTGCAGGTGAATTTAAACTGTGTCAGGTGCTGCCTGGGGTTGTTATTACTGTTGAAAGTGTTAAACTTTGGGACCGAATACCCTTTCGGGTATGGAACTTGGTTGTATTCATCAGGATACGGACAACCTTTGCCCACTAATTTTTCTGCTTGATCAACAGCTATAATAGCCTTGATCCTTTCTATGATGATTCCTTCTAACTGTGCAGCAGTCACCAGTTCGGAAATACTTGCAATATTTTGTGGGGTGGGCTGACGGATGACATTATGAGCCTCGTGACCACCTTCAGGAATACCTCTTACTCCCTAGACTTGAGGTATTTGAAAGTTTGGAGGATCAGCAGAAGGGTTGGGCATGGCACCAACAGCGACAGTTCTCTACATCATCTACATCATTGCCCCCATCTGAGCCATCATCTCAGTCATCTTCTCATTTAATTAAGAGATTTCTCTATCTTTGGCTCTCATCTGTCGCCTCATCTGCCTTCTCATGTCGGCGAGTGTGACATTCTCATCAGCGAAGGGATTCTCCTCAACTTCTTCTCCTTCTTCTTCTGCTTGAGAATGACCACCTCTGCTAGTGGTAGACCCAGCTTCACGACGACGTTGATAAACTCACCTAATCAGCAGTTATTGATCGTCGTCATCTTCACCGTCATCATAATAGGCTTCCTTATTAGCATTGGTGTGTCTCACCATATAGACAACTTCCATGTCTAGAGTGTTATTTATTTCTTATATTTCTTCTTCTAGATTTTCTTCCAGAAATTTATCAATATTTTCTTTCATATTTTCTTCAATGTTTTCATCCCCTTTGAGGTATTCTTTCTCTTCTATATTTTGATCATCTATATTTTCTTCCAGTACTCGGATCTCCGAGCGGTGATGCCATTGGATTTTTGGTTCCTGATTAGGCACGGGGACTTCTTCGATCAGTGGGTTGCGATCGAAGTTATTCTCTTCCTTTGGAGGGGATGGAGGGTGACGAGATCCCCTGGAGGATTCTCCAAGGAATCTACCATCTAGAGGAATGTCATTATGGGTCCTTTTTGGGGCCCACTTCTGACGTTGTTTGTTAACGGGGGCGGATCTCCGGGAAGCCTCACCGGATGTCACGCCCAAATCCGTTCTTCCTTCTCTTCTATATTCCTTCTCATTCCTTCGAGGTTTTGGCCTCCAGACTTGTTTTCCTTTCCACCGGGACCTTTCAGTGGTGGATCCCTGAACATATGGTTCAGGTGTCACACTTCGATGTTCACCACGTGGGTTTTTCCTTCCTTCTTTTCTTTATGTAGCAAAGGACAGATGCTCCCTTGGCGGGGTTCTTCTGGTCTCGATCACTAAAGGTCGTTGGAACTTCTTCTTCAGACCTTTATCCTTTACTGTCTTCAATACTCTGTATACTCGAGCGGACAAAGTTTCAGGTTCATTTCTTTTTGGAGGGGCTGGGACCTCACGTCGTAGCTCCCAGAAGGACTTCTTCAGCTCACCAGTGGAGCTATTCCTTTTCACCCATTTTAAATCTGAAAACTTGTTCCGGGTAGGAACATTAGCTTCAGGCATCTGGGCTGGCAGATTGGAAGGGTGAACAGGGAGTTGTTGTTGCTGAGCTCGGAGTTCAGCATTCATCTTCCTTCTTTGCCTCCCTGTAGGCCTTCCTCCAGATGAGGATGCTTCAGTATTGTACTATCCAGGCACAGACAACCTGGTCGGCATAGTAGTGGTGTTGGCAGTCACCACAGAGACTTTCCCACCATTCATAATTCTCCTAGTGGTCAGGGCCTCAGGCTGTGATAGCCTATCAAATACAAAAACCCTCCCATGAGGATTTTCAGCAACATGTCGTGGCGCTGGAAGATACGCACGACGGATAGGTGCTTCTGCAGTTCTTGCAACAACTACAGGAAAATCAACACTACCAAATTAGTTGGTAGCTCTAGTGTTTCCGGTATCTATGACAGCATTAGCCAGCTAGATCCTGGCTCCTCGTCCCAGTTAGACGGT
The DNA here is from genome assembly GCA_016618105.1 of Dendrobium huoshanense. Taxonomy (NCBI): domain Eukaryota; kingdom Viridiplantae; phylum Streptophyta; class Magnoliopsida; order Asparagales; family Orchidaceae; genus Dendrobium; species Dendrobium huoshanense. The sequence continues at coordinate 10,957,221 of CM028351.1, forward strand.
CATCGGGTTGTTTTATAGATCCATCTGCATAAATGAAAGGCAAGGGTTAATAATTAAAATCTGATACATCACCCCGCACTTTCAAAATGCATAGACTTGCACAGAACACAAAAATAAAAATAGACAAAAAAGATTAGCATAAGAAAGAAATTAAAAAAAATTAAAACTCTACTAAATGCCAAATGAATTTGTTAAATGACCATTTTAGAAATTTCAGAGTTTTGAATCATTAAACGATCATTTTAAAAGACTCAAAATCTTGAGTATAGGTTGAAATAACTGCTACTATAAAACTGAGACGACTAGCCAAAGATGGAAAGAGAAACCAATCCCCAGCAGAGTCGCCAGAAATCTGTGTGCTCCGAAAATTCAACCCCGGCCTCCGCTCACTTTTTCTTTTTTATTCTGCGAGAGAGTTTTAACGGATAAGTTCCGGGGTAAATTTTGGAAGGCAGATAGGTTTGTAGATAAGACACTACCTAGAGATTTCGCCCTCATTTTGCGATGACTTTATGATCTGAGTTCTGGTTTCCTATAGGCGCAAGCCCCTATAGTTAATTACCCCTCCCGATAACGAGAGAAAACTTTCGATAAGGCTAGTCATCAATCAGATACGTAGAAAATATGTGTTATCTGGCATATAGTAGCAGCATAGATATTTGATGATTGAGTGATTGAAGATTGGATATTTAAAATTTATAATTTCATCATCGTGCAAATAAAGCAGATGGTGGGGGAATGGATGATAGACCCGATCAAGATTTCATGGTTCTGTCATCTCGGGCCATCGTGATCCCTTGTCTACTTAGTCAGAGAAGGTAGTCGACCCAACCTGACAGAAGGATCCTTGTCGGCAGCCATGGGTTGCTTCATCCAAGGGGACCTTGTAGACCTGGGGGGAATATTTGTCTAAGGGGACAAATTTGAATCCACCTTAGCTAATAAGGGGCTTTGTTCCCTATCGATCATATCCTCTTGATTCATATCTCACTGATTTGATGCCAATAAGGAACGTAACAGCGATGGACATAACCGGTATTTCGTGGTGCCATTTGGCGGCAAAACCACTCGGTTCAGAGGGCCCCGGGTCATAACTGTTTATCCTGCGGTGCCATTTGGCGGCGAACCGCCGGTTAGAGGACACATACCACGTCCTTACTGGCAGGAGATTGTTTAAGAATGGATCCTAGTGATATTTTTGACTAGGCATTTAGCTCTTTTGTGAGTTGGGTAAATTTTAATTTTTCCACCTCGACAAACTGTTGCGGAGGGTGAATGGATTTTACTTTAAGTTTTTTTTTGTTAAAACCTACAGTAGGGGCTTACGCGTTGAAATAAAAAAGTCGGTTACAACAGTCCTTAGAAGGGTCCTTCAGCTTGCTAATGCTCAAAAGAGCTACAAAAAAGAAATAAAGAAAACCTAAAAGCCGGAGGTCCCTTATCCTACAAATACAATAGATTAAAAAGTAAAAGAGCGGGCTGCAAGCAGGCAGCACCCAAAAAAGGAAGCTGAAATGATAATTATCGTTCAGCTCGAACATCCTGCAAAAAAGGAAAACACCAGTCCAAAACACTAGAAGAAAATAAACACAAAACTTACCCACATTGAGGAGCCAATTATCACTCCAGCTCGACCACTCCAAGGAAAGCAGCTTGATAACTTCTTAAATGGGCACAGCAAATAAAAAAAAAAAAAACAATACCCAAAAGGGAAGTAATCCACCAAAAGATATAAATATTGAAAAGAAAGAAATAAAGGCTATATAAGTAATACAGAAAACCTAATTACTGCAATGTCTAAGAATGAGACTAAGAGAGCTCAGGAAATTCACGGAAACGGCATCATAAGCCCAATCCCTAAGCCGCTCAATTCAACATTAAGGGGATCAGAAAATGCACAGTAAAGAAGCCCATCAGGTCAACCAGCATTGTAAAAAATGCTACTATAGAAAAAAACCAAAACAAAGACCACGAAACAGCAGCCCCCCACACCAACTAAAGACCAACAAACAGCAGCCCCCAACACCATCACCAACAGATTTAAAGGATGAATAAGTAGTTCCCAAAAAATCCTCAACCCAAATATATCAAACACAGAACCCCCATAGAACCACTCCAAAGACTTGGAACCCAGCCAACTAGTAAACACCCAATGAAGAAGAGCAACTAGAGGAATGAGCTTCAGCCCACTAACCCACCACATCATAGCTCTAGTCCAACAATCCCTAGCCATAGCAGAAATAGAAGCAGAAAACGAAGATGAAACCAACATAATACACAATTCTAAATGAATAACAGAATTGCAGAAAGCAGAGACAACCAACAGCCTAGGGAAAAAATAAAACCTCCCAGCACCAAAGTAATACACGGATAACCCAGGGAAGTAGGGAGAAATAGTAGGAAATTTACATGAACAAAACCAAAGAAAGAACACCCAGATAACAGCACAAAACTAAAAACAACCAGTACAGCCAGCACAATTACTCATTAACATAGGGAAAACCACATTTATCAAGGTAGAGTAAACCTCTAAGGTACGGAGGAATAGAATTAGGTATAAAATCAGTGAAATTAACAAAAGTACACCCCCAATCAGCCAACCAACAAGCCGCAGCGTTACTCAACCTACCCACCTGAGAAATCTGATACTGAAATTGAAGCAGTAAAGTTTTAATGTCCCTTAAAACATAAAAACCATTATGAGAATAACCAGCACCAGAGAGCTCAAACAAAGGAGCTAAGCCATCACTAGTATCAACCTCAATATACAAGTTAAGAACATTCAAAGAGATGCATAAATTTAAACCATAAAGAATAGTCTTAAGCAAATTAGAATGAGGATGATCAGGAAAAATCTGACCCGCAAAGGAAACCAACAAATCACCCAACGAATCCCTGAGAAGACCCACACCACCAGTCTTACCATTCAGATTCATCACAGCAACATTAAGTTTACAAAAATTAGGAGGAGATTTATTCCAATAATCAACAGTGATCATAGAACTAGGCTTTCCCAAATGAATCCCTAAATAATTAGCAACATAATAGTTATTATGGAAGCTTTTATCATTAATAAGATTACCAGACATCAAAGCCAAAGTCTTCTCTTTCACCTTATCAATAACATTAATATGATTCATTTTAATACCCTTAAAAATAGAATTGTTCCTTTCAAGCCAAAGAAACCACAGAATGAGAGAAGGAATAATATTACGAATATGACCTTTAACAGGAATAAACAACAAGTTGAGTAAATTACGAAGAGTATAATGAGCATTAAAACAATGCAGGTTAAAAATGTCATCAAAGAAAGTCCAAGTTCTAATGGAAACAGGACCCGAAATAAAAACATGATGAAAATTCTCTTTATGGAAGCAACATTGGCATTTAGAGGCTAAACTGAAACCCTTATTAACCAACCTATCCTCCGTAGGGATAAATTTATTTAAAAGTCTCCATATGAAGACTGACACCGTGGAGGGGAAACTTTTAAGCCAAATCATATTAAAAACTTTATCATTATTCCCTTGTTTCCTGAAATGATTCCAAGCCTTCTTAATATAAAAACCACCATCATTCGAAAGGTTACATAAAATAGTATCTTTAATCGAGGCATTAATAGGAACCATTAAAATACGGTTAATAATACCCTCAGGAAGAAAACTAGAAAGCTTATCAAAATCCCAAACATTATTATTAAAGAAATCATTAACTTTAATAAGCGCATTAGAAGAGAAATTTAAAGCCGAATCAATGGAACCATTGCCAAGCCAATTATCTTGCCAGAAAAAGATGTTATCGCTTCCCCAAGGCGCCAAGAAATAGTAGGTTCAACCTCCCACTTAACTTTACATAGTCTTTTCCACACTTTAGAATCCCCCTGCTTCGAGACAATGTTAGTAGGATGCCGATCAGTACAATACTTAGAATGCATATAATTGGCCCAAAGGTTCTCTTTAGCACGAAAATTAAACCAAAGTTTATAAGAATAAGCCTTATAAAGATCATAAAGATCTTTGCAACCAAGACCACCTTCATTAAATACACCACAACAATTTCCCCAAGAAGCCCAATAAATTTAAGAATTAGTAGAAGTACCTTTCCAGAAGAACTTATTAAGAATTTTGTGAATTCTGGCGCATACCTCTTTAGTGGGAGAGATGGTTTGGAACATGTAAACAAGTAAAGCACAAAGAAAACTTTTGATAAGAGTCAACCTACCACCAAAACTCAAAAAATTAGAATTCCAAGATAAGAGCTTATTTTGAATAGATGAAATAAGATCATTAAAAAGAAAAGTCTGTATTCAACCTCTAAAAAGGGGGACCCCCAAATACTTAATAGGCAATTTAGAATGAGTAAAGCCAGAAGCATGGTTAATGGCTAAAATCCTCGTATTCGAAATGTTTTTAGAAGCAATAAAACAACATTTATGCTTACTAAAGTAAACCCCACTAACTAATTCAAAAGCATTAAAAAATTCCAACAATTTCTGAATTCTATTAATTGTTGCATTAGTGAATACAATGAAATCATCCGCAAAATATAAGTGAGAAACATGAAAACCTTTCAAAGTTTTATAGTAAAGCCCCGGGTTATGCTCAAATAAATTAGAAATACCTCTAGAAAGAAATTCAGCCGCAATTATAAAGAGGCCAGGAGAAATAAGATCACCATGCCTTAAACCATTAGAGGACTTGAAGAATCCATGTCTCGCACCATTCAGAATAATGGGAAAATGAACATTATCAATACAGTTCTTAATAAGATGAATAAAAGAAGAGTTGAAACCAAAAAGATCAAGCATGTAGTAAATGAAGTCCCAATTAATATTATCATAAACTTTGGCGATATCAAGTTTCAGAATAATTTTACCCCCTCTAGTCTTAACATCCAAGTCTTGAGTTAATTCATGGGCCAGAAGAATATTCTCAGTGATAGCCCGCCCTTTCAAAAAACCCGTTTGGTAAGGATAAATAAATTTAGGCAACAAAACAGAAATGCGATCAGAAATAATTTTGGAAACCAACTTGTTGAAAAAAGTACAAAAACTAATCGGCCGTAAATCATTCCATGTTTGAACATTATTATTTTTAGGAATAAGAATTAAAGAGGTTGAAGAGAAAAACTTAGGAAAAGGATTGCCCTTAAAAAATCCAACACAGCCGAATAAGTATCATTTTTAATTATCTGCCAACACTTTTGAAAAAAAAGAGTCGTATACCCATCAGGTCCAGCCACAGACTCAGAATTCATGGAGTCCAGCTTGTTCTTCACCTCCTCAAAAGAAGGAGGTGAACAAAGAAACAAATTATCCTTAGTAGAAATAACTTTGGTATAAAGGAAGCATTAGTCGGAAGCAAAGGAGTAATTTTTTTTAAAAAAAGATCATTAAAGTATTGAACATCTAAAGAAGCAATCTCACCCTGGTCATTAGCATAAGAGCCATCCCCTCTTTGAATATTTTTAATATTGTTCTTCATCCTTTTCCTCTTAGTTAAAGCGTGAAAATACTTAGTATTACTATCCCCCTCCACCAAATGTCTAGCAGCATCTTTATGTTTCCAATATATCTCTTCTTGCACTTGAAGACTAACAAGATCATTCTTAGATTGCTGAAGCTTAGACATAAGGGTATCAGAAGGGTCATTCTGCCAAGCAATTTCATTTAAAATCACACATTTTTTATCCATACAAATGTTAGAAAAAAGATTCTAAAAAACATTATGGTTCCACCAATTTAACACTTGCTTTAGCCGCTTAATTTTAAACCATAATCTATTCATACCGATAATGGAATTATCAGGATGAAGAGGCGCATTCCAGTTCTGATCCACAATATCAAAGAAAGAGCTGTTCATTAACCACATGTTTTGAAATCTAAAGGTAGGGTTAGCATTAGTAGGGGAATTCTTGATATTAATCAGCAGGGGAGAATGGTCAGACAGGGTTCTGCTAGATGATGAATAGTAGTAACATTATTATCATTGATCCACGCATCATTAAAAAGAACACGATCCAATCTTTGCCACAAATGATCTCTATTCCAGGTAAACTGATTACCCACAAAACCAATATCAATCAAATTACAAGACATAATCATATTATTAAAATCAGACATGGAACGAGAAGAAGGAGGGGCTTCTCCACTCCTTTCAGACGAGTTAGAGATAGCATTAAAATCTCCACCCACCAACCAAGGGTACTGACAAACATTATAGAAAATCTTAATTTGTTCCCAAAGGGCTTTTCTAGTATAAAGAGAGGACGCAACATACACAAAGGAAGCACAACAATGAAAGTTAAAAACCTCAATATTACAATGCAAAACCTGAGAGAAATCTCCAATAACTTTAATTTTAATATTATCCTTCCACATAACCCAAATTTTATTAGACATATTAGAAATGGCATGCTTAAATCCAGGATAAGAAGCAATAGAGACCAATTTAGAAGAAGAAACAAGTGGTTCCAGTAAAACAAGAATGGAAATATTATGAATACGACATAAATTCTTAACACGATTCCTAGAGGAAAGGCAACCAATTCCCATAACATTCCAAATAATTGTGTTAAACATAAAGACAGGTTATTAATGAGAAGTATTTGAGCGAGTATTACAAACATTAGATCTTGCGGGTTGTATAGTAACATGCTTAGGCTTACGCCCCATTTTGCTTTGAAATTTAATAAAACTAGTATCATGATCATCTTTAGTAAAACATCTAGCTTAAATATTCATATCCTTGGAGTCAGAGAGAGCATCACTAGCATAATTAGAAGGAGAGATAGAATTACCATCAGTACCATTTCCCTTATGTAAAGTAGGAGAATCATCCTCCATAAATTTACCATCGTCATCCCAGTTTGCATCACCTTTAGTAGCTGACTCCTTAAGAGAAGGAGAAGTATGGCCATGAGACACCATAGGTAAAAATTCACCTTCCTCCATAGTCAAATTATTATTTTCCTCCTCTTCTCCAACTAAATGGACATATAATGAGATATCATCCTGAACAACATTATCATTAATCAAAATGTTAGTATCATCATGGGTATTTAATAAATTGCAACTAGGAATGTTTTCCTCATTAGGCTCATCATTCACGACTTTGTGATCAATAACATAAGCAGTCTCGATATGATAATCATTAAAAGTAGCATTTAGTTTAGAAGTCTCTACTTCATGATCATTAATTAAAGTAACCGATTCTACCTGGATAGCAACATTCAAAGACTTGGGTTCCACCGGAGTAACCAAATTAATATCATGCCGATTAATAACAGACTACAAAGGATAATCATTATCTTTAGCGGTATCTATAATTTCTTTATACTATTTTCCTGTATTCCTTTCATTACGCAAATTAGGAAATTTTCTAAAGCAATCATTAACAGCATGACCGTGCATCTTACAAAAAGAACATAAAATCGATAAATTCTCAAACTCTACCTTTTTAAAATACCCTTTCATTTCAGTTCCAATCCAAATTTCAGATGGGTATTTCTTAGACACATCAATCTCCACCAGCACCCTAGCGACAGACAGTCTTGACACCGAAGCTATCGCTTGGGGTCAGTTTTAAGAGGACGACCAAAGATAGAAGCTAAACCAAATAAAATTTGCTGATTAAAAAAACGAAGTCTTAAATTCGAAAAAGCCAACCATACCAGAGCAATAGGCGATTCTTCCCTCACGTCAAAATTAGGGGTCCATTTCAGAAGCCTCATTTGGCAAGCTTGAATGTAGTAAGATCTCCTAGAAAATATTCTACTATAATCAAGGTCATTAGTTAGTTGAATAGCTACATGTCTTTGATCAAGTAAGCCCACATGGAAAGATCCCGATAGTTTAAGATTGCAAAAAAATCTTTGAATCACATCAAGGTTAGGTCTTCTCAAGTCAAATTTACCCACCATGGTTAAAGCAAAGAGGCAGCCAACTGATCAACAACATCATCCTAAAAAATTAGAGCAGAACAACCTTTATACAATGAATGGACAAACTTGAGTTTCGAAGCAGAGGAAGCACCACCCACTAGGGTTTCCTTAAAAGAACAGGTTTTACCATCAGATCATGAAGTTATTGGGTGTGATGATGATGGGCACGCCATCATCCCAGACAAAAAACCACAAGAAAACTACAAAATAGGGATCAGAGAAGGATCAGCAGTAAGAAAACCAGAGAGATCACACGAAACTGCTTGGAAAAATCCAGCCAGAAGGGTCGGAGAGGAGCACCAGAAGGAACCCTAGAAATCGCCTCGCATGCATAGCGTAGAGAGACGTTATGACATAACGCTATAGATACTGGATTTACTTTAAGTGTTGATGGATTTATTTCAATTTAAATATTTTGAGATTTTTTGGATTTTTGTGGAGTTTTTGCATTTTTATGGGTATTTTGGGTGGAGCTTTGGAATATTTGAAATAAACTTTGGATATTTAGGAGACATTTGAAAATATTTGGGGATCCCTTCGGTTGAGATCTGCATTCAACACAGCCATCATCGGGGTGTTCGGGGTCATTCCCTTTGTGGATTGAACCTTGTCAACTCTATCGGGCTGTCGATAGAGGATCGGGTTTCATAGGCTTTATGCCCTTTGATAGTGAATTCTCATTGTTATAGGCCTTGAAGGCCTAATATGGATTTATTAAGATAAATATAACGATCACCACAACCGTCTATTTATTTTGTTGGTTCGAACCCTGTCGACTTCTATTGACCCGTATAGAAGGATAAATTTCAAACCTGCATTCACTTGTCGACCCGCGTAGCATCCCTAGACATCACGTGTGTACCAATAACACGCTCGTCGGGGCCCATGCGGGTTGAGATTGTATTTTTCCCCTTTAGTTTACCTATATGCATAAAGATTATAGTGCACGTGTAGGGGTATTTTGAAATATTTGCAGACGCCTTCTGTCTACATGTACGGAGATTGCAGATCCAGTGGCGTGGAGTACCAGCTTCTGGATCAGTTGTTTGCTGCTTTGTACAGGTAGACTGTCGTGCACTATTTGTTGATTTATGTAGACGGATCATAGTGCACTAACTCTCCTGCCTTGTGTCGTAAGAGATTGCACTTGTCGTATTTTTCATGTATTTTGTTGTGGTATTTGATCTCATATAGTATATCTACAACTGCTATATGTAGGAAGGTAGATGTACTCTATATATTAAAATTGACTTCAAGATACTGCACTTACTGAAGTCTTTCTGCATCTACTCATCAGTGGCATATGATACATACATCTGTCTTCGTAGAGAGATCGTATGTTGCAGATCTTTTGGAGTAGTAGATAATCGTATGAGTGTTGTAACATTTACCATCTTTTGTTATGATAACTTGTAGGTGTGTAGGTATTTTATTCACATAGCAGGTATATAGTCTTTGTATACTGTTGACCTCATTTTTGTATGAGGTCACTTGGACTACTCTTGATCCTAAATCAATTTAATTTTCAAATTAATTTAAATTCTAGGATCCTCCTAGAATCCTGACCCTAGGATCTATGCTAGGATTCTTCTAGAGTTTAGACCCTAGGAGCTACTCTAGATCCTAAACTTCTTCTAGATTCCAAGTTCTAGGAATTTCTTAGCCTATTGGATTCTTCTAGATTCCTAATTTTAAGTTCCATTCAAACCTTAGGATCTACCTAGATCTTAGGTCAATCAAACCAAATCCAAGGTCTAAAGGTTTTGCCCTAAAGACCTTTTCCTTTGAATTTTCAAACACTTTGAAACCTAGTCAAATGACCTCCGATTCAGAGTCTGTCAGTTGCATACTGATAGTACATGTCTCTGGAGGCAACCCTCCAAATTTGAGCCCATTCTGAGGTCTCTAACCCCAGAGACTTAATCAAAATCCATAGGCTGTAAAACCTTCAAATATTTACAGCCCATGCCACTGGATCTGTCACTTTGAAGATTCTGACCTTAGAGCCTTCACCAAAGCCTCTAGTCACTTCCAAACCTTTAATCTTGATATGTTGAGCATTAAACTGTATTTTTTCTAGACCCACTTTGACCCCCAGTTGACCAGGGGTCAAAATGACCAAAATACCCCTATAGGGCTTAAATGGTGATTTCAAACCAAATGAACTCTGAATTGAATGCAATCACTTGCAGCAAGTTTCAAATGTCATTTCAAATCTGTCGGACCCATTCCCAACCCTTGGGTCAACCTGGTTGACCAAGTCAACAGGTTTGACCCAAAAGGCCCTTTAAGGGTCCAAACAGGTGTTTTGAACCAAATGACCTCCTTAGACCCTGGGATTACATTCAGTAGACTCAAAATATTATTTTGAATTGATTGAACCCATTTCCAAACCTTGGACCCACCTGGTTGACCAAGTCAACCAGGATTGATTCAAAATTCCCTTAAGGCTCTAATGGGTTATTTTAATCCATTTAATTAATTAAATTCATTTTAAGCTTCAAACCAACTTCTAATTATGGCCTAACCATGTTTTGGGATGTTGATCAATCAAATCTAAGTAGAGTTGACTAAGTCAACTCTAAGGTTGGGTTAAATCTACTCTAAAATCCATATCAAATTCAAACCTCCATCCCTTCACTTGGCTTTGGTTGGGTTTCATTTTAATCAATCTTTGAGGCCACTTGGCTGCCACCTCAACAGTCAAAGTGGTCAGTTGACCAGTCAACACATGGTCAATAAACCCTTAAATGACCAAATCCTTAAGCTTGAGTTAATCCACTATATTCCAGCAGCCTAAATAAGTTCCAGAACCTTCTAAGTGCTATTTAAAACCCAGCTTAAGCCTTGGATTAAGCTCCAATCTGCCTCATGTGCAAATAAGGCCAAAATCCACTTTCCACCTAAGTGTCCTTGGGCTATCCTTGTTTTCAGCCTTCCAACCACTCCAAGGGCACGTGTCAAGCATCAAGGGAGATGGTTGAATGATCCTAGCCGTCCAATAGATCTAGGGCAGCTTGAATAGGGTAGAACCTCATTTGGAGCCCTCATTCTCACTTGAACCCTCTCTCTCTAGTTTTTAAATCCCTCCAGTTGAGCTCTCTGCTCATTCAAGCTCTTAAGAATCTCCTCCACATTTCCTAAGCCAGATCCAACTACTAGAAGCTGACGGCGATGAGCTTTCCGGCGAGCTTAAGCAGAAATCCGTCCAGGTCAATTTGCCGTTGATCTAGGAGCTTTCGAGCCAGGGAGTCTTCTACAAATAGGAGCGTGGACAATCTACAACTGCAACCGAATCAAAAAATCCAAAATCCATCGGTGAGATTTCTCTAAAACTTAAACCCTAGCTAAGACACCTAGTGTTAAATAGCATTTTATTAAGCGCTTATTTAATACTTTTAGCATATCCCCATCATTGCTGTTCATTCATAGGGTCTAGGTTTAAAATTTCAAACGATTTGATTGATCCGATCGGAAGAAAGAGCCAAAAAAACCCTTCTAGGGCGTTCTTGCGGTTTGGTCCAGGCGCATGGTTCCGGGACCGTTGATCACGCGATCAACGGTACCAATTGAGTCATTCCACGTTTTCCATCCGACGTGTATTCAATCCCATGGCTCAAACCGCGGTCTGGCTTAATCTTGACCGTGCGTTCGAAACCGCGGATGAGCCTCCCGCCGTCGGATCTCGCTCAGCCGAGATCGCGCTGCGGGATTTGATCCCAGCCGTTAGATGGCCTAGGCGCTCGATGGGACGGCTGTGGGTTTGCGCTGAGCTGGTTAAGTGAAAGCGCGTGGGGCCGCCGCGCGTTTTGGTCCACCAATCCAGAGCTGCCGCGTGGCACCTGCCGCCAATCAGCCTTCAATCATTGATAATGATTGGAAATTCTTTTTTTAAATGATTTTAAATTCAATTTTCTTCAAAAAAATAGTTAAAATTATTTTAAAATTTTAAAAATAATTTTTTTTACATTAATATTACCAGAAAATTAAACATATTAATTTAAAATTAGAATTAATTTAAAATATTAAATTATATTTTAGTTTATTTTGATTATTAAATACTTGACAATTTTAAATTAATAGTAAACTAAATTCAATAAATATTAAATCTAACTTAAAATATTTCAAAATATAAAAATTTAATATTACTTCTTAATATAATCAGAGATCATTTTTTTTAAATAATTAATTAAAGTTAATTTAAGATATTTTATATATTTTAATGAATTTTGAATTATTTAAACATTTAAACATTTAATAACATTTAATTAATCTTAAAATTTAAATAATTTTTGAGTTATTAATTGAAAAGTATTTTAAATAATTTTAAAATTTTAGAAAACAACTAATGTTTAATTAGATTTAATTTATATATTATCTTAAATGGTAATTAACTTTGAATTATTTAAATTCTTTTAAATTGCTTCAAAACTTCAAAAATTCCAATCAAATTCAATCTAAATCATAAAGATTCAAATAATATATCAATTTTTTTAGAATTTCAAATATTTTAATTTAAAACTATTTTCAAAGTTTAAAACTCAATTTATTTTGATTTATTTGAATTATTTTAAAATCCTTAATATTTAATTAATATTTAATTAATATTATATTAAATATTTTCATAATTAAAAATTATTTTCATAATAACTTTGGAAAATCAGTGGGTCTCTCAACCCCTCAAAATTTCTCTTAATAATATTTTCAATTATTTTATTTTAAAATATATATATTTACATATATATGCATTTATATATTTTAAAATTTACTTTAAAGTTATATATATTTTTAAATCCTTAAATATTTGAGAGATCCCTTGGGATTTTAAGCATGGATTGAATGTTTGAATAGAAATTTTTGGGGAATGTTAATTAATCAATGAATAGTTATTTGGCTAATTATTCATCGATTAATCCTTTACTTAATTAAGCTTTAGGTTGATTTGCATGTTTAGGTTGTACACACACCACCTAGTCTAGGTTCTCCTAGATCTAAGGACTTGAATGTGATGCTTATGTTTTCTTACATGTTGTCAAGGGTTAGTCCAAACTTTGATTCAAACCTACACAACTTAGTGTCGTTAAGGATAAGAATTAAGGGCATGTTTAGAAAACTTAGAGAAATCCTAGGGATTAGGATACACCTCATTTGAACTTGAAATTTGAACCATTTGAACTTAGTGACATTCTCAGCCTTAGGGAATTTTCTTACTGATTTTTGAATTCATTAATCCTCTTAATTAACTTAATTGAGATTAAATCCTAATTAAGCCTTAAAACCTTCCAAAAACTGTAATAAATTCATTTTAAACCCAAAAATTATGACCAACCCCTATAACTGATCATAATTAAACCCTTAACCAATGAAACTTAAAAGCCCTTTGATTTGACAGCAAATTAAACCTTAATTGAATTTTAAGCAAAATTGAATATTTAATTAATATAATTAATTAATAATTATTAAAAATTCCAAAAACATCCTAAACAGTTGGAAATCTCTCTTTAGGTCATTCCTGACCTTTGGAGCTGATTTCAAGGAGTTAGGAGCTCATTTGAAGCAAAATCACAAAATGGCCCTCTAATTAAGTAATTTCAAGAAATTCATTAAATACCTAAACTTCAAACCTTCATAACTAATTCAAGAAAAATCCAAATTGAACAAACTCACTTGCATTCAACTCCAAATAAGGTGTAATATTTATTAAAAATATTAAATTCCAGAAATCTGTAATATTTCAAAAAGTCAACAAATCGGTCAACTCTAGGTCAAAACTAGTTCAAAACTTCAAACCTTTGTAATAAAATATAGAAAAATCCGATTTCAACGTACTTACCTTCTAACTGATCGTAGTAAGGTCTAGTATTTTAATAAAATACAAACTTTCCAGAATTTGAGCTTACTCCAAAAGTCAATTTTCAACCCCTTAATTAAATGATTAAAATATTCAAAAAATTCATAAATTTCAAAATTATTCCAAAACTCCAGAAAATCTTAACTTAATGTTTAAAACACTCAACAAACCTTTTAAAACACAACAACCATCCTAAAGATGAAGTTTATTGGCTGGACTACTCCGGGCTGCGGGGTTAAGTGTCCTAAGGAGGCTGGTTCCTCGAGTCTGGTGGCACAACGCCACGAATGGATTCCAAGGGGTGTTAAACCTTAAAAATAGATTAATTATTAATTATCTAACCTTTTAAAACCTCTAATTTAACTACATTAATTTGTTTTATCGGCTGGACTACTCCGGGCTGCGGGGCTAAGTGTCCTAAGGAGGCTGGTTCCTCGAGCCTGGTGGCACAACGCCACGAATCGATTAATGACAAACTTAAATGAATCAATCTTAAAAATTCAGCAAACAAACATTTCTTATAAAATTCATTAATTCTTAAGCCTTAATCAACCTAAAATACTTAATTATATCGGGTACCACTGGGTAACCCAGGCCTACGAGGCTATTAACTTAGCCCCAAGGAAGGTGAAATAAACTTCACGGCCTCGGTGTGAAACAAAGGTGATATCCAACAAATAATTAAATGAATCTTAAAATTAATCTTAAGCCATTAATATTTGAATTCAAACTTAAATCCCTTAAACCTTCCAACCAATCAAATTTTAGACAACTTTAACTAATAATCCTAATTAGGATACATCAAAACCACACGACCTACCTCACACACTTTAGATGGTTTGCTAGGATCACCGACTTTAGTTCTAGGATAGGCCGGTGTTTTACTTTCTGCAGTTGTGTGCCGAGTTTTTCGAGTTTTTACTGCATGCTGTTTGCTAGAGTAGAATTGATGTGTTTATTTACTTGCTTCCTGCATTCTGTGATTGATTGTACGTTAGATCTACCCCTAGGTTAGGAGCGAATTATACTTGTGCAATCTTATGCAAGTGGCCATGCTCACACAAGGAGCTAAAATTAAAGGGGGCAGTTAATAAAAATATATACTCTTTGCACAGGTACCTGCCGCGCTTAAGACCCCCTTTGATTAAAAAGAGCATGGCCAAGTGTGGCTAAAAAGAAATGCATTTTAAATTTTCATATTATAACTGCTTGGGAATATATACAACTGTTGATTATTAGGATAACCTTGCAGGATCGAGTCTAGATTTTCTTATTTCTATCAATGTAAATTTAATTCATTTAAGGTTGTATTTATTTAAAATGATTTGAGATTGGGATATGAATATCCAATTTGAATTTCAAAGAGGTGAAGACATCCCTAAAGGGGAGGGTCTTCTTCCATTTGGGATTCAAATTAGGATACTTTGCAAGTATCCAAAGAGGAAAGATAACACCCCGATCAAGGGGGAGTTTCTTTCCATTTGGATATCCTGAACCGACGAATCGAGATGTTCGTGAGAAGATGAAGGATTGGACAACGAGAAGAATCCTAAGTCTCAAAATCATTTGATTTAGGATTAGAAATCCGGGTTGTAGTCAGTGGTGCCCGGCCACTTTAATTCATTGTAATTTTTGAGATGTAATAATAAGGGGCACTTGCCTACGGACATTCAATTTGATATATTTAATTTGATTGATTTATTTAATTGATTGTGCAGTAGAACTACCTGTTTTTCTAGTCTTTTTACCTGCATGTCGATTTTGATTTGACCTGGAATCCGATTGTAGGCTCTTAAGGACTTAATAAAATTTTTCTACTTAAATCAAATTAAAAATATTTAGGCTCACATAGAAATTCTAACGAATTTAAGAAGTAAGCCCGGGGCCGCCGGGAGTCCTCATTTCATAGCATTCATTCAAATTCAATCTTTTAATCGAGTCGATTAGCATGCATCATATTAGCAACTAATTAAAAAAACCTTTAAACCCTTAATTGCATTTGCTTAGACATCAAACTCAACATAAGTTTAAGGGGTCAATTAGGATCCGCTCTAGATGTCGGCCCCGCTCTCAAAAACTTTTCTTAAACAACGTCCCTACCACTCAACATGAAAAGACCGGATATATGATTTTAAATCGTTTAGGTGGTTTAGCTGGCTCCCCAATCCAGGCCGGGATAAGACCAGATTCGCATTGCACTAGCTAGGCTCGGGGTGCTATCTTTTAGTGCCCCAATTTAGAATTAGGTTCTGAGGCTGGCTCGGGCCATAAGACCTCAACCTCCGGGAATTAAATCCCAACTTTCTAATAAAATTGATCACTTAAATATTAAATATCTTTCAATCAAATTTAAGCCCAACACTTAGGATAGGCTGGAGTGTTTCTGAAGTGATTTAGAATCTCAAAACACTCCCTACTCCTCTTCCTTTGACTCTGAAAATAAGTGTTCAGATTTGATCCAATCCCATTTGAAAATTCCTACCATTTTCTCCTTTGATATCGATCTTTGAAAATTCTTAAATAAAATTTATACCGCTATTTTAATCGAGAGTTTTCGTAGAAAATTTCGATTTCCTACGATGTAATTAACTACGAGGGCTTGCGCTCGTAGGAGATTTAATAACCCAGAATTGATTTTCAAAATTAACTTTTTCAAAACCCTTAATTAATTATCTTTGGGGAAATTTAAAACTTTGAAATTCGAACCTATTAGGGAACGATATGTTCGTCTTTCGAGGCGATATATTATTCATAATAGAGTGTTCAATTTCAAAGTTCCAAAATTAAATATTTCTCAAAGAAATTAAATATTTTCCAAAACTATATATACTTAAATAAAAATTATATTTTTAATCAAAACATATACGAATAATAAGTCGTATAAATTTCTACACTCTTCAGGGGCCTTTGCATTTATTCCATGTTAAATCCTTCTGCTCGCAAGGGGTTGATGTATTTGCTTATGCCTCTTGTATGCTTTGCGTGCTTGGATTCATTACATGTCACTTGTCAACTCTCTTGATTGTAGGAAATTCGTGTATTCATTGGATACTTGGTTGGCATTGACTTTGAGAGTATCCCCATAATCATTGTATGTTGTGATGCGATTGTTACTTACAAAACTAGTTAATATATTAGTTTGTGAGCCATCTGATGTTGAATGTGTATTCACCGCCTCAAGAGGACCTATCACACTTGTAGAGAACATATCATTATTGTTTGCAGATCGATTTGATTGAATGCTTCGAGTTGCTTCAATTCAATCATCCCACATTTGAGATCCTTCTACTGTGTATTTTTTTTTTTTTGAAATCAAATTGTTGCTAATGATAGGGACACTATTGCATTTCTTTATGCTCACTTGTAAGATTGATGTAAGTGCGACACATCTTTCCTTGTGTGTGCTCTATATATGCTTATGTATGCATTCACAACTATGTCATAAGACCTTCATTTGCATCCCAATTGGAATGATAATTTCGTTGGGATTATGATTATCCTTCAAATCAAATTCATCATTTGAGTAAGTGTTGAAATACTTATTCATCGCATGATCCCTTGAGCTTGTTTCTTATGATTCATTCAAGTTAGAGCGCTAATGATTCATTCCAGTTCTTCTGTGTTTCAAGTTGAGTTCAAGCTCAAATGTAGTTCTTCAAGTCCCTGCTTGAGTTCAAAGTGTCAAGCTCAAGTCTAAGTACAAGTCATATGTCCCCTGTTGTCCTTACAAGTGCAACTTCATATTCAAATTGTTCAAGTTATGATTTGAGTTTGAGTTCGCTTAAGTCAATTTGGTTCAATCAAGTTCACAAGTCCGCTGTCAATTTGTCCAAGTTTTTGTTCAAATTCAAAAGCCCACTGTGGTTCGAGCTCGATTCAAGTTTGACTTCAGTTCAATTTAAGCCTTCTTGCACCTTTTTTTTATTTGGGTTCATATGTTTATTAAGCCACTTAGATTTTGTTCAAAAGTCAAAATACAAGTAATCCGTCGTTCTTGCATGTCATTCGAGTGCAATCAAGTCCAGGTCCCAAATTGCTCCAAGTCCTTGTCTGTATTTCAGACAAAATTTCAGCAGCCTCCAGGCATCTCCCCCGTTAAGGGGAAAAAACCAAGAGGCTGCCTACCCGCCACGCCACCAAAGGCGTGCACGGTTGGTGTTTGTGAGACACCGCGGCGGTTGTATTTGTTTTTCTCCCACCACGCCCACCAAAGGCGTGCTTGGGATTTTAAAAAGCATTTTTTGAAAAAAAAAAGGCAATTTTTGACATTTACCCCGCTCGGAGGTACTTATGAGTGACCCCTCCTCGCCGTAGGTGCTGCACCGAGGTCTCATCCCACCACGCGCACCAAAGGCGTGCTTGGGGCGGTTTTCCTATTCGCCACGAACATTGAAACAGAGTTTTGAGTTTAGGAAATTATACCTTAGCGACTGGGAGGACGACACGTGGAACGAGGGGTCACTCGCCTACCTCGTCGTTGGTGTTGCACCGGGTTCCTTCCTACCACGCTCACCAAAGGCGTGCTTAGGTGGTCTACCGGTCCAGCACGGACATCGAGGTAAGAGAGGATTATTATTTATTATCAGTTATGATTAATCATTAATAATAGTAATTAATTAGAATTAATTATAACTATATTTAATTAATTATAATTAACATATAATTAATTATAATTAAATCATAATTAAACCAAATTAATTATGTTTAGATTATAGTTAATTAATATTAAGAATAATCAATTAAAATTAGTTAATTATGATTAATTTAAAATGAGTTAATAATTAATCATATTAAAATTAATTAAACATAATTAAATTTAATTAATTATGTTTAATTAATAATTAATAACAATTAATTATGGTTAATAATAATTAATCATAATTATATTTAATTAATTAAAAATTAATTTATAATTAATTAATTAGTAATTATAATTAAAATTAATTAAGCATAATTAACCTTAGTTAATTATTTTTAACAATCATTAATTATAATTAAGATAATTATTCAAAAATTAAATTTAATTAAATATCATTAGGTTATGATTAAAACTAATTAATTATAATTATAAATAAATAACTATAACTATAATAAAAATAGTAAAAATAAATAAATAAATAAAAAAGAAAACAAATCCCTCCCCATCTCTTCTTTGTTTTCACGGGTTCAGGCCGAAGAAGCGCGTGAGAGGGAGGGTTACCTGCCCAGCTAGCGAGCTCCTGTTCTTACTTTAGATCAAAATGTCTGAACTTCCGATCCACACAGGAAGGGAAGTGTCGTCGAAGGAGCGAAACCCAGCAGCCGTGAGGGGATCGGAGGGGGAGCGGGACGACATAGCTTGGAGGCTCGGTGGAGGTAGGTTCTCTCTCTCTCTCTCTCTCTCTCTCTCTCTCTCTCTCTCTCTCTCTCTCTCTCTCTCTCTCTCTCTCTCTCTCGGCTTGTGCAAGAGACTGGCACAGGGCTTGGAGGAGGAAGAGGCAGCGACAGGAGCAGGTGAGTGAGAAGCAGAGATCGTAAGCAGCTGAAGAGGAGGGGTTCGGTTGCTTTTAAAGGCCACGGAGAACAACGAATGAGGAGCTTCATACGGGAATCCTGCGAGGAGATGCTAACGACGCCAAATGCACAGGGATTTTGACGGGATTTTAAGCGTGTTTTGCGGAGGATTTCGGCAGAATTCTGGGATCCGTAGGGTGCAAGGTTTGTGCGTAGGATTTCTATTTTCATTTCTTCACCTATTTTGATTCATTTGGGTATAACATGAGGGTCAACAGATAAAATTGAGCATATTGTGAGGTGGTTCAAACCATCTTCCCCTTATGCTAAACTCAACTCGAATGGATCAGTTGGTACTCTTGTTGCTGGTATGGGTGTTATCATTCGTAACCACAATGGTGAGGTTATTGCTATTTTCACTGGTCCTATTAATTTATGTTCTGTCATTACCACTGAACTTATGGGTTTATCTCATGATTTGAATATTTGTCAAAGATTGGGCATTGAGCATGTAAAACTATTAAGGTTGATGCTAAACTTTTAATTTACATCATTCAAAATGAAGTGTCTGGAAATCCTGATGACTTTTACACAATTAGAAAAATAAAACTTTCACTATCTTATCTTTATTACTCCATTTCTCATATTTATCGTGAAGGAAATACCTGTGCGGATTGGTTGGCCAAATATGGTTGTCACATTGATCGATACTTTATAGGAATTTAATATGTCTAATCTTCCTTATTTATTAAGAGGTTTTATTAACCTGGACAAATGCGGGCTTTCTTATCTGCGTAATGCTTTATTGCCCTGTTCTAGTTTTTCTATTGTTTTCTGGTGGGTCTTGTTTCTGTTTTGGCCTCTGCTTTTCTTCATTCTGCCTTTGTTGGTTTTTGTGGTTGGTTTGCTGGTGGTTGCTATTTTTGGAGGGCTCTAAGGTTTCTTCTATTGATGTTGGTGGGTGGCTATTATTTGGTTTTTATGTGGCTAGTCATATTATTACTGGTTTTTGACAGGCTGTATATTGTGTTTAGGAGTCCTCTAGTTCTGGATTCTTTGTGTTGTGTTGGGAGATATTTTATGGAGTTATTTCTGCTCCAGGAGAATGGGATGTTTGGTTGGTCTGTGAGTTTCCTGGATTCATCTTATTGTTTCTCTTTTAGTCACTTTTTTATTAGTGATCCTTGCGGCTTATCATTGATTACTCTGTCCCTTAATTTAGTGGGTGCTTTTGATATGCTTCCTGTTTTTGTTGGTTCCTCTATGGCTGTGAGGTTTATTGAGATTATTCATTGCCCTATCCCTATTATGTATGCTGCTCTCATCTAGTTTTTAATTGTTTATGTTATGGGTGATACATTACTGAGAATTTTGTTTTCCCTGCCTCTACTTTTTCTTCTACACACTATGGCTATTGTGTTTGCTCTCCTGGATGGGTGTGACACTTCACTTCTTCTTTTATATGTCAAATGATTAATTATCTTCTCATCCCATTATTCTTGCCAAATTATCGTGTTGTGTTGGAGTGTCTTCTTTGTGCAGATCTGGTGCCCAAAAACATGGCTTTATAATTTATGCAGGGATATCGCGAGCTCTAGCTTTTTGGGTTATTGGAGGTTATCCTATTCGTTTTGCATGAAGATTGTGTTGAATGCTATTATATTGTTCTTCCTTTTTTGGGTGATGTCTTCTTGCAGCCCTAGAATATACTTAGTTTTTTTTATTCATAGTATAAGGAACCACCAGCTCTTAGGATTTATTTTGTTTTCTCTTGTATCTCTTTTGAGCAAGTTGGAGGTTCCTTTTAAGGACCTTGTAACCCCTTTTTTAGTATTAATGAGTAGGCCCCTCAGTGAGTTTTAACTTAAAAAAAGGTAATAGCTCTCCAATGCATATAGCAGAGATTAAGAAAATATTAAGCAAAATCATTCGAACTCCACATCAGTCATATATATATATATATATATATATAGAGAGAGAGAGAGAGAGAGAGAGAGAGAGAGAGAGAGAGAGAGAGAGAGAGAGAGGTTACAAGATAATGGCAAAAGAGAAGCAGTCATAAAAACTTAAAATTTTAGCAAAGTGGCACTCTATTAACAAATATAAACTTTAATTTATAGGGAAATTTACATGTACATGAAATTTTTTTAATCAATCAAATATGTATACACTAAATGAAACTATATATAGTTTCTATAAAAGTATACAACAACAACATATCATTTATTTCAGGGAGCATGTTTATGCAACCCTAATTTTATTCTATATATCTACATGAAATGTGATATTATTCATTGAACATTAAGTTCAAGATATTGGGATGACAGTCTCGATATTGGTCAACATAGCATTTGCAAAGAAGCTTTTAGCAGAACCACCACCATTTTTAATCAAGTTGATATCTTGTAATATTATACCACTGCATGGAAAGCTTTTGCTGCAGTTGAAATTTATTGCAAAATTTGATGCACTTGTACCCATGATATTGTTGTATTGTACATTACTCACTTGCACTGCGGATTTCTGCATAGAATAATAAAATTATTATCTACAAATTTATCAATAAAGAACCTATTAATTTGAAAGATGAATATTCTAATATTATCTTTGAATGAATATTTTTACTTTTTTGACATAATTTTTCAAAAGTAGCATTTTTCAATCATAATTTCAATTTTGTTCATTTAAAAGAAACTTTTAAATTAAGCTTTGTACAATTGTTTTATGTAAACCTTCACAATTTTTTATTGAATGCTATTGATATCACAAAAATAGTTAAAAAATAATAGCAAATGAATTGTAAGATTATGTGCTTATATTTTGATTTGTGATAACTTATTTATATACCTGTTGAGCGCATGGCTTGGTGGAGTCACAGTAGTTTTGATCGATGATTATTGGATTTTCAACATTGCTCATTTTTATGTTTTTGAATAGTATGTTCTTTGCATAACCACTTCCACCCTACAAAAAATCCATTGCTAAAGTAAGCATAAGGAAATCAATAAAAAGAAAAAGAAAAAAAATAAAAAATAAAAAAAGCATCAGAAAATAAAATCATTTGCTTGTATTGAGTTAGAAGTATATGCCTACGGATTGAAAGATATATAACTTTATATGTATTCACATTTATACATATTTAGCCTATTATTAGTTTACATAGAAACATCATATTCTTATTTTATCGCTACTTTTTTAAATGCAAAAGAGTGTTCTTATGTATATAATAAGGCTGCAAATGAACTATTGATCGATATTACTAAGTCACATAATTAAAGAAAGAAAATTTTGCAAAATAAAAATAAGTTTTACATATTTAAATATAATATAATAAATTTATAATCATTAAATAATTTTAAAAGAAGTATCAATTATAATTAATCAATGATAATTTAAATTATGATTATGTCAAAATAGATTTAAAGATCATAAAATTAAATTAAATTAAATTTAAATTTGAATATATTTATGTAAAATTTATATTTCTTAATTTATTTGAATACCTGCCATGTCTTGATACGAACCCCATTTGAAGTACCAATCAAATGTTCAGTGTCTATGGTCAATCCTAAAACTTGATCAGTGGAGCCCTCTGCTCCAAGGCTTCCAATACTAGGTAACACATTAAAAGTTAAGATATGTTAAAACACATTTACTAATGTCATTAATCATAGCTTAAAAAACAAGTCTTAGCTTTGATTACATGTCGATAAAACATTATTAATTCATTTAAATCAACATGGTCAGGGTAAATGTAGATATTCATATACCTAATTCCATGACCTGGGCCACAAGTTATGTTAGTAGCATGCACATCTTGAGATCCACTCACTATTGATATGCAATCATCTCCTGTAAATTACAATAATATATCAAACCTTATTGTATATATATATATATATATATATATATATATCAGTAACTATAGACATTAATGTAAAACATACCAGTGGCAATGGTGCATTGGTTAATAGTAATATTTTGTGTTCTTGCAATATGAATTCCATCTATGTTAGGGCTATTGCTGGGTGCAACTATACTAAGGCTTGAAGCAATGCCATTCTTGCTATTCTCGAACATAATGTGGATCTGTTGGCTATTTATCACATTTAAGCTCTCTACCGTCAATCCATTGCATGCATTAAAAGTTAAGGCCTACATCAAAACACAATATATATTTTTTCCAAGAATATTAATTTGATGAAAATTTTTATATTTAGAAAAAAATAAATGCATTGGATGATGATACATACCGTAGGTGCATCTTTGCATGGCTGAAAGGTAATTTTATACAAAACAAAGAAGAAATAAGCTAAATTAGTATGTATACACCTTTAATTAATTTACATAAGTGTGGATTAAATTATGAAAGACAAAATAGAATAAATTATTGAAGCAGTAAAGTCTTAATGTCCCTTAAAACATAAAAACCATTATGAGAATAACCAGCGCCCAAGAGCTCACACAAAGGAGCTAAACCATCACTAGTATCAACCTCAATATATAAGTTAAGAACATTCAAAGAGATGCATAAATTTAAACCATAAAGTATAGTCTTAAGCAAATTAGACTGAGGATGACCAGGAGAAAACTTACCCGCAAAGGCAACCAACAAATCACCCAATGAATCTCTGAGAAGACCCGCACCACCATTCTTACCATTCACATTAATCACAAGCAACATTAAGTTTACAAAAAGTAGGAGGAGGTTTATTCCAATAATCAAAGTGATCATAGAACTAGGTTTTCCCAAATGAATCCCTAAATACTTAGCAAAAGAATAGCAATTATGGAAGCTTTTATCATTAATAAGATTACCAACCATCAAAGCTAAAGTCTTCTCTTTCACCTTATCAATAACATTAATATGATTCATTTTAATACCCTTAAAAATAGAATTGTTCCTTTCAAGCCAAAGAAACCACAAAAATGAGAGAAGGAATAATATTACGAATATGACCTTTAACAGGAATAAACCACAAATTGAGTAAATTACGAAGAGTATAATGACCATTAAAAAAATGCAGGTTGAAAATGTCATCAAAGAAAGTCCAAGTTCTAATGGCAACAGGTGACCCGAAATAAATACATGATGTAAATTCTCTTTATGGAAGCAACATTGGCATTTAGATGCTAAACTGAATCCCTTAGTAACCAACCTATCCTCCATAGGGATAAATTTATTTAAAAGTCTCCATATGAAGACAAATACCGTGGAGGAGAAACTTTTATGCCAAATCATATTAAAGACTTTATCATTATTCCCTTGTTTCCTGAAATGATTCCAAGCCTTCTTAATGTAAAAACCACCATCATTCAAAAGGTTACATAAAATAGTATCTTTAACCGAGGCATTAATAGGAACCATTAAAATACGGTTAATAATACCCTCAGGAAGAAAACTAGAAATCTTATCAAAATCCCAAGCATTATTAGTAAAGAAATCATTAACTTTAATAAGCGCATTAAAAGAGAAATTTAAAGCAGAATCAATGGACCCATTGCCCAGCCAATTATCTTGCCAGAAAAAGATGTTACCTTCCCCAAGGCCCCAAGAAATAGTAGGTTCCACCTCCCACTTAACTTTACAAAGCCTTTTCCACACTTTAGAATCCCCCTGCTTGGAGACAATGTTAGTAGGATGCTGACCAGTACAGTACTTAGAATGCATAAAATTGGCCCAAAGGTTCTCTTTAGCACGAAAAATAAACCAAAGTTTATAAGAGAAAGCCTTAGCAAGATCATAAAGATCTTTGCAACCAAGACCACCTTCATTAAACACTCTACAACAATTGTCCCAAGAAGCCCAATAAATTTTAGAATTAGTAGAAGTACCTTTCCAGAAGAACTTATTAAGAATTTTGTGAATTCTAGCGCAAACCTCTTTAGTGGGAGAGATGGTTTGGAACATGTAAACAGGTAAAGCACGAAGAACACTTTTGATAAGAGTCAACCTACCACCAAAACTCAAAAAATTAGAATTCCAAGATAAGAGTTTATTTTGAATAGATAAAATAAGATCATCAAAAAGAAAAGTCTGTCTTCTACCTCTAAAAAGGGGGACCCCCAAATACTTAATAGGCAATTTAGAATGAGTAAAGCCAGAAGCATGGTTAATGGCTAAAATCCTCATATTCGAAATGTTTTTAGAAGCAATAAAACAACATTTATGCTTACTAAAGTAAAGCCCACTAACTAATTCAAAAACATTAAAAAAATCCAACAATTTCTGAATTCTATTAATTGTAGCATTAGTGAAAACAATGAAATCATCCGCAAAACATAAGTGAGAAACATGAAAACCTTTCAAAGTTTTATAGTAAAGCCCCGGGTTATGCTCAAATAAATTAGAAATGCCTCTAGAAAGAAAATCAGCCGCAATTATAAAGAGGCCAGGTGAAATAGGATCACCCTGCCTTAAACCATTAGAGGACTTGAAGAAACCATGTCTCGCATCATTCAGAATAATGGAAAAATGAACATTCTCAATACAGTTCTTGATAAGATGAATAAAAGAAGAATTGAAACCAAAAAGATCAAGCATGTAGTAAATGAAGTCCCAATTAATATTATCATAAGCTTTGGCGATATCAAGTTTCAGGATAATATTACCCCCTCTAGTCTTAACATCCAAGTCTTGAGTTAATTCATGGGCCAGAAGAATATTCTCAGTGATAGTCCGCCCTTTCACAAAACCCGTTTGGTAAGGAGAAATAAATTTAGGCAACAAAACAGAAATGCGATCAGAAATAATTTTGGAAACCAACTTATTGAAAAAAGTACAAAGACTAATCGGCCGTAAATCATTCCAAGTTTGAACATTATTATTTTTAAGGAATAAGAACTAAAGAGGTAGAAGACTAGAAAAACTTCGGAAAAGGATTGCCCTTAAAAAAATCCAACACAGCCGAATAAGTATCATTCTTAATGATCTTCCAACATTTTTGAAAAAAAAGAGTCGTATAACCATCAGGGCCAGCCACAGACTCTGAATTCATGGATTCCATCTTGTTCTTCACCTCCTCAAAAGAAGGAGGAGCACAAAGAAACAAATTATCCTCAGAAGAAATAACTTTTGGTATAAAAGAAGCATTAGTTGGAAGCAAAGGAGTAATTTTTTTATTAAAAAGATCATTAAAGTATTGAACAGCTAAAGAAGCAATCTCACCCTAGTCATTAGCATAAGAGCCATCCCCTCTTTGAATGTTATTAATATTGTTCTTCATCCTTTTTCTCTTATTTAAAGCGTGAAAATACTTAGTATTACTATCCCCCTCCACCAAATGTCTAGCAGCAGCTTTCTGTTTCCAATAAATCTCTTCTTGCACTTGAAGACAAACAAGATCATTCTTATATTGCTGAAGCTTAGACAAAAGGATATCAGATGGGTCATTCTGCCAAGCAATTTAATTTAAAAGCACACAATTTTCAGCCATAGAAATGTTAAAAAAGATTCTTAAAAACATTATGATTCCACCTATTTAACACTTGCTTTAGCCGCTTAAGTTTAAACCATAATCTATTCATGCCGACAACTGAATTATCAGGATGAAGAGGCGCATTCCAGTTCTGATCCACAATATCAAAGAAAGAACTGTTCATTAACCACATGTTTTGAAATCTAAAGATAGGGTTAGCATTAGTAGGGGAATTCTTGATATTAATCAGCAGGGGAGAATGGTCAGACAGGGTTCTACTAGGATGGTGAATAGTAGTAACGTTATTCTCATTGATCCACACATCATTAAAAAGAACACGATCCAATCTTTGCCACAAATGACCTCTATTCCAGGTAAACTGATTACCCACAAAACCAATATCAATCAAATTAGAAGACATAATCATATTATTAAAATCAGACATGGAACGAGAAGAAGGAGGGGCACCTCCACTCCTTTCAGACGAGTTAGAGATAGTATTAAAATCTCCACCCACTAACCAAGGGTATTGACAAACATTATAGAAAATCTTAATTTGTTCCCATAGGGCTTTTCTAGTATAAAGAGAGGACGCAGCATACACAAAGGAAGCACAGCAATGAAAGTTAAAAACCTCAATATTACAATGCAAAACTTGAGAGAAATCTCCAATAACTTCAATTTTAATATTATCCTTCCACATAACCCAAATTTTATTAGACATATTAGAAATGGCATGCTAAAAACCAAGATAAGAAGCAATAGAGACCAATTTAGATGAAGAGACAAGTGGTTCCAGTAAAACAAGAATTGAAATATTATGAATACGACATAAATTCTTAACACGATTCCTAGAGGAAAAGCAACCAATTCCCCTAACATTCCAAATAATGGTGTTAAACATAAAGACAGGTTATTAATGAGAAGTATTTGAGCGAGTATTACGAACATTAGATCTTGCGGGTTGTATAGTAACATGCTTAGGCTTACGCCCCTTTTTGCTTTGAAATTTAATAAAACTAGTATCATGATCATCTTTAGTAAAACAACTAGCTTGAATATTCATATCCTCGGAATCAGAGAGAGCATCACTAGCATAATTAGAAGGAGAGATAGAATTACCACCAATACCATTTCCCTTATGTAAAGTAGGAGAATCATCCTCCATAAATTTACCATCGTCATCCCAGTTTGCATCACCTTTAATAGCTGACTCCTTAAGAGAAGGAGAAGTATGGCCATGAGACACCATAGGTAAAAATTCACCTTCCTCCATAGCCAAATTATTATTGTCCTCCTCTTCTCCAACTAAATGAACATATAAAGAGATATCATCTTGAACAACATTATCATTAGTCAAAATATTATCATTCTCATGGGTATTTAATAAATTGCCACAAGGAATGTTTTCCTCATTAGGCTTATCATTCACGACTTTGTGATCAATAGCATACGCAGTCTTGATATGAGGATCATTAATAGAAGCATTTAATTTAGAAGTCTCTACATCATGATCATTGATCAAAAAAAGTAACCGGTTCTACCTGGATAGCAACATTCAAAGCCTCGGGTTGTAACGAATTAACGAAATTCACATCCTGCTAATTAAGAACAGACTGCAAAGGATAATCATTATCATTAGCAGTAACTAAAATTTCTTTAGACTGTTTTCCACATTCCTTTCATTGCACAAATTAGGAAATTTCCTAAAGCAATCATTAATGGCATGACCGTGCATCTTACAAAAAGAACATAAAATCGGTAAATTCTCAAACTCTACCTTTTGGAAATACCCTTTCATTTCATATCCAAGCCAAATTTCAGTTGGGTATTTCTTAGACACATCAATCTCCACCAGCACCCTAGCGACAGACGGTCTTGACATCGACGCTGTCGCTTGGTCAGTTTGAAGAGGACGACCAAAGATAGAAGCTAAACCAAATAAAATTTGCTGATTAAAAAAATGAAGTCTTAAATTCGGAAAAGCCAACCAAACCGGAGCAATAGGCGATTCTTCCCTCACGTCAAAATCAGGGGTCCATTTCAGAAGTCTCATTTGGCAAGCTTGAATGTAGTAAGATCTCCTAAAAAATATTCTACTATAATCAAGGTCATTAGTTAGTTGAATAGCTACATGCCTATGATCAAGTAAGCCCACATGGAAAGAACCCGACAGTTTAAGATTGCAAAAAAAATTTCGAATCACATCAAGGTTAGGTCTTCTCAAGACAAATTTACCCACCAAGGTTAAAGCAAAAGAGGCAGCCAACTGATCAACAACTTCATCCTCAAAAATCAGAGCGGGACATCCTTTATACGAAGAATGGACAAACCTGAGTTTCGAAGCAGAGGAGGCACCACCCGCTAGGGCTTCCTTAAAGGAACGGGTTTTACCATCAGATCCTGAAGTTATTGGGAGTGATGATGATGGGCACGCCATCACCCCACACAAAAAACCACAAGAAATCTAAAAAATAGGGATCAGCGAAGGATCAACAGTAAGAAAACCAGTGAAATCACATGAAATAGCTTGGAAAAATCCAGCCAGAAGGAACGGAGAGGAGCGCCGGACGAAACCCTAGAAATCGCCTTAGAAATCGCCTTGCAAGCGGGGATTGTTAATATGGTATTTCTTCTGCTGACTAAAAAATCTATGCATGGTTTGATCCTAAGAGAGAACATGAATAAACATCACAAGTCGTATAGGAATCAATCACAAAGTTTGTATTAAAAATGCAAGCATCCTACAAGATTAAGTGCAAGAAAACACATGCAAAACTTATGATAAATAAAGAGCTTACAACTATCATCTCAAATTTTGATGAACACACAAAAAGAGGAAGTTGTGAAATGGTATGACTTAGTTACAAAGCCATCATATGAGAACTTTGGAGCATCATAGTTGGTTTGTAATATAAGGCATAACTAACTTTTAAAGAGTAATTGATTGAACCAAAATGGGGTATGCCATGAGTAGAAGCAATGTATCTCTATCATGCTCTTAAGTGATTGAAGGTGATTTGTGTCGAGCAATCAACACAAGGTGCATTGTGAAACTATTATCCACACATAAGTCCCTTGCAAACTACGAGTTGTGTCCAAACACACTGAAAGGTTTGTAATCTATAGCTTTATTCACTCACTGGTACTAGTCAAATGAAAGAACAACCACAAGATTAAAATTAATGATGCGAGATTTTTAATCAACATTAAAGAATCGTCGTGCTAGCTTAATTGTTCATTTGCTTACGAAGAATAACCTATATGTGCAAAAATGCAAGTGCCTATACATGATCAAGAACTTGGGACATGATATGTACGCCATGAACAATATAAAGGTTTTAACTAATGATTGATGATACTGGCATATGAATCTAAATACGATTATCAATGAATAAATAAGAGACTCCTCACATGCAAGGGATAACAATCAACAGACGATGGTGAATGCAGTGAATTCCCTACGAATATGGGTGGAAGCATATGATAGAGATAATAATTCCTCACATGGGTAGTTTTAACTTGTAAACAAATGTATTGTACCCTTATCAATAAAGACGACCAACATCAAGACACAAATGAAGGCATCCAACCTCTCAGGCAATGAAAATTAAGAAGGGATATACAGTTCGATTGCAAACAGTCAATGACAGTTGATTCAAAAAGGAAACTATAGTTGCCTACGAATGTCGAATGTTCACACACAATGAATATGACGTGATTATTGATGAATGTGTGGAAAGGATATAAATAATGAATGCAACCCATTCAGTAGTCAACCTCAGTTTATAAATAAGCTCATTCATCTACTTGTTGGCAGTGGTGGTGGATTTGTAACAAATACAATATGCGTCTGATGACTTTGTCAAAAGACAGGAATGAAAGGAGCTATAATATTTCCATCGTCACGACTCAATTCCATGAAAAACACATCAATACCCTACAAGCAAGATGGTTCAACGACATTGTCAAAGACCTATTCCACATTCAACATGTCGATTGCAACCAGATGGATTTAACATGTTTCAAAGAATAATAATGATACATATATAAGTGTATTAAGAAAATGCCCTTGCACATGCATCATAATTTGTATACACATAGGTACACATAAGGGCATATATAATCACAACACCTGCATGGGCCCCGACGAGCATGTTATTGGGTACACACATGATATATAGGGATGCTGAGCTGGTTAATAAATAAATATAAGATTGAGCCCAATCCTTCTATGTGGGTAGATAGGAGTCGACATGGCTCAAACTATTAAATAAATATGCGGTCGTGAGGTAAATCGAGATATTTATTTTATACATTCATATTAGGCCTTAAAGGCCTTTAATAATGAGAATTCACTAATAAAGTCATAAAACCTATGAAACCCGAACCTCTGTCGACAGCCAGACAGAGTCGACAAGGTTCAATCTACAAATAAAAATGCCCCAAACACCCCGATGATGGCTGTGTTGACTACAGATATCAACCGGAGGGGTTCATAAATATTTTGAAATACCAATAAACTACTTTAAAATCCAAAAACTCAAAAAAAAAAAACAAATCCAAATGTCTTAAAATTGAAACAAACCCATCAACCATTGAAAATAAAATCCATCCGTCCTCTGAACAAGTTTGCCGAGGTGGACAAATTCAAATATAACTTTAGCTCACATAGAGCTAATGCCTGGTCGAAAATATCAATATGATCCATTCTCAAACAATCTCCTACCAATAAGGATGTGGTACGTGTCCTCTGATTTGTAGTTTTGCTGCCAAATGGCACCGTGGCTGCTTTGTCTTCTGCACACTGTAGCAGCTGTGTTTGCTCTCATGGATGGGTTTTACACTTCACTTCTTCTTTAAGATGTCAAATGCTTAGATATCTACTCGTCCCATTATACTTTCCAAATTACCTTTTTGTGTTTGGAGTGTCTTCTTTGTGCAGATCTGGTGCCCACAAACTTGGCTTTATAATTTACGCAAGGATATTGCGAGCTCTAGCTTTTTGAGTTATTGGAGGTTAGCCTATATTTTTTGCACGAAGATTGTGCTGAATACTATTATATTGTTCTTCCTTATTTGGGTGCTGTCTTCTTGCATCCCTTGAATGTACTTAGGATTTTTTGTTATTCTTAGTATAAGGAACCACTATCTCTTAGGATTTATTTTGCTTTCTCTTATAGCTCTTTTGAGCATTAGCGAGTTGGAGGTTCTTTTTAAGGATCTTGTAACCCCTTTTTTGGTATTAATGCGTGGGCCTCTCAGTGGGTTTTAACTAAAAAAAATAGTAATAGCTCTCCAATGCATATAGCAGAGAACAAAAAAATATTAAGCTAAATCATATATATATATATATATATATATATATATATATATATATATATATATAGAGATATATATATAGAGAGAGAGAGAGAGAGAGAGAGAGAGAGAGAGAGAGAGAGAGAGAGAGAGAGAGAGAGAGAGAGAGAGAGAGAGAGAGAGAGAGAGAGAGAGAGAGAGAGAGGCTACAAGTTAAGGGAAAAAGAGAAGCAGTCATAAAAACTTAAAATTTCAGCAAAGTGGCACTCTATTCACAAATATAAAGTTTAATAAATAAGGAAATTTACATGTACATGAAATTTTTTTAGTCAATCAAATATGTATACACTAAATGAAACTATATATAGTTTCTGTAAAAGTATACAACAACAACATATCATTTATTTCAAGGAGCATGTTTATGCAACCCTAATTTTATTCTATATATCTACACGAAATGTGATATTATCCTTTGAACATTAAGTTCAAGATGTTGGGATGACTGTCCCGATATTGGTCCACATAGCATTTGCAAAGAAGCTTTTAGCAGAACCACCACCATTTTTAATCAAGTTGATATCTTGTAATATTATACCACTGCATGGAAAGCTTTTGCTGCAGTTGAAATTTATTGCAAAATTTGATGCACTTGTACCCATGATATTGTTGTATTGTACATTACTCACTTGCACTGCGGATTTCTGCAGAGAATAATAAAATCATTATCTACAAATTTATCGAAAAAGAGCCTATTAATTTGAAAGATGAATATTACTAATATTATCTTTGTATGAATATTTTTACTTTTTTTACATAATTAGTTTTTTAAAAGTTGTATTTTTCAATCATAATTTCAATTTTGTTCATTTAAAAGAAACTTTTAAATTAAGCTTTGTACAATTGTTTTATGTAAACATTCATGATTTTTTTATTGAATGCTATTGCTATCACAAAAATAGTTAAAAAATAA
Organism: Dendrobium huoshanense; assembly: GCA_016618105.1. Classification (NCBI taxonomy): domain Eukaryota; kingdom Viridiplantae; phylum Streptophyta; class Magnoliopsida; order Asparagales; family Orchidaceae; genus Dendrobium; species Dendrobium huoshanense. Next base: position 10,990,195 of record CM028351.1, read on the forward strand.
TATCAAATGAATTGTAAGATTATGTGCTAATATTTTGATTTGTGATAACTTATTGATGTACCTGTTGAGTGCATGGCTTGGTGGAGTCACAGTAGTTTTGATCGATGATAATTGGATTTTCAACATTGCTCATTTTTATGTTTTTGAATAGTATGTTCTTTGCATAACCACTTCCACCCTACAAAAAATCCATTGATAAAGTAAGCATAAGGAAAAGAATAAAAAGAAAAAAAAATATAAACATAAAAATAAAAATGCATAAGGAAATGAAATCATTTGCTTGTATTGAGTTAGAAGTATATGCCAAAGGATTGAAAAAATTTATAACTTTATGTGTATTTACATTTATACATATTTAGCCTTTTATTAGTTTACGTAGAAACATCATATTCTTCTTTTATCGCTACTTTTTTAAATGCACAAGAGTGTTCTTATGTATATAATAAGGCTGTAAATGAACTATTGATCGATATTAATTATTAAGTCACATAGTTAAAAATAAAGAAAATTTTAAAAAATAAAAAGAAGATTTACATATTTAAATATAATATAGTAATTTATACTCATTAAATAATTTCAAAAGAAGTATCAATTATAATTAATCAATTATAATTTATATTATGATTATGTCAAAGTAGATTTAAAGATCATAAAATTAAATTAAATTAAATTTAAATTTGCATATATTGATCTAAAATTTATATTTCTTAATTTATTTGAATACCTGCCATGTCTTGATACGAACCCCATTTGAAGTACCAATCAAATGTGCAGTGTCTATAGTCACTCCTAATACTTGATCAGTGGAGCCCTCTGCTCCCAAGCTTCCAATACTAGGTAACATTAAAAGTTAAGATATGTTAAAACACATTTACTAATGTCATTAATAATAGCTTAAAAAATAAGCATTCTTAGCTATGATTACATGTCGATAAAACATAATTAATTCATTTAAATCAACAAGGTCATCGTAAATGTAGATTTTATTTTTTTACCTAATTCCATGACCTGGGCCACAAGTTATGTTAGTAGCATGCACATCTTGAGATCCACTCACTATTGATATACAATCGTCTCCTGTAAATTATAATAATATATCAAACATTAATGTACATTTTAGATCAAATTGAGGTAAGTATTCACCCAAATCAATTGTATGTATGTATATATATATATATATATATATATATATATATATATATATATATATATATCAGTGACTATAGACATTAATGTAAAACATACCAGTGGCAATGGTGCATTGGTTAATAGTAATATTTTGTGTTCTTGCAATATGAATTCCATCTGTGTTAGGGCTATTGCTGGGTGCAACTATACTAAGGCTTGAAGCAATGACATTCTTGCTATTCTCTAACATAATGTGGATATGTTGGCTATTTATCACATTTAAGCTCTCTACCGTCAATCCATTGCATGCATTAAAAGTTAAGGCCTACATCAAAACGAAATATATATTTTTTCCAAGAATATTAATTTGATGAAAATTTTTATATTTAGAAAAAAATAAATGTATTGGATGATGATACATACCGTAGGTGCATCTTTGCATGGCTGAAAGGTAATTTTATACAAAACAAAGAATAAATAAGCTAAATTAGTATGTATACCTTTAATTAATTTACATAAATGTGGATTAAATTATGAAAGCCAAAATAGAATAAAGTCTTACTTGTGATTTATCTACTTTGCATGATTTTTGCCACCAAATGTTTCCATTGCCATTGATGGTTCCCCCACCTAAAACAAGAAGATTGTTTACATTGTTGAAGAGAATCCAGGTCCTTTGATTCTTTCCATTCCAATCTGATGGGTTTGAAGAAGCTTCAATTGTCCCCATGATCTAATAATTATATTTATACATACATAAATGAGTGATAGAATATTTATAGTAAAAATTATTTATAGATCAAGGCCTTAATAATATAATTTTCATAATTTGATTTATGAGTAATATTCAAATCTCACCATCACTGAAATATCTGATAAGCAAGGTCCAGAAAATATGATGGGCTTTAATTGGTATATGTTACCCTTGGGTATCAAAAGAGAGATTGGAGTATTAGAAGAGCAAGCTGCATTCCATGCCTTTCCAAAAGCCTGGCAAAATAAAATAATGTCAAAATTGTTATGCACTTAAATCCATTTTGCATGCAAATATTTATGAAGCTTCTATTTATGTTGTAAATATAATCAAGCAAAGATACCTTATCTTACCAATTAAAGCATTTTTTTAAAAGAAGTCACATCTCTTCATTTGAATTATTAATTCAATATAAATCTATTTTTTTTATTTCATAACAATATAAACAGACCAAATTGACTATATTTTAACTAATAATTTAGTTTTGATATTTTTACTGTGCAATTTTATTTAAATTCTTTTTTTCAAAACTGATTTTTTTATTTATATTTTGCATCAATTTTACTTTTCTTACAAAAGCACATGTAAAATTTCTTAAATTATAAATATAATGTAGATTTTTGCATTAAAATATGCATTAATGTTAAATGATAGTTTTTAGAAGATATAACATTTGAAAAATATTTAAAAAATTTATAAAAATAATAAATTTTAAGATACATATACTTTGCATCATGTTCAATTTTTCTAATAACATAAAGAAAGAAAAACAAGGCAACATGACCAAAAGGAAAAATTTATCCTTACCATAGTATCATCAACTCCACCACCTTTTGCACCATAGTCCTCTACAGTCAATACCTTCTCGTTGGATCTCTTAAAGTTAGCAATTTGCTGCAGCTCCTCATAATAAGCAGGTTTTGCCCTCAAACCACGCAAAGAGAAAGTTTTTAAGGAGCCGGCCACAGCTTGATCAGAGTAGACTACGCAGGAAAAGCTCTCCAAGGATAAAATGAAGAGAGAGAAGAAGAGAATCATTTTAAAACTGTATTGAGATAGATAAAAGAAATGATAAATGTAGATGAGAATAGCTATAGAAATCGGTGTTATGTCTGAAGAGACTACGCCATGATGAGGAGATATATATATATATATATATATATATATATATATATATATATATATAGTAAGTTCAGATCCGAGATTGTCCTTATCAAAATCCGAGGAAACAAATTTAGAAAGAGAATAGGTATTAAAGAGATTGATACGTGAGGGTCTCAGATCAGCCCTTCCTTTGCATCACATCAGTTTTTTTGCCATGTGCCTTGTTTATGTTTAAACTGTTTAATTCTTTCCAAAATAATTTCGTTATAGGATAAGCTAAACAGGAACACTGTTTATGTTGACAAAAAATTATATAGAGAATTCTTAATGAAATTCTGTAAAATTTTCCGCAAAAAGTGTAACTAAATTTTTGTAAGAAAATCGTTTTTTGTAACTACAGAACAGATATATATATATATATATATATATATATATATATATTTGAAAATCTTACAGAAAAATGATATTGCATGTTTTGAAAGTCTTTGAAGAAATTTTAATCTTTTAAAAATATTGATAATAATTTAAATTAATAGATTTTCAAACTTTATTTATAATAGTAAAATTATTTTGGTAATAATTTAAATGATAAAAATATTTATAAGAAGTGATTTTTTTTGTTTAAAAAATTTTATAATTGATGAAATTAATGATAGTAATCTTATAATTATTAATACTCATTATCATATTTAAATAATAAATAATTATTTTTATTTTTTAAGATAAAGGAAATCCAATTTTAAGATTGAACATTGAACCGCAAATGAGGATTTGCGATTTAGTAATATCTATTTGTCTAATATCCACTTATCTAAGATATAATGTGTTTTGGATATGATTTTATTCTTTGTTTAAGGTTAATTTTTTTCCTCATTACTTGTGAAAATGAACTGAGAGTCAAACCATTTCTTAGCTTCAAGTATTCAATGTCCTGAGTTGTAGTAATAACAATTCAATTTGATTTCAGCTGTTTCATCATAAAAGAGGACGAGGAATACTCAAACTTTAAGAAATTAAGGAATTTAGCATGCTAATTTTTTTACATTATTTGATTTACAAACGTGAAGTAGATAATGTCTTACTAAATTTAATTGAAGAATTTTACAAAGAACTCTTAAATTTTGATGCAATGTCCAAATTAAGTAACAAATGATGCCATAACAGTACATTACTTTACTTTAATTGTAAAAAATAGTCGCATCTTTATCTTACAAGTTAAATCCAAGTGCTGTTTCCAATAGCTTGTTTAAGTTAATTTTCATTATTCCATGAGAAACACGTTTTACATCTTTCTGTTTTTTTTTTTTTAGTCTGTACGAGGATTATGATCTACCATGCAAGTGGTCAATCTGAACTTCAACTCCGACAAGCTTACATGGAACTTTTTTTCGTTTTATAAAAAAACCTTTTTATAATTCTTATCAATAAGCTTTAGTTGAAAGTCAACAGGAGCTAATGAACTTTTTAACAGTTGAGCTGTAGGAGCTCTCTTAAGATTGGGAACTCTATTTGATAGATACATTCTTGATAGATGGACTTTCTTTCAAGATTTTCTTTAAAACTTAATTATAGCTGTTATAACGTGTCTCAAATAATAAAATTTGACTTTAAAACTTAATTATATAAATTATTTTGATTAAGCCATATGCTCTATTTTTTATAACATATTACATAGATAATTTAATATCTACTTAATATTAAATTTTTTTATTCAGCTGTAATTTTCAATATTTTTATAATAACTTTTTTTTAATTTAAAAACTCAATGAAAAAATAAAGATTCATGTAGATAATTTCACATAATGGTATAAAGAGTTGATGTTTTTTTTTTTTTTTTTTTTTTTTTAGTTGAAACCCACAAAGGGGCCTACGCGTTGATATAAATAAGCGGTTACAAAGTCCTTAGGAGGTTCCTCCAGCTCTCTAATGCTCCAACGAGCTACAAAATAAAAGAAAACCAAAAAACCTATGAGCCGGAGGATCCTCTTTCTACTGTTACAAAAATAATTCAAATCTAACTGCAGGCTGTGAAGCAACAGCACCCAAAAAGGAGAAGCCAAAGAATCTTAAAACCTTTCAGCTCCGCTCTCCTGCAAAAATTGACAAAAAATTGCACAAAAAAAGGAACAAAACACAAAATCCAAACCTTATACCAAGCGCATGTTCCTCCGGTCAAGCACCTGCAAAAGATCTTCAATAATAATATCAGCACCACAGAATTAATCAACTCAATCAAATAATTCAGCAACCTTCTCAACCAATCCAACCTCCCAGCTTTACCAGAAAACCAAAGGGAGCCCAACAGCTCATACAGTAAACCAAAGAGTTGATGTTATTATTATTATATAAAAAAAATCAATTTTCTCAACTTCAAACAAACAATCTAAAATATCAGGTAATTACTTCTTATTTAATTGAGTTTAAACTTTAATAAATTTAAGCATACTCCATTTCTTATTTATTTTAGTTACCTATTTCCTTATATATATATATATATATATATATATATATATATATATATATATAGGCTTTCCCTCCCGTCATGCTGCTCTGGCGATTTGGAGGCGATCTAGGGTTTCATCGTCGTACTCTCTGGCTGGCCTTCTTGGCGCGGTGTTTTCTATACTTTTTTGCTTGTATTCTTAATCATTGTTCTTTGCTCGTTGTTTTTTGTGTTTGGATTTGAGGTTTTCTTGGAGTTTTTAGGTTCGGGGCTATGACGACTCCGTTGTCACCCCTTCCTTCGGCACCTTATCTTGGTGAGGGGAAATCTCTATCTTTCAAGGATGTCTTAGCTAGTTCTGCTTCATCTTCTTTGAAACTTAAATTTTTGCATTCCACATTTAAGGGTTGCCCGGCTCTCTTGTTTGATGATGATGTGGTCTCTCAACTGGCTGCTCCTTTCTCTTTAACTATGGTTGGTAAGTTTTTGCTGAGACATCCCAATCTCAATGTTATACATAAATTTTTCTCTAATCTAAAACTGTCGAATTCTTTCTATATTGGTTTACTGGATCAAAGGCATGTTGCGATTCAACTCTCTAATGACATAGACTATAGTCGAATGTTTGCTAGAAGATTTTATTATATCCAGGCATGCCAAATGCGGTTGCTAAAATGGACACCATATTTTGATGTTAGGGAAGAATCCCCTATATCACATGTTTGGATTTCTTTTCAGAATCTCTGACTTCATTCTTTATTTCTCAAGTTTTATATGGTTTGACTTCGATTTTTGGAATATCGTTACAAACCGACCAGGCTACATCAGCTGTTTCTCTGCCTTCTGTAGCTCGGGTTTTAGTTGAGATGGACATCTCCAAAAAATATCCCACTGATATTTGGATTGGGTCGAAATTGAAGGAAATATTTCCAAAAAGTTGAATTTGAAAACCTTCATATTTTTTGTTCTTATTGCAAAATGCATGGTCATAGTATTAATGAATGTTTTAAGAAGCATCCTCATTTTCGTAAGGAGAATGATTCTTCTAACAAACCATAAAGGACCAATGTGGATTTGATTCATGTTGAAAATCCTGAGCATTTGGAGGGATCTGACTTGAAACCAAACAAAAATTGTGAGGCTAATATTAATCAAGCTTGTTGTGTTCCTACGGTAACTGATGTGGATTTCATTCTTGTTGAAAATCTTGTGTATTTGGAGGGATCTGAATTGAAACCGATTGAAAATTGTGAGGCTAATATGCATCTAGCTTGTGTGGAACCTACGATTACTAATGTGGTTGATGTCCCTAATGAGAAAGAAGTCCAGAGTTGATTTTACTGCAACTTGTTATTTTAACAAAAATTGTCCTGAAATTAATGAAATGTTTTTAGCTAATATCTCTATTAATGGATCCAATTTGAATGAGCATGAAAATGCTAAAGTTATTCAGATGGAGAAAGACTTGCTTGAAAAATAGAATACTGCTATGATTGGGTTTCAGTTAGAGGAAGGTGAATTGGCAAGGGAGGAGGAGAATCATTTAAATGTGGTTGATGATGGTAAGCTTATCTTATATATGGAAGATCTCCTTATGGAGGATGAATGTCCTCAACTAGAACCCAAACATGACTATAAGCATCCCGCTGCCTCTAATTATAGTAGTGATGATTTTGCTGACACCGACGATATGTACATTGTTGTTAAATCTTATACCAAATATGACTATGACAATAGTTTTCCAAACCTCAGAATAAGAGAGGTAGGAAAAGCAAAAATATTATCATACAACCTTCTATAAATACTTGTCGCTCGAATACTTCTTCTTAACTTATTTTTTATGTTTAAAGCTATTATTTGGAATGTGAGGGGTATTGGTTGTCCCACCTCTAGAGTTAGAGTTAAGAATTTATGTTGTATATATAATATTTCTATTCTTGTTTTGCTTGAGCCATTAATTAATAGATCCCAATTTATATATAGTATTTTTTAGGAGTCAAATGTTGGACCCTCTGTTGACGCCTACAGTCACCCCAAAGAGCATAAATTTGATAAAGATGACTCAACCCGAATGTAGATTGCATTGGATCTCATCCAGCTTTTTTGTTTTCAAGGAAAGACTATGGAGGATATTAGGAGTTATTTTGATATTTTGATAAAAAAAATCTTTCTTTGATGAGTCAGTAATAAAAAGAAGGGGTCTTTCATACTTCAAGATATGATTTACTACACGAATCGAGCTTGATATATTATGGAGGATTGGAAAGTTCAGATATTTACATTTTCTTCCCTCTTTTGATCAATGTCCTAATCAGGATCACTACGAGATGCAAGTGGGTATAAAGTTGGGAGCTAAAGAATATGAATGGGCTTTGCAAATTAGGAATCTACAATCTTGGAAATGTGAAAAATGTTGAGGAGGACATGTGTTTCCTAATTACGTGCCAAGAAGCAAAATAACCTTCAACCACACAACAATCTAAAGAAATTAAAGATACATTCATTCATGGGTGTTAGGCCTGCAACGGGAATGAATAACATTGGTTAGAAGGGTTGTACATAGCTACAAGGGCTAGAATGGCGAATCGAGCAGTGCGTGGGTTGATACCACGCATCACTTGAAGGGTCAAATGACCTCTGATTGTAAAACGGACAGCGTCATTGTGATCAACCGACATCTTCTAAAGCACGAATGGACATGTGAATTCTTCTAAGACAAGGCCCCTCACAATTGAATCGGATATCGATCAGAAGGGACAACCGACATCTAAAATTAAAGCACGAAGCTTACTAAATGATGTCGGATCGACAAACGGACTACATCTATGCGTCTGGAATGTCACCGACATTCAGAGTAAACATTTTATTCATTCAATTTGGATCTTCTGAGGTGGTGTCGTGAATTTTGATGCAATTTAAATATGATGCGAAGACACGCATTATGAGGGAAATAAGGCCTCGACGACGCTCAAATGAAGTTTGATCGCAAAACGGACTACGCTATTGCATTCAGAATGTCAATAATACCTAAAATACACTGCTAATTCATCCAAAGAAAGTTATGTGGTGAAATCGACATGCAAAAACATACAACAGGAACAAAAGAAAAGAACACAGATATAAGGGAATTTTGTTTCGACGGTAACGACACGATGTCCGATGGACGAACGAACTTCACCAATGCGTTCAGAACGTCCTAAATACCCAAGGATGACATTCAATTTGATTAACTTAATGATGTATGAGAACGTCGGCAAGTATTTCGAGGCAAAGCATAAATCACAAGATAATAATGTGCATGCTATGGAATTTAGCCCTCGACGTCGACCAAACAATCTCCGTTCGACGAACGGATTTCGACACTGCATATGGAATGTCGTCAATACTTTAAATTGACTATCAATTTGCCCAATTAAAATCATACCATGATCGACGAGGGTCCTAATGCAATAATGCGCATTTCAAGGAAATTAGACATCGGCAACGCTCAAACGAAGTTTGATCTCGAAACAGATTACGTCGTTGTGACTGAAACATCGGCAATACCCTAAATGCATTATTAATTTGTCTAATTTCAATGTTCGGCAAAATTTAAACGCAAAATGAGGCGATTAGCACTCAAATCAAGAGAAAATTGCGTGTAAATTGAGAAATTATACACAAATCAAGAAAAATTTATATAATTAAAGCCACATTGTCATTTGGACTTAATGTATGGTGATAGGCCACTAATATGGCATTTGAATTGATCAAATCTTAAAAAGAACCAGGTGACAAAAAGAGAAAAATAAAATGACCCAAATTAATGGCATTTAATATATTGCCCAGTTTGTTGCATCCATTTCCGGTTACCCTATGCGAGACAGCCTCGAATACACAGAAAATTATTGCGTATGGTGTCCGGATTCGTGCGAATCCAGACACCAATCCAGACACGCCATGTCAGCAAAATATACCTTGGCTCAATGTATTTGAGTGACATGGCACATCCAGATTGGTTGTCCGGACGTCTGGTGACTTTCGCCCGAATACACAGATTTATCCTTAAATGGAAACTAAATAGAACTTCCAGGGAGCTCTTCGTCCTTCCCACGCTAAAACCCCTCCAACTGAGCTCTCTATACTGATGCATCCATTCGACCTTACCTCCGTTCAAACTCCTCCCACACACGAATTCCTCTACCTGCTCTATCCAAACCTTTCAAGACCGAACTCCCAGACCTTCGTTCAGCTCTCAGCCTTCACTCTAGCCGAATACCAACCAGCACCTCATGCCTCTTCCCACTGTTCCGATCCAACCCACGTCAAACCTCTGTCTGAACCTCCTCCCTCTTCGTTTCAATAGCAGCTCTCCACTTCCACACTACCCTTTCATCTGTATCCGAGCAGCCTACCTCCACTGAATCAGATTTTCGTTTATACCAGACTAGCTCCTTCCCACTTGTTTTGCACATTTGGGCTAGGAGAGTTGTGGGCATACTCTAAACTTCTCTAGTTAAATCAATAGCGAGCCTTACCCTTTTCCTTCTGTCTTTTTTACTCTTTCATTCATGTGAATGCCTACACCCAAACTCTTTGCTTCTCCACCACAATCACGTGAATTAATTCCACTTGGATACTAAAGAAACCTCTTATTTTGCTGCAGCTCTTTTATTATTACTATTATTTTTTTTCTTAAGATATTATTTTCAATTAGTAATGTTGACTAGAGTTATTAGTTATTAACGTTTTTCCTTAGTTAGTAATATTAATTAGGACTATTAGTTTATTTATTTATTTATTTAGCTGTTAGTCTTATCCAATAATAAACTTATTTTTTTTGTAGTTATAAAATATATCTTTAGTTGTAAATATGTTATTAGTTTTAAAATCAGTTATTAGTTTTTTTTTTTTAATATATGTCTTTAATTTTGAAATATGTTTGTTAGTTTTAAAATATGTTATTAGTTTTAAACCCCACCCCCCCCCCTCCTTTTACTCTCTGTATCGCCCTAAGCGTCGTCTCGGGCGATTCTAGGGTTCGGTTTCTGTGCCTCCCGTCCTCTCCAACGGTGCAATCGAGCGATCTGTTCCATTTTTTCCATTGCTTGTTCTCTTTTTCGCTTTCGGCCCTATTTGGGCTAAGCTGCGATGGCGGGGGCTTCCTTCTCGACACCCTGGGGGAATGTTTCTACCAAGGTTCAAGACTTGAACAATGGTTTCTTTAGCTTGGACTCGGAGGTTCTTTCTCCTCCAAAATCTTGTTCCTTTAAAGTTGTTCTCGCTGGATCTTCGGCAGGTGTACCCTACCTTCACTTGTCCCATCTACTTTTAACGGTGTGCCGGCTGTTATGCTCTCAGATGATGATGTTTCGAACCTTGCTTCTCATTTTCGTTTCACTTTAGTGGGTAAATTTGGCCCCCGACGGTCTAATCTGGATGCGATCCGTGCTTTTTTCGGTAATCTGAAATTGTCGAGCTTCTATTTGGTTGGTCTTTTAGATTTCAAACATGTTGCTATTCAACTATCCAATGACCTTGATTACAGTGTGTTTTTGCTCATAGATCTTATTTTATTGTTAACTACCAAATGCGGATTTTGAAGTGGATGCCTTTCTTTGATGTGAAAGAAGAATCCCCTATTGTGCCTATTTGGATTTCATTTCCTAATCTTAGACTGTTTTTTTTTTAACGCTAAAGTCTTGCATGCCCTTAGTTCGATTGTTGGCCTCCCATTACAAATGGATCAAGCTACTGCTTCTAGAACCCGTCCGTCTGTGGCTAGGGTTCTAGTTGAAGTAGACATAACTAAGAAACATGCTAAGGAAGTTTGAGTTAGATCAAAAGCTTTGTGTTATTTACAAAAGGTGGATTTTGAAAAAGTTTTTGATTTTTGTAATCACTGTAAAACACATGGTCATGTGATTTCTGATTTTTTTAAACTACATCCGGAGCTTAAAAAAGTTTCCAACAACTCCACTAGAAAGGGGGCCGCTATCGTTACGTCCACAGAGAAGGTTGATGTCCTGATTCATTTGAATCAGGATGACACCCCTTCCACTGTTGAGAAGGTTGGAAATGAAATTTTAATTCCTTTGAAAAATGTTATTGTTTTGGATAATACTCCTTGCAACTCACCTGAGAGATGTTTTCCTAATGATAAAACTATTGAGGAATGTATTGAGCTTCCTAATATTTTCGTTTCTATTGATTCCATGCTTCATAATGAAGAGAATCCCAACCTCTTGAATACTGTGGATACTAATGATAAGGGAAAGGATAGTGTGGAGGATTGCGATGAAGGGGAATTTATCCCTAGTAAAATTTCTGACCCTATTAATGCGGTTCAAATTGAATATGTAGAGAAATGGGTTTGTTCCAATATTACCTCTTCATCTGTTAATGCTGATTGGGCTTATAAAACTAATAAGGAAGAAGGAGTTTTTAAGGAGCAAAAGAAAAAAAATGAAAAATGGTAAAGTTCCCTTACCTAAGACACCTCGTTCTACTAGGGCTCAAGCTACTACAAAAAATTCCAATGATTAAAGCCTTGAATGTGAGGGGGATCGGGGGTTTGATCCTAAGACCCATGTTAGAAACTTATGTCGTGTGCATAACATTCATCTTTTGGTTTTAATTGAACCTTTCATCTCTTATGATAAAATTGCTAGTATTGCCTCTCATTTGGGTTTTAACATGAGCTTTACTAATTGTTCTAATAATATATGGATTTTGTGGAAAAGTCACCTCAACATCTCTGTCATCTCTGATTTTCATCAAGTTGTTCATGTGCAAATTTCTTATTCCAATTTTATTTTTAATGCTTCTTTGTGTCGCTGCTTGTACTAGAATAGGTCGACTCCCTCTTTGGGAAATTTTATTGGATTTTTCCCACATCTCTAATAGTCCTTGTGTGGGTAGTGATTTCAATATTATCTCTAGTGCTAATGAAAGGATAGGGGGTAACCTCCCTAATGTGAATGCTATGGATGATTTCAATAACATGATTTATAATTGCAACCTTTCTGATATTAATTTTTCTAGTAGTGCTTTTACTTGGAGTAGATCTTCTGTGATAGAATTCTCTTTAATAATGATTGGATAAGAGATTTTCCTATGACTCAAGTTCAGCACTTGAGTAGAATTTTATCTGACCATGCTCCTCTTTTGATGAACATTTCCGATAATAAAATTAATGCTTCTTCAGCCTTTAGATTTCAAAACATGTAGATTCCACATTCTGATTTTTTTTAATGTGGTTTCTAATAACTGGCAAGCCATTATCTCTCCTGACAATAATATTAAAGGCATGGCTCGCCTCTGGCTTATAATAATTTGAACTTTCAATTTCTTTATATAGTGTTATATCTGTTTGGCTTTAATCAGTCTTTCATTAAGCTTATTAAAAATAGTATTGTAAACTATTATTTTTTTGTTATCATTAATGGTCGTAACCATGGCTTTTTTAGATCTGAGCATGGGCTAAGACAAGGGTATCCTTTGTCTCTTTCTCTGTTTATTATCGCCATGGAATATCTCACAAAAGGCCTTAAGGATCTTTATAGAAGGATCCCTAACCTTCTCTTCCGTACTGCTGGTGGCCTTCCTATTACTTATCTCAATTTTGCTGATGATTTTATTATTTTCTCGAATGCCTCTATTAAAAATATTAAAACTCTTATTCAACTTTTATCACATTTTTAGAATATTAGTGGTTTATCTATTAATAGGGAGAAGAGTAATTTTATTACTGGTAAATCTGTGAATCATTGCAGGATCAATAAGATTAAGAGAATGTGTGGCTTTAACTCTTCCTCACTTCCTATTAAGTATCTTGGCACCCCTCTTTTTAAAGGTAGAAAAAAGATTAATCTTTTTGACAATTTTTTCACTATCTTTCAAAGGAAACTTCTTAATTGGTCTTCTAGTTTTCTTTCTTTTGGGGGTAGGTTGGATTTGATCAAAAGTGTGTTATGTTCTATTCATATATTTATTTTTCATACTCTTCAACCTCCATAGTTTGTAATAGAATGGAAAAAATGATCAATAAGTTTTTTTGGGGAGCCAAAAACAACAAGTCTTGAATTAATTGGACCACTTGGAGCAAAGTCTGTGGGATTTACAGTGAGGGCTCTTTAAATTGCAAGACTATTCTTGACACTGTGCACACTTTTTCTCATAAACTTTGGTTTACCTTTAGATCTAATAACAGTTTATGGGCTCAATTTATGAATGCTAAATATTATAAAGAGCTTAATCCTTTGGTTTGCCACTATAAATCTTCCAATTCTTTAGTGTGGAAAAGGCTTTGTAAGATTAAATGGGAGGCTGAACAGTATATCCAATGGGGCCTTGGGAAAGGGAATGTTTCTTTTTGGCAAGACAATTGGCTGGGTATGTCTTCTATTGATAGTTATCTTAATTCCCACACTATTGATAATACTAGAGTTTTTTCTTTCATTCATAATGGTGAATGGAACATTACAAAACTCTTGGAGGATGTTCTGAATGACATTGTTGAGATAATTGTGCAAATTCCTTTACATTTATATTGCAAAGATAAAATTCTTTTCAATTTATCTTCATCTGGTAATTTCAGTATTAAGAAGGTGTGGGAGGTTATTAGATTCGAAGGCGAATTCTCTCAAAATTTTGCTTCTCTTTGGCATAATAGTATTACTTTATCTTACTCTATTTTATCTTGGAGATGCCTTAAATGCTATTTACCTGTGGATAATCATTTGTGAAAAAAAGGTTTTATCTTTGCTTCTAAATGTCAATGTTGTTTTAATATTGAAAGTATCAATCATGTGTTCAATAATGGGGTGATTGCTTAAAAAGTTTGGTACCACTTCTTTAATCTTGCTGAAGTTGGGTTCTTCAATGCTAATTGTGAGGTCGTTGATATCTTTAAACTTTGGTTTTCTAAAGCCAAAGGTCATATCCATAATTTAACTCCTATTTTGATTATTTGGTACCTTTGCAAGGCCAGGAGTGACTCAAAACACAATGAGATCAAGATGGTTGCTAATCAGATCATTGACAATATTAGAAATAAAATTCTACAGTTGCACTCTGTCAATCTTATTACTATATAAACATTTTAAAAACTCCAGTCAGTTATCTACTCATTTTGGCATTAATAGTAACAATGGCCCCTTAGATAAAGCTGACCGTGTTGTGAGGTGGATTAAGTCCACTTTTCTTTATGTTAAACTTAACTTGAATGGATCGATTTATTTGAATGTGGCCGGTTTGGGTGGGATCATCCGGAACCATAATGGTAGTCCTATTGCTGCATTTTTCGTCCCTCTGAAACTTTGTTCTGTTATCACTGCTGAGCTTTTGGGCTTACTTCATAGTTTAAACATCTGTTTGAGATTGGGTTTTGATCAAGTATTGATTGAGGTTGATTCTAAAGTCTTAATCCGTATTATTATGGATGAAAATGCTGGTTATCCTCACAATTTTTACACGATTAGAAAACATAAAGTGTCTCTATCCAAGCTTAATTACTATATTTCACATATTTATCATGAAGGGAACGCTTGTGCAGACAGGTTGGCTAAATTTGGTTGTCAACTTAATATTTCTGGCGATTTTCCTTTGGTCCCTTTACCGGATTTTACTTATAGCTTTTGGGGTATTCCCTATTTAAACTTTTGGAAGCTTGGGAGTTTTTTTATAATGTCCTGACTATCATTTTTTGGTGGAGTTTAAGGGTTTGTTCCTTTCTACTTCGTGGTTTACCTAGGGGTGCTGGTGTTCTGTGGGATAATGTTTTATGGTTGGTCTGTCATCTGCAGGTGATTGCCACTCATTCGTGGCTACTGAATTTGGCTTTTCTGGCTCGTTACGACAAGCTCTCCCTTTCTATGAAATCATTTATTATCTATAGTTTTTGTGGTCTTATTAGTTTTTGTGTCTGGGAGTCTGGGACTCCATTCAGTTTATTTTTTTTATTATGTTGTGGAGGCTGCTTATGGATATTTCTACTCTGCTTTGGGGGTTATCTGGGGTAACTTGGTGCCTCGACCTGTTGCAGGGGATTGCCAATGTTTCTTAGCTTGTGAACTTCTCGGATCTATTTTTTTCTCACCCCCTTAATATCTATTTCTATAGTTATGAGCTAACTCCTTATTCTGGTAAAGTTGGGTTAATTATGAGGTTATTTACTCCTAGAATTATCTCTATTATGCTTGAAGCTACCTTCCAGGTTATCAATTTAAATGGCGGGGGTATTAACCTAACTTCCTTTTCCAATTGCTTTAATATTTATCTCTTACAATTATGCTGCTTTATCAATGCTGTATTCTGGAGTTTTTCTTTTATGCAGCTTCTCTATCCTGAATTTTGGGCTCACAAATTTTGCAAGGATTTCACGACTTCTTCTTCCCAAAGCTCCTTGAGGTTTGCTTATTCTTTTTGCAGGAAGACTGGGCTGAATGTTATTACTCTGCTCTTCCTTTTTTGGGTGCTGTCTTCTTGCAGCCCTAGAATATGCTTAGGTCTTTTTGTAATTATTAGAAAAAGGAACCACCGGCTCTTAGGTTTTGTTTTATTTTCTAACGTAGCTCTTTTGAGCGTTAGCTAGCTAGAGGTGCCTTCTAAGGACATTGTAACCTCTTTTTTGGATATTAATGCATAGGCCCCTCTATGGGTTTTAACAAAAAAAAAATGTTATTAGTTTTAATTATTATTTCTTCTTTTTTCATTCATTCATTCACTTATAGTTAGTTGTTGTTATTATCTTATATAATTAATTAGTGTTAATTATAATTGACAACTATACTTGTTATTATTATTATGTCTATGTACATTTATGAAAATAAGAAAAGGGGAGAAAATTCAAAAACAAAAAGTGAGAAGTTTCAAAAAAGTAGAAAAAGAAAGAAAATAAATAATTAAATAAATAAAAAGAAAGAAAAAAAGAATATTACAAATTTTGAAAAACCCGTTTCGGCGCTTGTAGCGCAGCGAGTAACCACCCATGCATGCTTTTCTTAGCACGGTGGGAGGAAGCTCGTTGCGGTGCTTGTGGCGAGGCGAATAATCATCCTAAAGTCCTATTTTCAGTGTTTGCGACGTGCTGAGGGACCCTCTGTACACACATTTTTAGCGTGGTGGGAGGAAACTGGATATGACGTTTACGACGAAGGCAGGCGAGCCTTGTGCGTGCTTTTCTTAGAACAGCGATGCAAAAATATAAGTACCTGACAGGAAAATAATTTCTTTTCTTTTTTTTTTTAAATATCTGCTTTTAATAACCCATACACACCTTTCTTGGTTAGGTGGATGACAAATAAAAAAACTACAATCACGGTGTCTCACAAACACCAACTATGCACGTCTTTTTTGACGTTGCGAGTAGGTTGCCTCTTGGTTTTTTTCCTAAACGGGAGAGACGCTGGGAGGCTATCGAAATTTTGTTTGAAAAAGACAAGGACTTGCACAAATTTTTGGACAACAGGGAACTCATCTTTGGACAGCAGGGATAAAAAAATTGGATGATCAAATAAATGAGCTCAAACTTAAACTTGATTCAAACACTACTTTTTGGATAGCGAAGAAATCACCTTGGACTCAAGTTCTTTAATCAAATGACATTGAACATATGATGAATTTAAGCATAAATGAAATAATCAATGAAGAATTTGAATTTAAATAAGCTAAGTGCAAAGCACTTTAACTTGAATGGATGATGAAGAATATAACCTAAAGCCTAAAGTTAGAATCTCCAACTCATAAAATTGATGAATTTTGGATATACAAAGCATAAAGCTTATGTTGAATGAAGCTTTAATGTTAATTGAAATGATGCATGGTTTGATCCTAAGCGAGAACATGAATAAACATCACAAGTCGTATAGGAATCAATCACAAAGTTTGTATTAAAAATGCAAGCATCCTACAAGATTAAGTGCAAGAAAACACATGCAAAACTTATGATAAATAAAGAGCTTACAACTATCATCTCAAATTTTGATGAACACACAAAAAGAGGAAATTGTGAAATGGTATGACTTAGTTACAAAGCCATCATATGAGAACTTTGGAGCATCATAGTTGGTTTGTAATATAAGGCATAACTAACTTTTAAAGAGTAATTGATTGAACCAAAATGGGGTATGCCATGAGTAGAAGCAATGTATCTCTATCATGCTCTTAAGTGATTGAAGGTGATTTGTGTCGAGCAATCGACACAAGGTGCATAGTGAAACTATTATCCACACATAAGTCCCTTGCAAACTACGAGTTGTGTCCAAACACACTGAAAAGGTTTGTAATCTATAGCTTTATTTTCTCACCGGTAATAGTCAAATGAAAGAACAACCACAAGATTAAAATTAATGATGCGAGATTTTTAATCAACATTAAAGAATCGCCGTGCTAGCTTAATTGTTCATTTGCTTACGAAGAATAACCTATATGTGCAAAAATGCAAGTGCCTATACATGATCAAGAACTTAGGACATGATATGTTCGCCATGAACAATATAAAGGTTTTAACTATTGATTGATGATACTGGCATATGAATCTAAATACGATTAGCAATGAATAAATAAGAGACTCCTCACATGCAAGGGATAACAATCAACAGACGATGGTGAATGCAGTGAATTCCCTACGAATATGGGTGGAAGCATATGATAGAGATAATAATTCCTCACATGGGTAATTTTAACTTGTAAACAAATGTACTATACCCTTATCAATAAAGACGACCAACATCAAGACACAAATTAAGGCATCCAACCTCTCAGGCAATGAAAATTAAGAAGGGATATACAGTTCGATTGCAAACAGTCAATGACACTTGATTCGAAATGGAAACCATAGTTGCCTACGAATGTCGAATGTCCACACACCATGAATATGACGTGATTATTGATGAATGTGTGGAAAGGATATCAATAATGAATGTAACCCATTCAGTAGTCAACCTCAATTTATAAATGAGCTCATTCATCTACTTGTTGGCAGTGGTGTTGGATTTGTAACAAATACAATACGCGCCTTATGACTTTGTCAAAAGACAGGAATGAAAGGAGCTATAATATTTCCATCGTCACGACTCAATTCCATGAAAAACACATCAATACCCTACAAGCTAGATGGTTCAACGACATTGTCAAAGACCTATTCCACATTCAACATGTCGATTGCAACCAGAAGGATTTAACATGTTTCAAAGAATAATAATGCTACATATATAAGTGTATTCAGTAAATGCCCTCGCACATGCATCATAATTTGTATACACATAGGTACACATAAGGGCATATATAATCACAACACCTGCATGGGCACCGACGAGCATGTTATTGGGTACACACATGATATATGGGGATGCTGCGCTGGTCAATAAATAAATATAAGTTTGAGCCCAATCCTTCTATGTGGGTAGATAGGAGTCGACATGGCTCAAACTATTAATTAAATATACGGTCGTGAGGTAAATCGAGATATTTATTTTATACATTCATATTAGGCCTTAAAGGTCTATAACAATGAGAATTCACTAATAAAGTCATAAAACCTATGAAACCCGATCCTCTGTCGACAGCCAAACAGAGTCGACAAGGTTCAATCTACAAATAAAAATGCCCCAAACACTCCGATGATGGCTGTGTTGACTACAGATATCAACCAGAGGGGTTCATAAATATTTTGAAATGCCAATAAATTACTCTAAAATCCAAAAACTCAAAAAAAAAAATCCAAATGTCTTAAAATTGAAACAAACCCATCAACCACTGGAAATAAAATCCATCCGTCCTCTGAACAAGTTTGCCGAGGTGGACAAATTCAAATATAACTTTAGCTCACATAGAGCTAATGCCTGGTCGAAAATATCACTATGATCCATTCTCAAACAATCTCCTAGCAATAAGAATGTGGTACGTGTCCTCTAACTGACAGTTTTACTGCCAAATGGCACCGTGGCTGCTTTGTCTTCTGCACACTGTAGCAGCTGTGTTTTCTCTCATGGATGGGTTTAATACTTCACTTCTTCTTTTAGATGTCAAATGCTTAGATATCTTCTCGTCCCATTATACTTGCCAAATTACCTTTTTGTGTTGGAGTGTCTTCTTTGTGCAGATCTGGTGCCCACAAACTTGGCTTTATAATTTATGCAAGGATATTGCGAGCTCTAGCTTTTTGAGTTATTGGAGGTTAGCCTATATTTTTTGCACGAAGATTGTGCTGAATACTATTATATTGTTCTTCCTTATTTGGGTGCTGTCTTCTTGCATCCCTTGAATGTACTTAGGATTTTTTGTTATTCTTAGTATAAGGAACCACTATCTCTTAGGATTTATTTTGCTTTCTCTTATAGCTCTTTTGAGCATTAGTGAGTTGGAGGTTCTTTTTAAGGATCTTGTAACCCCTTTTTTGGTATTAATGCGTGGGCCTCTCAGTGGGTTTTAACTAAAAAAAATAGTAATAGCTCTCCAATGCATATAGGAGAGAACAAAAAAATATTAAGCTAAATCATATATATATATATATATATATATATATAAGAGAGAGAGAGAGAGAGAGAGAGAGAGAGAGAGAGAGAGAGAGAGAGAGAGAGAGAGAGAGAGAGAGAGAGAGAGAGAGAGAGAGAGAGAGAGAGAGAGAGAGAGAGAGAGAGAGAGAGAGGCTACAAGTTAAGGGCAAAAGAGAAGCAGTCATAAAAACTTAAAATTTCAGCAAAGTGGCACTCTATTCACAAATATAAAGTTTAATAAATAAGGAAATTTACATGTACATGAAATTTTTTTAGTCAATTAAATATGTATACACTAAATGAAACTATATATAGTTTCTGTAAAAGTATACAACAACAACATATCATTTATTTCAAGGAGCATGTTTATGCAACCCTAATTTTATTCTATATATCTACATGAAATGTGATATTATCCTTTGAACATTAAGTTCAAGATGTTGGGATGACTGTCCCGATATTGGTCCACATAGCATTTGCAAAGAAGCTTTTAGCAGAACCACCACCATTTTTAATCAAGTTGATATCTTGTAATATTATACCACTGCATGGAAAGCTTTTGCTGCAGTTGAAATTTATTGCAAAATTTGATGCACTTGTACCCATGATATTGTTGTATTGTACATTACTCACTTGCACTGCGGATTTCTGCAGAGAATAATAAAATCATTATCTACAAATTTATCGAAAAAGAGCCTATTAATTTGAAAGATGAATATTACTAATATTATCTTTGTATGAATATTTTTACTTTTTTTTCTTAATTAGTTTTTTAAAAGTTATATTTTTCAATCATAATTTCAATTTTGTTCATTTAAAAGAAACTTTTAAATTAAGCTTTGTACAATTGTTTTATGTAAACATTCATGATTTTTTTATTGAATGCTATTGCTATCACAAAAATAGTTAAAAAATAATATCAAATGAATTGTAAGATTATGTGCTAATATTTTGATTTGTGATAACTTATTGATGTACCTGTTGAGTGCATGGCTTGGTGGAGTCACAGTAGTTTTGATCGATGATAATTGGATTTTCAACATTGCTCATTTTTATGTTTTTGAATAGTATGTTCTTTGCATAACCACTTCCACCCTACAAAAAATCCATTGATAAAGTAAGCATAAGGAAATGAATAAAAAGAAAAAAAAAAATTTTAACATAAAAATAAAAATGCATAAGGAAATGAAATCATTTGCTTGTATTGAGTTAGAAGTATATGCCAAAGGATTGAAAAAATTTATAACTTTATGTGTATTTACATTTATACATATTTAGCCTTTTATTAGTTTACGTAGAAACATCATATTCTTCTTTTATCGCTACTTTTTTAAATGCACAAGAGTGTTCTTATGTATATAATAAGGCTGTAAATGAACTATTGACCGATATTAATTATTAAGTCACATAGTTAAAAATAAAGAAAATTTTAAAAAATAAAAAGAAGATTTACATATTTAAATATAATATAGTAAATTTATACTCATTAAATAATTTCAAAAGAAGTATCAATTATAATTAATCAATTATAATTTATATTATGATTATGTCAAAGTAGATTTAAAGATCATAAAATTAAATTAAATTAAATTTAAATTTTCATATATTGATCTAAAATTTATATTTCTTAATTTATTTGAATACCTGCCATGTCTTGATACGAACCCCATTTGAAGTACCAATCAAATGTGCAGTGTCTACAGTCACTCCTAATACTTGATCAGTGGAGCCCTCTGCTCCCAAGCTTCCAATACTAGGTAACATTAAAAGTTAAGATATGTTAAAACACATTTACTAATGTCATTAATAATAGCTTAAAAAATAAGCATTCTTAGCTATGATTACATGTCGATAAAACATAATTAATTCATTTAAATCAACAAGGTCATCGTAAATGTAGATTTTATTTTTTTACCTAATTCCATGACCTGGGCCACAAGTTATGTTAGTAGCATGCACTTCTTGAGATCCACTCACTATTGATATACAATCGTCTCCTGTAAATTATAATAATATATCAAACATTAATGTACATTTTAGATCAAATTGAGGTAAGTATTCACCCAAATCAATTGTATGTATATATATATATATCAGTGACTATAGACATTAATGTAAAACATACCAGTGGCAATGGTGCATTGCTTAATAGTAATATTTTGTGTTCTTGCAATATGAATTCCATCTGTGTTAGGGCTATTGCTGGGTGCAACTATACTAAGGCTTGAAGCAATGACATTCTTGCTATTCTCGAACATAATGTGGATCTGTTGGCTATTTATCACATTTAAGCTCTCTACCGTCAATCCATTGCATGCATTAAAAGTTAAGGCCTACATCAAAATGAAATATATATATATTTTCCAAGAATATTAATTTGATGAAAATTTTTATATTTAGAAAAAAATAAATGCATTGGATGATGATACATACCGTAGGTGCATCTTTGCATGGCTGAAAGGTAATTTTATACAAAACAAAGAAGAAATAAGCTAAATTAGTATGTATACACCTTTAATTAATTTACATAAATGTGGATTAAATTATGAAAGCCAAAATAGAATAAAGTCTTACTTGTGATTTGTCTACTTTGCATGATTTTTGCCACCAAATGTTTCCATTGCCATTGATGGTTCCCCCTCCTAAAACAAGAAGATTGTTTACATTGTTGAAGAGAATCCAGGTCCTTTGATTCTTTCCATTCCAATCTGATGGGTTTGAAGAAGCTTCAATTGTCCCCATGATCTAATAATTATATTTATACATACATAAATGAGTGATAGAATATTTATAGTAAAAATTATATATAGATCAAGGCCTTAATAATATAATTTTCATAATTTGATTTATGATGAATATTCAAATCTCACCATCACTGAAATATCTGATAAGCAAGGTCCAGAAAATGTGATGGGCTTTAATTGGTATATGTTACCCTTGGGTATCAAAAGAGAGATTGGAGAATTAGAAGAGCAAGCTGCATTCCATGCCTTTCCAAAAGCCTGGCAAAATAAAATAATGTCAAAATTGTTATGCACTTAAATCCATTTTGCATGCAAATATTTATGAAGCTTCTATTTATGTTGTAAATATAATCAAGCAAAGATACCTTATCTTACCAATTAAAGCATTTTTTTAAAAGAAGTCACATCTCTTCATTTGAATTATTAATTCAATATAAATCTATTTTTTTTATTTCATAACAATATAAACAGACCAAATTGACTATATTTTAACTAATAATTTATTTTTGATATTTTTACTGTGCAATTTTATTTAAATTCTTTTTTTCAAAACTGATTTTTTTATTTATATTTTGCATCAATTTTACTTTTCTTACAAAAGCACATGTAAAATTTCTTAAATTATAAATATAATGTAGATTTTTGCATTAAAATATGCATTAATGTTAAATGATAGTTTTTAGAAGATATAACATTTGAAAAATATTTAAAAAAATTTATAAATATAATAAATATAATAAAATTTAAGATACATATACTTTGCATCATGTTCAATTTTTCTAATAACATAAAGAAAGAAAAACAAGCCAACATGACCAAAAGGACAAATTTATCCTTACCATAGTATCATCAACTCCACCACCTTTTGCACCATAGTCCTCTACAGTCAATACCTTCTCGTTGGATCTCTTAAAGTTAGCAATTTGCTGCAGCTCCTCATAATAAGCAGGTTTTGCCCTCAAACCACGCAAAGAGAAAGTTTTTAAGGAGCCGGCCACAGCTTGATCAGAGTAGACTACGCAGGAAAAGCTCTCCAAGGATAAAATGAAGAGAGAGAAGAAGAGAATCATTTTAAAACTGTATTGAGATAGATAAAAGAAATGATAAATGTAGATGAGAATAGCTATAGAAATCGGTGTTATGTCTGAAGAGACTACGCCATGATGAGGAGATATACATATATATATAGTAAGTTCAGATCCGAGATTGTCCTTATCAAAATCCGAGGAAACAAATTTAGAAAGAGAATAGGTATCAAAGAGATTGATACGTGAGGGTCTCAGATCAGCCCTTCCTTTGCATCACATCAGTTTTTTTTCCATGTGCCTTATTTATTTTTCTCCATAACTTTCTAGATGTTTAAACTATTTAATGATTCCTCTTCGTTTTTCCTAGCCGCTCTGGCGATTTAGGGTTTCTTCTGCCTCCGTCGTTTCGTTCAGTTTTTTTCTCAGTTTTCGGTGATTTCTTTGTGAGATCGTTTGGCCTTGGCCTTGTTTTCTTTGCTTCGGCCCCTTCTGGGCTGCTTGGATGGCTGGAAATATTTCTTCCTCTTCGTGGGGAAGAGTTTCTGAGCCGGTGACGCATTTGAATAAAGGTTTTTTCAATCTTGTTGATGACTCTCCTAAATCTCCGACTAGATCTCGTTCTTTCAAAGAGGTTCTTGCTGGAAAAGCTTCTGCAGGTGATGATCTTCCATCTCTAACTCAGTCTACTTTTAATGGTGTACCTGCGATTTTATTGTCGGATGTAGAAGTCCTGAAACTTGCTTCTCCTTTCAAGTTTACTTTGGTTGGTAAGTTTGGTCTTCGCATACCTAACCTTGATGCTATTCATCAGTTTTTCTCGTCTCTTAAACTCTCGGGTTTTTACTCTGTTGGCTTGTTGGATCCGAGGCATGTGGCGATTCAACTCTCAAATGATCTGGATTATAGTCGTATTTTTGCTAGAAGATCGTATTTCATTCACAACTGTCAAATGCGTATTTTGAAATGGACTCCTTTTTTCGATATTAAAGAGGAATCCCCCATTGTTCCTGTTTGGATATCCTTCCCGAATTTGCGTTTGCATTTTTTTAATCAGCAAGTTTTGCATGCGTTAGGTTTAATTTTTGGTAGACCGTTGCAAACGGACCAAGCTACTGCCTCTCGTACTAGACCTTCTGTTGCTCGAATACTTGTGGAAATTGACATTTCAAAAAATCATCCTAAAGAAATCTGGGTTGGATCTAAAGCTTTTGGATATATGCAAAAAGTTGAGTTTGATAATGTCCCTGATTTCTGCCCTCATTGTAAAATGCACGGTCACGCTCAACAGGACTGTTTTATTCTACATCCTGAACTCAAAAAAGATAAAGTTATGTCTAAAGGAAAGCCTGGATCTGCCGATTCTCAAAAAATTTATGTCCCTGTTAATAGCAAGGTTGCTAACGAGCATATTGAGAATATGGTGGAACCGCAATCCAATGGGCATAATTTTGATATTAATGATGGTTATCCCAAGGAAAATAATTTAAGCATTGCTGGACCTCTTGTTAATCCTAATCTGTTAGATAAGAATGTTGTTTTAGATAACACAGTTAATATTGATGTTGCTGCTACTAACTCCATTGTGCACAATAGTGAAGGTATAACGGAGCCTAATCTTTTCATATCTATTGCATCTATGTTCAATGACATGGAGAATGATGTTCCTTTAGATAATTGTCTTGCTAATGTGGTTTTAGATGAGCAATGTCCTATTTCTAATAGTGGTAATAATAAGGATTATGAAGATGGTGAGTTCATCCCACCTCTTCCTGGCAGTCCTCTACCTAGTGCTAATCTCGGCAATAATGTTTCTATTGATATTTCTAATGTTGTTTCAAATGATACCAATGTTAATTCTAACTGTCAGCATGAGGAGAACTTTAAACAGGTTTCAAGAAAGAAGGGTAAGCAAGCCAAACAAAGTCTACCACCCACTCCCAGATCAACTAGAACTCAAACTTCATCTAAGGTTTGCAATGATTAAAGCCCTTTTATGGAATGTTAGAGGTATTGGTGGTAAAGATTCTAAACTTCGTGTGCGTAATTTGTGTAGAATTCACAACATTCAGCTTCTAGTTTTGATTGAGCCATTGATTAACAATATCAGAATTGATACTTCTGCTAAATCCCTCGGATTTTCCAATTGCTATGCTAATTGCTCCAATAAAATTTGGATTTTTTGGAATAATAACATTTCTTTAGAAGTTATTGAGGACTTTTCGCAAGTTTGCCACTGTATTATCTCTATTTTCAATATCAACTGTTATGCATCTTTTGTTTATGCTGCTTGCACTAAAAGCAATCGTTTACCTCTATGGTACCAGCTTAGACAATTCGCTTCTATTATTAACGGCCCTTGGTGCATTGGAGGTGATTTTAATATCATTTCTAACTCCGCTGAAAGACTGGGTGGTAATGCTGCTAATGTCAATGCCATGGATGATTTCAACTCTATGATTAGTGATTGCAATCTTAATGATATTGGTTATTTTGGTTGTCCTTTTACGTGGTATAGAGCTAATCTTTGGCAAAGATTAGATAGATTTCTTTTTAATGATAATTGGATTGCTGATTTTCCTTTCTCTAGTGTTGAACATCTTAGCACAACTCTTTCTGACCACTCTCCATTGCTTTTAAATGTTAAAACAAATTTGCATCTTAATGCTTTATCTTTCAGATTTCAAAATATGTGGATGTTGCATAATGATTTTTCTAGCATTCTTTCTGCTAATTGGAATGCTGATCCTGTTTATCCTGTTTATCGAACAACTTGTTACTGGCATGGTGAGACTTTGGTCTAAACTAAACTTTCTAGATTAAAGCAGTGCTTAAGGTGGTGGAATAAATGTGTTTTCAAAAATTTATTTAACTCTAATATTAAAGCGGCTGAAGATAATGTTATGGATATGGAAAAGCTTTTCCTAACCAATCCTATTTCTGATAATTTGTCCAATCTGAATCAAGCTAAAGAATCTCTTCTTTTACTTCAATGTCAAAAAGAAGGCAGTGCTACTGGCAAAAAATCCAATGCTAAATTTATTGTGGAAGGTGATAGAAACACTAATTTTTTTCATGCTTTAGCTAACAAAAAAAATCTAAAAGTTTTATTCACAAGATTATTGATATTGATGGTTCTGTTCTTAATTCTGATGAGGCGATTTGTAATTCTGGTGTTGATTATTTTAAGAATATTTTTACCAGCTCTGCTACTTGTATTCCTCTAACTAACTCTACCATTATTCCGAAGATTATTTGTGAGGAGGATAATGTTTTGTTGTGTCAAACACTCCTTCTGATGAGGAGATTTTAAATGTTATCAAGAATCTTAACAGCAATGCTGTTGCGGGCCCTGACGGTTTCAGTCCTAAATTCTTTCAAGATAATTGGGAGACGATTAAAGAGGATGTGATTAATGCTGTGAAAGATTTCTTTGCTGGTAACCCCTACCCTACCGAAATTCTTTTCTTCTACTTATATTGTTCTTATTCCTAAAATTGATGGCCCTAATCACTGGCATGATTTTAGACCCATTAGCTTATGTACTTTTCTTAATAAGTTGAATTCTAAAATCATTGCTAATAGACTTCTTAACATCTTACCCAGAATTATCTCTTTGAATCAAATTGGTTATGTTAAAGACCGTAGTATTTTTGATAATATTTTGTTGGCTCAAGAGATCACTCATGACATTAACGTGAAAAGTAAAGGTGGTAATGTTATTTTTAAGCTTGATATCTCTAAGGCCTATGATAATCTTAATTGGAATTTCCTTTACAAAGTTCTTTCTATGTTCGGGTTTGGCAATTCATTTATATCTATTATCAAAAATAGTATTGAAAACTGTTTTTTTTTTCTGTGATTATTAATGGCAAGCATAATGGATTTTTCAAATCCGTCAAGGGCATTCGGCAAGGTGATACTATGTCTCCTGCTCTCTTCATCATTGCTATAGAATATCTTTCTAGAGGGTTAAATGATTTATTTTTAAGAAATCCTAGATTAAACTTTCACACTATTAGAGGCTTTCCTATATCTCATTTGAGTTTTGCGGATGATTTCATTTTATTCACCAATGGTTCTATTAACAACATTTCTCTTTTATTAGATTTTCATTTTTAGCTTTCATAACCATAGTGGGTTATCTATTAATAAAGAGAAAAGTACTTTTATTGTTAGCAAATCCATCAATCAAACTAAAATTCATAGCATTCAAAGATTATGTGGTTTTGTTCCTAAAGCTTTACCCATTACTTATCTTGGTACTCCTATCTTCAAAGGTAAGAAGAGGAGTTTTCTTTTTGATAATATTTTTACTAAGATTGAAAAAAAGATGAATAATTGGTCTTCTAACTTTTTATCTTATGGTGGCAGACTTATTATCTGATAAAATGTCTTAAACTCCATGCCTGTTTACCTTTTTCATACTTTATTACCCTCTATTTCTGTTTGTTCTAAACTTGAAAGAAGAATTTTTAACAAGTTTTTTTTGGGGTTCTACTTTTAATAATAAAGGCATTCATTTGTCCTCTTGGGATAAAAATTGTGGCACTCTTTCTGAAGGTGGTCTTGGCTGCAAGTCTTTAATGGATTCGTCCAAATTTTTGCTTTTTCTTTCAAACTTTGGTTTTCTTTTAGATCTAATTTTAGTCTTTGGGCTCGTTTTATGAATATCAAATATTGCAATAATATTCATCCTACTGTTTGTTCTCCTAGAAGTTCTGACTCTTTTGTGTGGAAAAGACTTTGCAATATAAATGGGAAGCTGAAAAATGCATTCAATGGGGGCTTGGCAAAGGTGATATTTATTTTTGGCAAGATAATTGGATTGGTCATTCTTCTATTGATTTATTTTTTATTAACACTACCTCTGTTAGCAACATCCAAGTTTTTCTCACTTTTTGCATAATGGCTGTTGGGATGTTAACAAGCTGAATGAGGTGATTCCTCCTTGCATTATTGATACATTTTAGAGATCCCTCTTCAGCTTCATGAGAAGGATATCATTTTATTTTCTCTATTCCTCTGTCTTTTCCTTTCTTCTTTCTGGTAACGTTTAATTTTAAAGGAAGCTTGGAATTCCTTTAGAATTAAAAAGAAAAAAAATCGATTGTTTACTCGTCTATCTGGCATATTAATTTTCCCTTATCATATTCTATTTTATATTGGAGAATGTCTTAAAGGCTATATACCGTTGGATGGTTAGGCTCCAGATGAAAGGTTTTCTTCTTTCCTCTAAATGCCAATGTTGTTCCGATATTGAAACCATTGATCACATCTTTATATCTCTAGTCCCATTGCTCAAACGGTTTGCTCAACTTGTTTGGACTATTTGGTATATTGCTAATAGACCTTTTTCTGCTATAAATAATGATTTTAATGTCTGTTAGCAAAAACTGGTTTCATTCGTGTTTTCTAAAGGTCATATTCTGAATCTTATTCCTATTCTCATTGTTTGGTTCATTTGGAAATCTCGGAATGAGGGCCAAGCATAATCTATTAGTATGGTATGCTATGGCTATTGTTTCAAATGTGAAGTATAAGATTAATCAAATGCTTTCTTACAAGCTTATCTCCAGAAAGCATTTCAATAATTACACCCTTCTGGCTAAGTTGTTAGGTATTAATTTTTCTACTATTTCTAATACATGCGTTGATAGAATGGTTAAATGGATCAAACCGAAGCCTCCCTCCGTGAAGCTTAATACTGATGGTTCACTTGGGCCAAATGGGGCTGGTGCTGGTGGTATTATTAGAGATAATAATGGTAATGTGTTGGCTGCTTTTGCTGCACCTATGCATTGCAGTAATGCCCTCAAGGCTGAAATTCATGCGCTGCTTCTGTGTCTTCAAGTTTGCAGTAATTTAGATGTTAATTTTATATGGATTGAAATTGATGCTTTTCTTCTTATTCAAATCATTAAAAATGCTATTCCTGGAAATCCTGAGAATTTTTATCTTATTAGGAAGCTTAAACTTTCTTTGTCCAAATTTCATTACCACATATCTCATATTTTTCGTGAAGCTAACTCGTGTGCTGATTGGTTAGCCAAGTATGGCTGTAATATTCCTTGCTATGAAGATTTAAATATTAATGATTTGCATCCTCTTCTCCAAGGTATGATTTTACTGGATAATACTGCTTTACCTTATATCAGATATGGTTAATCAAAATTGTTTCGTGTATTGTGTTTGTTCGGTCTCTCGTGTTTGTAAGCCGGATCATCTTTTTGTTGTTTTCCTTTATCTAGCTGTGCACAGATTTGACTTTTATTTGTTTGTAAATGCTATGTTCTGTTTCTGCTCCAGAGATGTCCATTTTAAGCCTTGGTTATCTGTATCTGGTTGGTTATCTGCCCATTTTCTGCATCCTCACTTCATTAATCTGGTTACTTATGGCTCTCTTGCTAGATATTACGACATATTATGGCTTTTGTGTATCTGGTTGTGTTCTTTATGCCCCGTGGTTAAGTATTCTATTCTGATTAAGGCTATCTGGGTTAATTATCTGCGGCACCTTCACTCCAGTCATTTTAGCAAGTGTAGTTTAAGTGTGAGTTTCTGGCTCTTTTACTCCTGTTTGACTTATCTCATCCTTTGTTGCTGGAATATTTCTTTTTTGAGGCTGATCTGTAACTGGTATTTCGTGTCCTATCCGGCTTTGAACATTACTTATATTAACACCCGGTGTGCTATGATTGCTGAGTGGACAGTTCCTAGTACTGGTTACTTATTAGATAGTGGCATTATTACTAAATGTTTTGATCTTTTTCATATCAGATGTGAGGTGATTCTGTTTTTGACTATTTCACACGGTATTATTATGTATAACCGATGTTCTCATTTCTTTTTTTGGAGAGACTTTTGCAGGTTATTTTGGATTTCGAACATGCTTCTTATCATTCACTGTAAGCCTCTATCTTCTACTATTTTTTTGTGCTCTCTTTTTCTGTGTTTTCTTTTTTGCAGGAAGTCTGTGCTGAATGTGATTTTCATCAACTTCCATTTTTTGGGTGCTGCTGCCGTGCAGCCCACTTTTATTATTTGCAATTTTTGTAATGATAGAAAAAAGGACCACCGGCTCTTAGGTTTTATTTTTCTTTTTGATTGTAGCTCGTATGAGCGTAGTGAGCTGGAGGACCTTTCTAAGGACCTTGTAACCTTTTTTTCTGATCAACGCGTAGGCCCCTTCTGTGGGTTTTAACTAAAAAAAAAAAAGTTTAAACTATTTAATTCTTTCCAAAATAATCTCGTTATAGGATAAGCTAAACAGGAACACTGTGCAGGTAACTGTTTATGTGGACAAAAAATTATATAGAGAATTCTTACTGAAATTCTGTAAAATTTTCCGCAAAAAGTGTAACTAAATTTTTGTAAGAAAATCGTTTTTTGTAACTACAGAACAGATATATATTCCAACAATTCAATCATAGAATTAAAATATATAACATTCTATGAAACTCAATAAAATTTTACTAATTTGTGCTATATTAGTATAGATGCTTATTTTAAGGAAATTTATTTGTCATCATATACAAAAATTAAATACAAGATCAATGATCTAATTTTTTTTTTTTTTTTTTTTTTTTTTTTGGTTAAACCCACCTACGGGCCTACGTGTTAATATAGGGAAAAAGATACAGAGTCCTTAAAGGAAACTCTAGCTCACTACTGCTCCACGGAGCTACAAACAAAATCAAAAAGAAACCTAAGAGCCGGAGTTTCCTACTACTCAAAAATACAATAGGATCTAGCAACATTCTAAGAAACAAAAAACAAAGAGAGCAAAAATACACTTTCTTCGAAAGCCTACGATCAGCACGCGTATCCTTGCCAAAACGAGCGCGGAGCTCCAAAAACCTGAAAAACAGGCCTGCAGGGATACTAGAGCAAAAATTAAGTAGAGAAACAAAGTAAAAGTACCCAAAAAAGATCATTAAGATGTAAATGCTCCCAGGAATATAAAAAACCCACAAGATACAGTACTCCATATTGTTATAACCAAAAAAATACCTGATACCGAAAGAGCAATTCCAAGAAGTCAAGGGAGTGCATACAAACAGATGAGAGTAGTTTAGAATGCTCCAAAAACAATAGTTGCTGTTGAGAATCACCTTACAGCCCCCGTTACAGCCCCAGTTAAACAAACAATCAACATAGGATGTAGCAACCTTCAAAATCCTCAACTGCTGCACAAAAAGAGCAGCGAAAAACCCCACCACCCACCACCATCAAAGTAAACAAAAGAAAAAACAGAACCCGCAAAATACTCAAACCCGAAATACCTAACAAAATAACATCAGAGGTCCACTCCAGCCAACAGAAACCAAAACAACTAGCTAACCCCCCATGAAGGAGATCAACTAGAGAATTCAAATTCCGCCCAAAAACCCACCACATCAGATCATTGACCAGACATTCCCAACCCAAAGTTGAGAAAGACGCATGAAACGAAAAAGAAAGAAGACAACAACCGAAATCTACAAGATTAACATAATTACACAAATCAGAAACCAACCAC